>CM019165.1:4753168-4855003 GCA_009733165.1 Naja naja
ATATGGATAGATGATGGATGGATAGATAGATAGATAGATAGATAGATAGATGGATGATAGATAGAGTATATGGATAGATGATGGATAGATAGAGATAGATGGATGGATGGATGGATGGATGGATGGATGGATGGATGATGGATAGAGTATATGGATAGATGATGGACGGACAGATGGACAGATAGAGTGGATGGATAGAGTAGATAGATAGACAGAGTCAATGAATAGATAGAGTGGATGGACAGACGGACAGATAGACAAATCTATCACTGTCCATTTTGAATAATTCTGCAGGGCAGCTCTCCCATTGTTTAATCATTCAGGAACTTCCTCCCTTCCCATCTCATTTAGCACCCAGGCAAGCTCTTCCAAGCAACCATTTTTGTACACATCCTCTTGTAAAGAGTAACCTCATTTGCCTACAGCGGGATTCACTTCTTAAGTAAATTTCCCTGGGTTGAGCTTTGCATCTCCCTGCAAAGAACGGGTGGGGTAGCCTTTCCAATGCTGCGTTGGCTGTGAGTTGGGTGGTTCCCCAACAGCCCCCCCCCACATACACACACACACATACCTCCTTCCTCTCTGTCCCACACGCCTTCCCCTTCCTCTTAGCCGCAGCGTCGAAAGGATTTCCTGGAAGGAATGAGACTCTTCCCCCCTCCTTCCATCTCGTCACCCTGCTTGAGGTCGCGGCTCTCCCATCGCGCGAAACCAGCCAATTTGAAGCGAAGCTGCTTCGTGGGATGTAGGAAACCTCATTGGGTCCCCCCCCCACTCCTCCTTCCCAGCATTCCCAAACCAGATTGCCGGTTTCTCACTGTTATTAGCAGCAGGAGCGATCTACTCCCGGCGATCCGTTGACGAGCAGCTCCGAACGGCAGCTGGCTGACCCACGGCAGCCGCGCGGTTTGCCGTGGTGCTAGACAGCTGACCAGCAAGGTGACCGAGCCGAGTTTCTCCTGTGGATCTGAAGCCTCTTCTGGTTGTTGTCCAGGGCTACAAAAAATCCACGATGGACTTGGTTGCCCATCTTTGGCATGGAGATGGACTCAACATCTAGGGGCAGGAGTCGGCAACCTTAAACTCACAAAGAGCCACAAAGGTCCTAACCAAAAGCCAATTCTGGAGCTGACTGGAAGTCCGGTTCCCCCACCATAGAGTCTCCTCCTAGCACAGCATCCTTTTTCCTCTGCGGACCGGAAGTCTGGTTCCCCCACCATAGAGTCTCCTCCTAGCACAGCATCCTTTTTCCTCTACCTGTCCTAACCGAAAGCCCTATCAATTGTGGAGCTGACCAGAAAACCTGCCCCTTGCCATAGAGCCATGATGGCGAACCTATGGCACACGTGCCGGCACACGAGAAGTCGCCCAGAAGAGCTCCACTGCGCATGTGTCACAACACGCACACACGCAACAATCCCCAAACACCTCCCCACTCGCCAAATTTCCCCACCCCCCTAAAAACACACAAGCATCCACCCAACAGACCCAAGTAATACTGTCCAACAGCTCACTGATGGTGGTCCTTAAGTTCATTGTTAAGTGCCATTATAGCTCTGGGATAAAAACTGTTCAGAAAACATGTGGTCCAAGTTTGAATTGTTCTGTATCTTCTGCCAGAAGGCAACAGTTCCACAAAGATTGTGAGCAGCATGGGAAGAGTCCCTGATAATGTTGCGTGATTTTGTTCTGACCCCAAGCCTCTCCCCTTTCCCTCTCTCCCTCTGCCTCCCACCCCAATCCATGGTCAGTTGGCCATGGCGAGGTTGCCCTGGTGAGGTGGCTGCAGCAAGTGGGCTGTGGCAAGTTGTCCCACAATGAGTTGGCCATGGCTAATTGGCCACAGTGAGGTGGCTGCATCAAGTAGGTGGTGATGAGTTGTCGCACAGTGAGTTGGTCATGGAGAGGTGGCCCCGAGGTGCAGCAAGTGGGCTGTGCAAGTTGTCCCACAATGAGTTGGCCATGGCTAATTGGCCACAGTGAGGTGGCTGCATCAAGTAGGTGGTGATGAGTTGTCGCACAGTGAGTTGGTCATGGAGAGGTGGCCCTGGTGAGGTGGCTGCAGCAAGTTGGCCATGGCAAGTTGTCCTGTGGTGAGTTGGCCGCAGTGAGTTGGCCATGGGGAGTTGGCCCATGGGGAGTTGGCCATGGCAAGTTCGTGGTGATGAGTTGTCCCACCGTAAGTTGTCCATGGAGAAGTGGCCCTGGTGAGATGTCCGCAGCAAGTTGGCCATGGTGAGTTGGCTGCAGGAAGTTGGCTGCGGTGAGTTGGCCATGGAGAGTTGACCATGTCGAGTTGTCCCATGATGGGTTGGCCATGGTGAGTTGGCTGCAGGAAGTTGAGCTGCGGTGAGTTGGCCATGGAGAGTTGACCATGTTGAGTTGTCCCATGGTGGGTTGGCCATGGCAAATTGGTGGTGATGAGTTGGCCATAGCAAGTTGGTCGTGATGAGTTGACCATGGAGAGTTGACCATGGCAAGTTGTCCCATGGTGAGTTGACCATGGTAAGTTGGCTGCGGGAAGTTGGCCATGGAGAGTTGACCATGGCGAGTTGTCCCATGATGAGTTGGCCATGGCAAGTTGGCCGCAATGAGTTGTCCCATGATGAGGTGGCAATGGTGAGGTGGCCACAGCAAGTTGGCTGTGTCGAGTTGTCCCACGGTGAGTTGGCCGTGGAGAGTTAGCCATGGCAAGTTGGCAGTAGAGCCCAGGGCATCAGCCTCAGTGGCCTCTCTCCTCTGGGCAGGCGCTAACTCTTCTTCTTCCCTCCCCTCGGCTGACCTCAGGTTACAAGGCAGATCCATGAGCATGAGCAGGAGAACGAGTTGCGGGAACAGATGTCAGGATATAAACGGATGCGGCGCCAGCACCAGAAGCAGCTGATCGCCCTGGAGAACAAGCTGAAGGCTGAAATGGACGAACACCGCCTCAAGCTACAGAAAGAGGTGGAGACCCATGCCAACAACTCGTCCATTGAACTGGAGAAGCTAGCCAAGAAACAGGTGGCCGTCATAGAGAAGGAGGTGAGCCAGGTTCTCCGGTGGGATGGGCCGCCTTAGCAGCTGAGGGATTCAGAGGGCCACCCAGCTCCGTAACACCTTGAGACCCCTGGGGGCAGGGATGCAGATGGTTTGACACACCACCTCTCTCCAATTTCATCTCCCCGGCGTACCTGAGAAGGAAGGCAGGATGTGATGACCCAGGGCATGGCACGAAAATAACAAAGTCACCAAAGTAGATAAATTCCCTTTAATGCCTCCAATTTGGCCCACAATGTCCAATTATCCTCGGCAGTAGATCAAACTCTTCCAAAAACAGTCTATAAAGTCTATAACAGTCTATAAAGGGAAGAAATGCAGTCCGAACCCAAAATACTGATAAAGTAGAAATTAAAAAACCCAACACAAACCATGCTGAAGTAATTAACACGACAGACCAGGATAATAACTTGCAGACTTCCAAAAGATAACGAGGCACACAGTTGGGAGGACACCAAAACCCAGATAAGCCTCGACAAAGATAATGCACGCTTTGCTTCCAGCAACTTTGCCACGCACAGTTTGCCCTTTTAAACAGTCTTTCCAGCTGCAGCCCATGAAGGGGTTCAGGGCCCTTTCCTCCTCCATAAACCACGTTGCTCCCTTCTCCATTCCTCCCTGTGTGCCCTAGGATGAAGAGGGGTTAGGCCTGGGTCTTACTCTGAATGCCCAGCCGGCCTGTGCCCTTCCCCAGTTTCCTCCACAGCCACTGGAGCCACACTCCCACTCCCTGTCAGCTGTTCCACCTCTCCCTCGGAATCAGATTCCAACGGGGGCATGACACAGGGTCTTCCCAAACGAACAGAATCACAGAATTGGAAGTTGAAAACTTGCAGCCAGAAGTGTCAAACAATGCAGGGTAGAGAAACCAGTTCAAAAAAAAAAAAAGTAAATCAAGTTTGGTGTGTTACAAAGGCTTGGCTAGAAAACAGAATAGCAGAGTTGGAACGAACCTTGGGGGTCGCCTATTCCACCCCACCCTGCTCAAGCAGGGGACTCTGTACCATTTCAGACAAGTGATTTGTCCAATCTCTTCTTAAAAGGCTCCAGTGACGGAGCGCCCACAACTTCCGGAGGCAAGGCATTCCCCTGGTGAATTCTTCTCACAGTCAGAAATAGAATAACAGAGTTGGAAGGGACCTTGGAGGTCTTCTAGTCCAACCCACTGCTTAGGCAAGAAACCCTATTAGCATTTCAGACAGGGTTGTCCAATCTCTTCTTAAAATGCCCCAGTGATGAAGCAGCCACAACTTCTGGACGCAAGCAGTTTCCACTGGTTAATTGTTCTCACCGCCAGAAAATTTCTCCTCAGTTCTAGGTTGCTTCTCTCCTTGGCTAGTTTCTACCTGTTGCTTCTTGTCCTGCCCTTCTGGTGCTTTGGAGGATAGGTTGACCCCTTCTTCTTTGGGGCAGCCCCTCAAATACTGGAACACTGCTATCATGTCCCCACCCTAGCCCTTCTTTTCATTAAACTATCCCTATCCATTTCCTGCAATCGTTCTTCATATGCTTCCTTGCTATATTTCCTTCACCGTCACAGGAAGCACAGCTGGTGGGACCCAAGAATAGGGCCTTCTTTGTGGTGGCTCCCTCCACCAAAAGGATGAGGGTTTTTTTTTAATGGGGTGTTTATAATTGCAGGTTTTAAAACATTGTGTCAGCGATCTAAATAATTCACCCCTAGAAATTAGACCTCCGAGGCAGGCATGTTTCCTCAAAGAACAGTTTTATTGGATACATCATATTGGCACCAACTGGTGAAAACCGACTCTAAAAGTTCCCGCGGCTTTCACCTAATGGAAGAGTAAACAGTTTTCCCCTTCCGCCCCAAGTCACCGCTGACGTTGTCCAATCCAGGGGCTGGCCGGTTGCTTGGTTACTTCCCTCCTCCTCTGGCCAGCCACCTGTGAGCGTGTCCTTGGTTCCCACAGGAAAACGTTATGGTTTTGGCTACAAAACCACTTCTAGCTATTTCCGCCCTTCCCTCTGTTGTGTGGCAACCCCGAAGCCTCCAAGATGGCCTCAGCCAGGCTCATTTCAGGGTTGACATGTTGTACGCCATCATTACGTGTCACTTGAGCGCCTGTATAAAACGGAAAGATGGAAAGACTCTAGGTGGATTACAGCCATAAAAACGAAACGGCAGAAAAGAAAAGAAAAAAAAAACTGGAAGACTGCTATCCTGTTACCCCTAATCCTTCTTTTCTCTAGACTAGCTAGACCCGAATTCGTGCAACCATTCCTCCTACGTTTTAGCCTTCCGTCCCCCAATTTAGCCTCCCATCCCCTGAATGACAGTCTTCGTGAAAACGTGGGTCGGTTTTACATGTTAAAAAGCCTTTCTTTTTCCTTCTTCACAGGCAAAGACAGCGGCAGCAGACGAGAAGAAGTTCCAGCAACAGATTTTGGCTCAGCAAAAGAAGGATCTGACCACTTTCTTAGAAAGTCAGAAGAAGCAATACAAGATTTGCAAAGAAAAGATTAAAGAGGCAAGGAGACGCTCTCCAGATCTGGGGAAGGTGAAGGAGCAAAATAAATTTGCGGAGGAGGTGGGGGCGGGGTCTCATCTCATCCCATTAACTACCTCCAGAATGACATGCCATCATGGGGAGGGGGAGGGGGAGGAGGGAGGAGAAAGGGAAATGGAAAAGGAGAAGAGGAGGGGGGAAGGGGAAAAGGAGGAGGGGAAAGGGGAGAGGAAGGAAGAGGAGGGGAGAAGAGGAAGGGGAGGAGGAGGAGGGAAGAAAGGGAAGTGGAAAAGGAGAAGAGGAAGGAGGGGAGGGAGAAAGGGAAGGAGAAAGGAAAGAAGGAGAGGAGAAAAGGAGAAGAAGAGGAAGGAGGAGGAGGGGGAAGAGGAGGAGGGAGAAAGGGAAGTGGAAAAGGAGAAGAGGAGGGGGAAGGGAAGAGGAAGGAAGAGGAGGGGAGAAAGGAAAGTGGAAAAGGAGGAGGGGGACTGTGGGCTCCTTGGTGCCTTCTGAGCTTGGTTGTTTCCTTGCAGACGTTTCATTACCTAACCAAGTAACATCATCAGTGTTAGAAGGGAGTGGGGTTTCAGCCCACTTAGGCTGTCCTAGAGGGGGAGATCAGAGGAGGACCATGGCGCTTCTCCAAAGAGAAGTTGGAAGCGGTGCCTGTTTTCTTTCTGCTGTACAACGTTGCCTTTTGCTCAATGCCCCCCCCCCCCACCATCCCTTTGGTCTCCCGGCCTCCCTGTAGGAGATGAACGAGGACCACAGCACACCCAAGAAGGAGAAGCAGGAAAGGATCTCCAAACACAAAGAAAACCTGCAGCACACACAGGCTGAAGAAGAGGCTCATCTTCTCAGCCAGCAGAGACTCTACTACGACAAAAACTGCCGTTTATTCAAGCGGAAAACGATGATCCGAAGGCATGAGTTGGAGCAGCAGAATATTCGTGAGGTCTCTGCTTTTAGCCTTTGCCTCCCCCCTTTCCCCCGCGTCCCCCAAAATTACGCGCAAGGGGGCAATACTGAGCAAATCCAAATAGATAGGGTTGGCAATGACCCCCCAAATCCTCTTTGGAAGGTTCTACACCAGAGATCTCCAACTTTGGCCCCTTTAAGACTTGGGGACTTCAACTCCCAGAGTTTCTCAGCCAACGTGATGCTCCGAAGTATAAGACACACCTAGCTTTTGGGAAGGAAAAGAACACAGGAAAAAACTGCCTTTGCCTCCCGGCCTGCCTCCTTGCACCAAACAGCCAGCTTCAGCACAGCCTGATTAGCACAAGCAGCTGATTGTCAGTTGCATCGACCTCCCGACGATCAGCTGTTTCCAGGCTGCAGGGATTGCCATAGCCTATTGCTGCCTCCGCATGCCCCATTTTCGGCCTCCACGCCCCCCCCCATTTTCCACCCATTCCAATCCCTGCAGCCTGGAAACAGCTGATCATCGGGAGGCCGATGCAACCGACAATCGGCTGCTTGTGCTAATCAGGCTATGCTGAAGCTGGCTGTTTGGTGCAAGGAGGTAAATGGCTGGGAGGCAGAGGCAGATTTCCCCCCCCCTTTCTTTTCCTCCCCAAAAGCTAAGTGCCTCTTACACTTCAGAGCATCTTATACTCCGAAAAATACAGTAAATCAAAGTTCCCAAGAAGGAGGGAAATGGAGGAAGGCTTTGGAGCAAAGCCAGGAACCTCAAGGTCCTTCCCCAAAATGGTTTTTCTTCACGTTCTCCTAAATATTTCAACTCTGGACCCTCTGTGATTCGTGATAGGTTGAGATGTGGAGCACGGATGTCTTTTTTTCGGTGGAAAGTGCTGAAACGCCTACCGATAAAGTAGAATAGTTGTAGCTCAGGGTTGACAGGAGTGGGACCTTGGTGCTCTCTGAACTTGGTGGCTTCCTTGCAGACGTTTCATGACCCAACTCGGTAATGTCATCAGTGCTGGAAGGGGGGGTGGGGTTTGCAGAGAGGAGGAGGAGGAGGAAGAGGAGAAGAAAAACAGATAGTCCTCAATTTAGGACCACAGATATTTAGAAGATTTGCATCTTAGGGTTGAACTGTGGGGGCCCTTGGTGCTCTCTGAGCTTGATGGTTTGCTTGCAGACATCTGATTACCCAACTAGGTAACTTCCTCAGTGCTAGAAGGGGTGTGTGTGTGTGTCGCAGAATGGAGGAGCAGAAGAAAGGGAAGAGGAGGAGGACTGTGAGGTCCTTAGTGCCCTCTTGACCTTGCTTGCTTTCTTGGAGACGTTTCATTACCCTAACTAGCTTATATCATCAGTGCTAGAAGGGAGGGAGTTTTGTGGAGAGGAGGAAAAGGACTGTGGGGTCCTTGGTGACTCTGAGCTTGACTGTTTTCTTGCAGGCGTTTCATCACCTAACTAGGTAACATCATCAGTACTGGAAGGGAGTAGGATATCATCTTCAGTACTGGAAGGGAGGAGCAGGAGGAGTAGACTGTGGGGTCTTTCCTTGATGCTTTCTGAGCTTGTCTGTTTTCTTGAAGATGTTTTTATTACCAAACTAGGGAACATCCTCAGTAGATTGACGATGTAACCTAGTTTGGTCATGAAGCGTCTTCAAGGAAACCATCAAGTTCAGAAAGCATCAAGGACCCCTGGTTGTCATGCACATTTGCTTGTCTGCCATCTGCTGGACCTTTTTGAGAAGTACACCCTAAGACCCCCCCCCCCCCAAAAGGTTTTGGCTTCGATGCTCCGATTCATGTCTGCGGGATGTTCGGTTTGTCTCGGCAAGACTGTGGCAGGAAACTTGGCAACCAGGATGCAGAAAAGTTCTGGAATTCCTTTTGTGTGATGAAGCCAAGGTGTCTTGTTTTAGAAAGGTCTAAGTTCAAGATGTTTCAACCTTGAGGTTAGGTGTCCCAAAAGTGCTTTCTCAAGAGGCAACTGGACTTTCTTGGTTTTTTCCTTAAGAGGTTTCGCTTCTCATCCATTAAGCTTCTTCAGTTCTTGGATAAGAAGTGAAACATCTTCAAGGAGAAACAAAGAAAGACCAGTTGCCTTTTAAAAAAGCACCTCTGGGACAACCATGAGCCAGATGATCGAGAATCTCTCTAGACATCTAAGGTGAGTGGATTTCAACTACTAGAATTATCAGCATGGCCAGCTGTGGAATTCTGGGAACTGAAGTTCACACCTCTTAAGAGTTGCTAAGGTTGAGAAACACTGATCTAGTTTAATGGGAAGAGACAGTTTGGTCTACTGATTAAGAGGGCTGGACTAGGACTGCGGAAATGTGAGATCCAGATTTCTCTTAGACATGAGGCCAACTTGCTGACCTGGGGCCAATCCTTGTGTCTCAGCCCTGGGAAGAAGAAGGCTGGGGTCAAGCCATTGTTAAAAAATATAGCCAACAAAACTTCTGAACTTTGTCCAAGCAGACACTGGGAGTCAAGACTGACTGGAAGGCACCCCCCAAAAATATTTTAATGGGGAAGAAAAGGTCTATTTGCTGCACTGTCTCAGGAGAACCTCCAAACCTTTGACTGCAGATCTTGGGAGGAAGGACAAGCACCTTGACTCGTGGGTTTGCGAGTCTCTAAGCCCTCTCTCTGGCTGTGCTTGGAGAGAATTGTGGGAAATTGTAGGAGAGGTCAAATGTGCCATTAGTCTTGACTCCCTGTGTACCCACAAGAGATCTATGTCCAGCTCACCTTGAATTCTGTTGACTTTTATCTACCGTCAGTGTGCTTTGACTGTTAGTAGTTCTGATTCTTGTTGAAACCTGGCATGAAATAAACCTGTTGTTGGAGATGACCAGGCAGAGCCCGAGGGAGGAGTCAAACAGGTCATCAGCTTGGAATCCCTTTGTGCCCACGAGATCTAAGTCCAGCCCTCCTTGAATTCCATTTGATCATGCCTATTTGATCATTAGTAGCTCAGATTCTTGTAGAGAACAAGAGCTTGCAACAAACCATTATATTCATTTTAAACCGCCTGGACTTCCTGATTTTCCCAAGCTTGACAACTATGATCTGCTGTTTTTGCTTTGGGTGAAGGGCAAGCTCTCTGACTGTCTCCTTAGGAAGTGTCAGCTGCCAGGGCTCCGGCATCCAGCCACATTTAAATCATGAGTCTCTAGCCGCATCTCTCAGAGTTTAAAGATTTATTAGGATTGACCATGTCAGCGTTAGCTGGATGCAGCCGACACTAAACACATCATTCATTTCCCCCTTGACCCAGGTATTCCCTCACTCCCTGGAGGTATATTCTCCAATTGGACACATTCATAGCCAAGAGTCATCAATCATGCTCTCCAGTAATAATCTTGCGCACCAGAAGCTTCAGCCGCCTAGAAATTATCTATGAAGCATTTAAGGAATGCACTACTTCCCTCACTCCCTTTCTGCTGGCAACTCTAAAAGATCAGAGAAATATTTTTGAGTTGACATCAACCTTGCAAGGTAGTCTAGTCAGGAAGCACACTGAGAGATATTAGCTCTTTTCTTTGTTGTGTAAGGTTACCTTAACAGAACTTTGTAAGGGCATTTTTCTACAGATGCCTTTACAGTCAATAAGCTAAAGAGGGTCTCTTCGGAGACATTTGCTACACCCCATTTTCTGCCCTGGGCTCAGCAGCCTCTTATCCCTCCGTTCCCCTGGCTGGGGCTCTTCCCTCTGTCCCCCAAAGTCGTTCTCACAGACCACACCAGGAAGGCTTATCCTCACCTCTGTTCCTTGCTTCCCCGGATGCAGGAGCTGAACAAGAAGAGAACCCAGAAGGAAATGGAACATGCCATGCTAATACGGCACGACGAGTCGACGCGGGAGTTAGAATACCGGCAGCTGCACTTGCTGCAGAAGCTGCGTATGGACTTGATCCGGCTGCAGCACCAGACGGAACTTGAAAACCAGCTGGAGTATAACAAACGGCGGGAACGAGAGCTGCACAGGAAGCACGTCATGGAGTTGCGGCAACAGCCTAAGAATTTGAAGGTAGTCGAGGGGAATGAGGGTGGGAGCCCAGCCCAGGAAGGCTCAGGTGACCCCTCTGGAGCCTGAAGTTAGGAAACTGCCAGTTAAGGTGGAAGGAGGCATCAAGTGGGGACCTAGCTTGGAATCGTTGCGTGGCTGCAAGTGGCAATTAGCTTGACTTCACCTAAGATCTATGAAACCTTATCAGGTCATTCTCTGAGGGGGAAGGCAAGCAGCCTGGAGAAATTCTTCTAACATAGGCATAGATAATCATTCTTCTAATATTCACAAGTGGGGACTGGACAGCCACTTGTTTAAATGGTAGAGGGTCTCTTGCTTGAGCAGGGGATAGAAGACCACCAAGGTCCCTTCCAACTCTGTCACTCTCCTGTCTGCTATTCTGTTATTCCTTTCCTTCCCTCCCCTCCCCTTCCCCTTCCCCTTTCCTCTTTCCTTTCCTTTCCCCTTTCCTTTCTCTTCCCCTTTCCTTTCCCCTTCTCTTTTTTCCCCTTTCCTTTCCCCTTCCCTTCCTTCCCCTTCCCTCCTTAACACTAGATGTTTTTAAAAAGAGATTGGAAAGCCACTTGTCTAAAATGGTAGAGGGTCCCCAGCTTGAGAAGGGAGTTGGACTAGAAGACCTGCAAGGCCCCTTCCAACTTTCTTACTCAGTTCATTCTAACATTATTACGGCTACCACGTAGCCGACGACGGCTGATCCATTGAGCCTTAATTTTTCCCCCGTCCTGAAAAATGTCCCCTTCCATTCCAAATGAAACCCACGTAAGCGCACAGCAGGAGCCTTAAAACGGTTCCTTTGTCGCTCCTCCTCTGCAGGCCATGGAAATGCAGATCAAGAAGCAGTTCCAAGACACGTGCAAAGTGCAAACCAAGCAGTACAAAGCGCTCAAGAATCACCAGCTGGAAGTGACTCCAAAGAGTGAGCACAAAACTATTTTGAAAAGCCTGAAGGATGAGCAGACACGGAAGCTGGCCATCCTGGCGGAACAGTATGAGCAGAGCATCAATGAGATGATGGCGCAGTGTAAGGGGCGGGTGTGGTGGGGTTGTCTCCAGTCCCTGGGGAAGAAGGGCTCCCCGCCCTAAAAAGGAGTAAAATAAAAGCCGTGTTGGAATTATTGAATTGTTTTTAACCCCACCTTTATTAGCATTTATAAGTCACTCAAGATAGCAAACATACTTCTATTTCCCCCACCACAACGACCCTGTGAGGTGGGTTGGGCAGAAAGGGAGAGACTGGCCCAAAGTCACTCAGCTGGTTTCCCTGCCTAAAGTTCTACTAGAATTCCCTGTCTCCTGGTGATTGGCCCAAAGTCACCCAGCTGGCTTTCATGCCTAAACTGAGACAAGAACTCACTGCCACCTAGTGATTAGCCCAAAGACACCCAGACAGCTTTCATGCCTAAGGTGGGACTAGAATTTATAATCTCTTGGTGATTGGCTCAAAGTCACCCAGTTGGCTTTTGTGCCTGAGGTGGAGCTATAACTCACCATCTCCTGGTGATTGGCCCAACGTCACCCAGGCTATTTTCATGCCTAAGGCAGGGCTAGAATTCACCTTCTGGCAATTGGCCCAAAGTCACCCAGTTGACTTTTGTGCCTAAGGTGGAGCTATAACTCACCATCTCCTGGTGATTGGCCCAACGTCACCTAGGCAATTTTCATGCCTAAGGCAGGGCTAGAATTCACCTTCTCCTGGCGATTGGCCCAAAGTCACCAAGTCGGCTTTTGTGCTTCAGGCGAGACTAGAAATTACTGTCTCCTGATCGGCACCTTAACCATGAGACCAAACTGGTTTTGCATTACAGAAGATCTTGGGAATTGAGTGGGACTATAAGGTGGCCCATCCGACCCAATTCCAGGTTTTTTAAATCTGTCGTGGTGGAAACGTCTGAAGATCTGAAACTTTTGAGGCTGATTTAAAAAAAACCATAGTTGCCTTCTCTGTGCAAGTGGAGAGCAGAAAGCATAGTTGCCAGCCCCTGGTCCTTCCCCCAAGATAGGAAGAGAGTTCTGACACAAGCGTATATCGGTTGGTGATTTGCCCCAACTGACCAATGAGCGTCCTTAAAGTGGTGCAGTGGCCTAGAGGTGAAGTTCTCGCCTCACAATCAGGAGGCTGTGAGTTCGATCCTAGACAGAGGCTGTTATTTCTCTCTGAGCACCATGGGAATATATATGCTGAACAAAACTCCGCATCGGCAACAGGAAAGTCATCCGGCCAGTAAACACTCTGCTAGCTCCATTCAGTTGCCCAGACTCCACCCCACAAGGGATGATGAGGTCGTTAAAAGATGATGATTTGTAGTTCAGGGTTGACCTGAGGGGTCCTTGGTGCTCTCTGAGCTTGGTTGTTTTCTTGCAGACGTTTTATGACCCAAAGTAGGTAACATCATCAGAGCGTCTGCAAGAAAAGAAGCAAACTCAGAGAGCCCCAAGGACCCCTCAATAGCTAAATTCTTTCTCCCAAATATACAAGCCTCGCTGTAGTGGACCTCCATCAAAGCTCAAGATGTCTAGAGGGACTCCTCCACACTGGTGACAGGAAGGGGCATCCGGCCAGCAAACACTCTGCTCCATTCAGTTGCCCAGACTCCACCCCCGCAAGGGGATTACAGGGGTCATAAAAAGGAGATGGCCAATGAGCGTCCTTCCCTTGACACTCTCGATGTGCTTCCTTGCAGCTGCGGCTAGACGAGGCTCAGGAAGCAGAATGCCAAGCCTTGAGGCTGCAATTGCAGCAAGAGATGGAACTGCTCAACGCCTACCAGAGCAAAATCAAGATGCAGACAGAAGCACAGCACGAACGGGAGCTCCAGAAGTTGGAGCAGAGGGTCTCCTTGCGCAGAGCACATCTGGAGCAAAAGGTACAGAAGAGAGGAGCTGTTGAGTTTTGCAGCTAACTTAAGATTGTTGGACGAGCAGGCACAAAAACAGCCAGGGAAATAATTGAAGCCTGGGAAACGGTTCTCTGGTCAGTCAGCAGAAGGGCCATGGCTGATAGACTGGTTTATGATCAAATAAACCACGATTTAGTTTAGTTTTAGTTTTTGGGCTCCCGTGCCAGCACCCATAAGGCAATGCATGCGCCCCGCCATCCCCCTGTGCATGCATGCATGATTTCCCCCCCGCCGCCACCACCCCCTTATCTGCACTGCACCTCCCAGCTGATCCTTCTGTTCAGTTCAGCTCTCCCAGTCCAGGAACCAGAGATTGGTGGTGGTGGTGGTGGGAGGCATTTCCCCAGAACCTCCACACCAGTGGTGATATGCTACCAGTTTGGCCTGGTTCAGCCGAAACCGGTAGCAAAAACTGCTAGCGGTTAGCCCAAACCGGTAGTAAAAAAAGCCTCCAACGATCAGCTGAGAGGAGGGAAAAAAGCCTCCGACGATCAGCTGAGAGGAGGGAAAAAAGCCTCTGACGATCAGCTGAGAGGAGGGAAAAAAGCTTCCGATGATCAGCTGAGAGGAGGGAAAAAGTCTCCAATGATCAGCTGAGAGTGGGGGAAAAGCCTCTGACGATCAGCTGAGAGGAGGGAAAAAAAGCTTCCGACGATCAGCTGAGAGGAGGAAGAAGAGAAATGCGCAAGATTGGCCCTCCCACCTGCCCCTGCGCTTTTCTTTATCCTCTCCGCTGATTGGCGCTGCAGGCCTCAGCTGGTGTGGGGAAAGCTGTGTGTGCGTGAGATCACCGAACCGGTAGTGGGACAGGTAGGATCCTACTGCTGCTGTACACCCCACCTCACCTTCTCTTCTCTTCCTCCTCCCCCTCCCCGCCCCTCTTCTTTCCCTTTCCAGATTGAAGAGGAGTTGGCTGCCTTGCAGAAGGAACGTAGCGAGAAGATCAAGGTTTTGTTGGAAAGACAAGAACGAGAGATTGAAACTTTTGACATGGAGAGCTTACGGATGGGTTTCGGAAACTTGGTGCAATTAGAATTTCCTAAGGAAGACTACAGATGAGATTAAATTCCTTTGGCCATTTTCCTCCCCACCCACCCACCCACCCACCCACCCCCCAAAAATAAACCGAAACCACCAAGCAAAAATGCAAACCAAGGAGGAAAAGAAAAGAGAAAAAAGGAATCTCAAACCAACATTCCCCCCACCCCGCGCCCGGTCCCCAAGTTAATGGCCGTGCTCTCTCTCTTTCTGTCTCTTACTGACGTCCCGTCGGACTTAGTGCCTGTATAATTTTAATCCATCAGGGCCTCCCACCTTCCCACCGAGTGTCTCGTTTGGAGCAGGACCATGCTTGGCTGTCTCTGGAAACTCATAATGCCTCACAATATCAAATGTCTCTGTGCAAGCCATTTTGGTTTTCTTCTTTTTCTTTTCTTTTCTTTTTTTTTTCTTTTTTTAATTTTAATTATTTTTCCGATTTAACCTTTCGGTGCAAACTTTTGGAAACCGTTCCAATGAATCCAATCAAGCAACCTATCAACCACGTCAACCCACAAAAAGGGAAGTTCAGGTTTTGCTTTCAGGCACAATCAATTCCTGGATGGCCACCAACCTATGGGGAAAAAAATAAATAAAAAAAAAAAAACCACACACACAAGCCAAACAAGAAAGAAACCAACAAAAATTTCAGAAGGAACCGGGAAAAAAAAGCGAAAAAAAAAACCACTCCGAATAAAAAGCATCTCTCTTCTTCTTCTTCTTTTTTTTAATTTCCGGAAAAACAAAATTTAAAAAGAAACAAACGGAAGCGTTCCGCTTTTTTTCCCCCGGAGAGAAGGGGAGAAGAAAAATAAGTAAATAAAAATAACATACATGGAGATCTCGCAGCCTTATCGTAATCAGCTGCTCCATAATTTTTTTTATTTTTTATTTTTTAGTTTTCGAATTTTGTTACCATTTGCTTTTTTTATTTTATTTCATTTTCCTTTTCAGTCTTGATTCATCAGGAATAAAAGAAAATTCCGTGGAAAATAATAAAACCGTTTTAAGGAAGAGATCAAGAAATTTGATACCTTTTGCAGAAAAAATAATACTAATACTACTAATAATAATAATGACGAATTCTGAATTGTGGTGTACATATCAATGGTCGACATTTCTTCGAGGGTGGGGAGGAAGGGTGGGGGGGGTTGGAAAGAGGGAGAGCGTGAATTTTTTTTTTTTTAATTTTTAATTTTTTATCTTTTTATTTTGGAAAGGGCAAGGCCGGGGCCAGCGGGGTGGGTGCGGGGGTACAGTTTGGCCTTGGCTTTTGGCACATTCTTGATTGTATCATAATCATTTTCTGCTGTCGCAGAGGATGTGAATACACTTAAAAAAAATAAATAAATAATAATAATAATAATAAAATTTAAAAAAAAAAAGAAGGAGGCCAGAGGATTCCCAGAGCACAAATTGGGCCTTCTCAAAATTGTGTATTTTGTGTATAGAAGGAAATTTAAGGAGAAATTTACTTATTTTCATATTGTATTTTAACTGTTTCTCTGATCAGAAGTTTTTTTACTACCTACTTTCCCATCCCTCGATCCCATTCCAAGCCACGCCGACCCCCACCCCACCCCGCCCCTCCCCGGCCTCACCCCCCCACCCACCCCAGCCCTGCCTCTTTTTCCAAGTCAATCTTTGGAGTTGAACACTGTCTATCAAAATCACATCACCTTGACCCTTGCCTTCCCCCCCCCTCTCTTGCTCTCTTCCTGGTCCTTGACCTTTGCCCCCTGCTGCCCCGGAGACCCTCCCCTTCTTCCCCATCCCCGATAATCTTGGTCATAAATATTGCATTATTCACTCTTTCAAACTGTGTATTTTCTTACAATAAAAACGGTTTTAAAAAGGTCTTCTTTGGCATGCCTTTCCGAGAGCACCCCGGCTAACGCACAAAGGAATTTATGTTTTTTGTTTTTGCAGAGCCCAAAACCAAAAAGCCTCCCTTGGAATGGACGTTCGCAAATACAAAGGGGTTGCCCTTGAAATTTGCAGTCTCTTTAGGTCAGGAGTTGGGAGGGGGGAGGTTGGAGTTGAAGACCTCCGAAGCCCCTTCCAGCTCTTTTCTTCTGTCCTTCGTAGCTGGGGAGAGCCATTGGGGCCATCTCTTGCCATCACCCCACTCCAGCTCTTAGCCCCGTGATGGAAGATTGGTAGGGCTTCCTACTTCGCTTTCATCCCACGGCTACAGAGGTGGGGTCTATGACAACTGGCCACGGGAAAAACTCGCTGCGGGACAAGAGTTACACTTAATACCGAAGAGGACTCTTTAAAGAAAGGATGCCGAAGCAGAGAATGTGAATGACAAAAGTCAAAATGGCTCAAAAAAATTATTTTAAACAAATGACAGCGAATTGTTGCATTGTCCTGCAGCAAGTTGGCCCGTGCCGGTAGAGAGATGGAGCCTGGCCATGTCTACAATATCACTCCTTTGCTTGGGGTTCTTGAAAGTCGCCCGGAGGGCAAAACCCATACAGAAGGTAGCAGGCAGGGCCGTGATCCCAAAATCCTGGCGTGCTTCTAACGTTAAGCCATCATGGGCAGATTCAGGTGCGTAATTCCCATCAAGCCAAGAATAAGCCAACAATGTTATGCAAGAATCAGGAACCCCGTCTTCTCTCCTGGCTAGGAATGTAGGTGTGGGGGCTGGGAAGACCCCCAGAAAGGGTTGTCAGGGTGACAGGTGGTCATTGAGTGGCAATTTCAAAACAAATGAAAACAATGCCAGTTAAAATTAAGCTTAATCCATCCGGATGAATCATTTCTCCATTCATTTCATAATTCCATCTGTCTCGTTGGCCCTGGAGCTTATTCACCACAGAGAAGGGCTAGGCACAGCTGTGGTTGGATTCGTGGCTTCATTGGTGCCATATTAAATGACCTTTTTGGGGGGCTCAACAACATTTTTGAATGGCTTTGACTAAGACGGGTGCAAGTTATTTTAAAGTGTATTGTGCTTTTTCCCCATGGATGATCATTTCTGGAGGTTTTAAAGAAAAGATTGGACAGGCATTTTGTCCGGCATGGTCTAGGATCTGCTTGAGCAAGGGTTTGGATTAGAAGACCTTTGAGGTTCCTTCCAAGTCTGGGCTCAAAAGGACCATAATTTTATAGCAAGACCTGGTTATGGCTATAATGTTCATGAGTTGTCCCTTGTCCAGAAAACTCTAATCCCAGTTCGATCTGGGCATGCTTCTGTTGTTGATTTATCCACCACTAGTAAAATGTAGTTGTGATGTTTCCAAATAAGTTTGCGAGAAGACTTGGAAGAACCCAAGGTTGAAACCCAACCAGTTGTGAATCTTCCTCTCCTTATGACTTCTGCCTTTGTTCTTCTAAATCCAAAGATAACGTTCTGGTAAATAATAAAAGAATTAAAAGAGGCCGAAAAATTGCCAGGTGATTTGTTTTGAGGTCAGCAAAGAAGGATGGAGGGAGTCAAATTAAACATTCAAGACAGATGGGTTTATTTTTTGGGGGGGGAAGGGTTTTTTAGAGATCTGTGTGGAAAAAACTGGTCATGTCAAAAGGGTGAAATTGAAATGAATGCTGTAAATGTTCATTCTGGGGCAGGGGACGATGAGAAGGGGGGATCACCAATGGTGCGGAAATATAAAAAAAAATGGTAAGGCCAGAGGTATAAGGCTGTAATGAACACAGATGGATGTGATTTGCTTCCAGAATGGTGTTAAAATGCATTTTCATGTCTGTGTGTAAAGGCTCCATTCTGTGATTGACAATTGGGAGAACGGTCAACGGGCTGAATGCAAAACCTGTTGGGAAATGTGAGGGGTTTGTTTCTTGTGCCCGGGAAAATGTTTTGTCAAAATCCTGATCAAATGAATCAAATTCAGAGCGTGTGGCAGCGCACAGCGGATGAGCTGACAGCACACAACTCAATCCTTGCTCTTCGGTTGTTGAGAAATGTGAAAAAGTAAGTGTATTGTGGGTTTGTTGCTTCCAAGAAATGCACAAGAATGCAATTCAGCTTGAACAAGGAATGTTTGGGCAAATACGGAGTTTAAGAAGGTGGTTCAGTCTGTTTAGAATAGCAGGTAAAGGATGCAAGGACATAAATGATATGCTTGTTACATGATTCATGAAGGTGTGTTATGATATTGATGATGAAGAAGAGGAAGGAGGAGGAGGAGGAGGAGGAGAAGAAGAAGAAGAAGAAGAAGAAGAAGAAGAAGAAGAAGAAGAAGAAGAAGAAGAAGAAGAAGAAGAAGAAGAAGAAGAAGAAGAAGAAGAAGAAGATATCCACTCAATCATGTCCAACTCTTATTCTGTGGGCCAGGTCTCTACAAACTTTCTTTGAGTTGTTGGCCAGTGTCATTTTTAATGGCTGATGTCAACTTTAATGGTCCATGTTCTTTGGCAGCCTACTTTGCTTTTACCATTAACTCTTCCAAACAAAATTGCTTTGTCTAGTGAATTCCCCTGATGATATTTCGCTCTCCACTTACGTCCGACTTTAAGGCAAACAGTGCTCTCCCCGTTTCATGGCCGAGGGAGCCAGTGTTGTCCGGAGACATTTTCCATGGTCGTGTAGCCAACACAGCTATATGCCAAAGGGGCACGGAATGCCGTTACCTTCCCACCAAAGTGGTACCTATTCATCTACTCGCGGTTGCATGCTTTTGAATTGCTAGGAGCTGAAGCAAGGAACAGGAACTCAATCCGTCATGCGGCACCCGGGTCTCAAACCCAGACTGTCTGTTTTCCAGCTGACCAGCTCAGCATCTTTACCCACTGACCCACCGTGACCCCTTGCATATATATAATAAAAATAATTATATATATAAAGGATGCAAGAACAGAAACAACACATTTACTAAGTGATTCAAGAAGATGAGGTTCCCTTGATCGCTTAGAGAGGGCTGTGAAACACTGTAAAGCGGTATATAAGTCTAAGTGCCATTGCTGTTGCTATTTACATGTATATCTAGGTAAATGTTCTGCATCAGGAATGTTTCTGATGTTGTTAAAAATATGCTGGTTGATGACATGGATGCTCGTGTACCTTTGTATGCATGTGGTGCCACACTGACGCCAATGATTTGCCACAAATGTCAGCTAGATTGCACACTGGATCTGAAAGTTGATATATCAAGGCTTAAGATAGCTGTGCTTGACAGGAAAATGAAGTGAGCAAAGCTGAGTGAAGACTAGGACAGTTACCAGATGCGGTCATGTTTATGACTGTTAGCACTCTTCTGCCCCTGACAGGATGCTTGGGGATTCTGGGAGTTGTAGTTCAACAAGTGAAAAAACGTTCCAATTTTGCAGATCTACAAAAACACACCCTCTGGCTGAAAATCCTTGGGATGACCTGGCTTCAATTCAGGTCCTCCCCACGGTACAAGATGAACAGAACAAGGAAGTGGAGTCACAGCCACACTTAGTTAGGCCAATGGAATTTATGGGCAAGAGCTTTGCCAGCGACCCATGACATGCTCCACTCCACCTTCAATCTCTCTTAACACCTGCTCAAGTTTGGTTGCATCGTGGCCGACACCTCATAGATGGCATTGTTGGGGAAAGGGCCTATTGTTTCACTTCAACCAATCAGAGAATCTGGAACCACCCCTTCATTTGAATACTGACCACTATATAAGGACAGGGCTCACAGCTGGCCATCATTCCCAGGTGAGTCAGCTTAAGTTGTGCTGATATCAACATCACAAGCCATGGCTGTTGTCAAAAGAGAGAGGAAGAGCGATGTTCTGAGAAGGACCCGGCCCAACAAACCAGCCAAGATGGTTACCAAACGTGGCAAGATCCATGCCAAACCCAAGAGGAACATGTGTATTATAAGGTTTCCCAGAAGCAGCTACTTAACCTCCTGCCCTCTGGTGTCCTGGTACTTCAACAGGAAGATGCGGGATGATATCCTTGCCTTGCACAAGAGTAGACATTCCTTGAGCCCTTGCATAGCTGACACTCACCAGAAGTTCTCTCTCAGGCTTGACCGGCAACGAAAGCCCCAGCCCTTCGTCCGAGGTGCTTTGAGAGCCACACTCCGGGAAGTGGCCAGAAAGAAACGAGCCAAGTGGGTGGTGGAACCAACCAGGAAGAGGAGAAGATACTCCGACAATGAGATCTTCTACAGGTTGGCCAACAGTCCCTCCATATCAGAAGATGCAGATGGGTCTTCTGCTGAGGGAGAGGTGGGGGATTTAGCTTCTCATGCTCCTGGGATACCCCAACCAACTGCCAATGAATTGCAAGAAGCTTTCAGCTAAACTATTGGCCCTCACTTCTTCTCGGCATGGCAAGCAAGCTTCAAGAGCCGAAATAGAAGAATAGAAAACCAAGAAGCTACTAACCACCACAAAAGATCCAGTAATTTGGGGTAGTCCCACCTGCACTCACGTTTCAATCCTGTGCCCATTTTTTGATGAAATTAGTATTTATCAATCCTTAAAAGGAGAGAGAAACATCACTTGAACCATCAGTGAAATCTTGCCACCTAGAGAAAGAAGACCAAGTAGCACCACAAGAACAAAAAGATGCACATTTCCCATCATATCACAGCGACAATGAAATTAGTCGTATCAAACTCCCCGTTCCTCAAGGATATCCCATCTCAAAATCCCAATAAAAGTAGGATCTTTTGCAACGCAATATGCTGTCTTGTAAATTCTTTTCCCAAAGAAAATGTTAAAATTTAACATGTTGGGATCAATAGGATGAATTTAAGTGGGCCCAGCTAGAGGTACAGGGATGCAGCGGCTCACTGGCTAAGACGCTGAGCTTGTCGATCAGAAAAGTCGGCAGTTTGGCGGTTCGAATCCCTAGCACCACGTAACGGAGTGAGCTCCCATTCCTTGTTCCTAGCTTAACAGCTGCAAGGATTCACTTAACGACAGTAGCAAGGAAGGTCATAAAATGGGCAAAAGTCTCTTTAACAAATGTCTCAACTAGCAACAGAAATTTGGGGGCTCAATTGTTGGAATTCGAAGACTACCTGTATCCAAGTCATGAATGACCCAGAGGGGTTGCAAGATCAACCACACCCCAACCCCCCCCAAAAAACCCAATCTTCTAATTACCTGCTCTTAGTTTGAATGACATGAGACTAGTAAGAGCCTACTTCTCAAAAAATTCATCCCGTAATCCCTGCAGAAGGGATGTGGTGGCTCAATGGCTAAGACGCTGAGCTTGTCGATCAGCAAGGTCGGCAGTTTGGCGGTTCGAGTCCCTAGCGCCGCGTAATGGAGTGAGCTCCCATAGCCTTGACTACATCTATGCTGCAATCTAATGGATTGTCCTGATACTTTGTGCCTGACACAAAGGGGTTGGGTTATTGCCCTGAAACTCTATAAATTTATATCAGATTTGAAAGATATATATATATTATATTCTGAATATATCTGTTCTTGAAGGATTCTTGGTCTTGTTTGGCTGAGAATGCTTTCACATTCAGAAAGATAGATGCAAGTAGACTTCAACTTCACATCCACAACTGAGCCAAAATTTCTGTTGCTAAGCGAAACATTTGTTATGTGAATTTTACTCCATTTTACGACCTTTCTTGCCACCATTGTTAAGTGAATCATTGCAGTGGTTAAATTACAGTTGTTATGTAAATCTGACTTCCCCATTGGCCTTTGCTCGTCAGAAGTTCCCAAAAGGAATTCACATGACCCTGAGACACTGCAACTGTCATAAATATGAGTCAGTCTCAGTTGCCAAGTGTCTGAATTTTAATCTCATGACCATGGAGATGCAGCAACAGTCATAAGTGTGAGGACCACTTTAATGTATGCTGATTAATGTACATTTAAAGTAACAGTATAGTTCCTATTCTGTTCTATTCTATTCTATTCTATTCTATTCTCTATCCCATCCTATCCTATAGTTCAGTGCAGTGGTGGGATTCAAAAATCTTTACTACCGGTTCTGTGAGCATGGTTTGGCGGGGGTGGCACCAAGGATACTGCAAAATCCCCATTCCCTCCCCACCCCACTAACCTGCTTTCCAGCTCCGTTCTCCTGTGCAAGGCAACCAAAGAAGACCCAGCCAATCCACTGGGACTCAATGGGAGGCAGAGAATAGATGAGGGCGGGGCCAGTCAGAGGTGGGATTGGCCAGTTCTCTGAACTACTCAAAATTTTCGCTACCGGTTCTCTAGAACCGATCCGAACCGGCTGAATACCACCTCTAGTTCAGTGCTGTTGTAACTTTGGCCACCAAATGAACATGTTGTAGGTGAAGGACTATTGGTACTGAGCAGATTTTTCAAGACAAAATGACCCGATTGCCTTCACACCTAATGAAAACTTGCACTGAGATTTGCAAAGTTTCAACGAAATTATTAAAATTCTTCCTGAACTCAACATAGGGGAGAGTGCCTCTACACACAAGCACACAAACACACCTGCCCCGCTGCCCCTGAGTATCCCAGGATGCAGTGTCCATGTTGTAAAAGATCCAGTTTTATTTATATTTCCAGAAAAACAAAAAAAACCCACATTCCTTGAGTGGTTCAGGACAGGAAACCACTGCTGGTGGCAACAATCTCATTGCAGTCGGGACCGAGGGAGTTGGTTTCTCCTCAAGTTTGTGGTCTTGCTTCTTCTTTGTCTTCCAGCTGTAGATACAACTAATTGGAAAGGTTCAGGGAGAAGGTCCTTCCTGCAGGACTGAAAGATAAGCCCAGGTGGTCTCCTGAAGGTTGCTGGATCTTTGGAGTGGAGCAGGTTCTTGACATGTATCTCTCTCTCTTCCATGTTGGTTCTCCTGCATGTTCTTCGAAGAAGAGAGAGGGACGTGTCTTTTAAGTTCCTCCAGTTGGTTGAGATATCGTAAGGGCTACCCCTCAGATCTCCCTTCGGCGTTGTCTTCTTCTCTCATCCTGACAGAGAGTTGGCCAACTTGTAGAAGATCTCGTTGTCTGAGTAGTGCCTTCGCTTCTTGGCCGCCGATGCCAACGTCCGTTTGGCCCCTTCCTTCTTGGCCATCTCCCTCAAGGCCGCGCGTAGGAAATCTGGGCAGCGCCGAGGTTGGGCATGGGACTTCTTGGACCTACACCTAGCTCGGAAGGGCACCCTAAGGCAGGGGCCACTTTTCTTACACGACGGGTGAGGTTTGGCCACCTGGAATGGAATCCTGCCGCCCCGTATCCACCGTTCAAAACACCAGGACATGAGAGGGCAATTCATCCGATAACCTCGTTTGGGGAACCTTATGATGCATATATTTTTCTTGGATCTGACCGGTAACTTCCTCCTTCTTCTGACCAAAGTCTTCCAAGGTCTTCTTCTCAGAGCACTACTCCTCCTCCTCCTCCTGCTCTCTCGGCTTCTCCTAATTTTCACTGGGTTCCTCCTCCTTTTCACTTTGCTCCTCCTCCTTTTCTGACTCCTCCTCCTCCACCTGCTACTTATCAAATAAGTTCTCCTTTGCATTCTGAGAAGAGCCAGGATTTTGGGTAGGGCTTCCTTCTCATTCCTCTTGGTCTTTAGAAATCAGGAGGGTCTCGTGCCAGGTGCGCCCTTATATAGCTTCCTGCATTCAAATGAGGGTCTGGTTTTGCGTCGCCTGATTGGTGGATGGAGAACAATAGTCAAACCAGCTACCCAATAATATCAGACTATGAGCCTTTTGCTCCTGTGTGAGGTTGAAGGGAGGGAGCTCAAAGGGTTGGAGGTAGAATTTGAGTCACCTCCCAAGGAGGCCATTGTGAAGTTGTATTTCATTCTTTTTTAACAGTTCATTGATATATTTTTTTCCTTAACATACATAAGTGTTTTATGAACAGTGTATTGCCTGGGTCAATTTGCTTACATCATAGTATATAATATAATAATATATTAAACATAAGGCATACACAGTATTTTTCCAATTTCTAATTTCTCCTTCTATTGCCCAACCATTGATAAAATAAGTCCCATGTTTGAAAGTGGATGCGGTGGCTCAGTATAATATTTAGGAAGGGTGATGTTTTTGGGTCTGTAACCCCAGTTTTAAGTTATCTTTATTTACTCTTTTTTTAGTATTATTTATATATAAATATTTTGAAAACAGTATATTGTCCAGGCATTTCATTTTACCAATAAAAAGTAACAAAGAGCAAACTAATAATGATAATAATCTACATGGTAATTATAACAATATTAATACTAGCTTATTTATGATCATGTTCATTATGCTAGCATGCTTATAGTCATAGACAACGTTCATCTTTTACAAGCACATGACAATAATATTTCTTCATCTAACTTCTACCTCTTATATCTAACCATTCATCAAACCTATCCCACATTAAGTAATACACTCTATCTTCTTTATCTTTTATTTTCAGTGTCAATCTATCCATCTCTGCACAATCCAATATTTTCCGAATTATGCTTTCATCTGATGGGGTGTTCTCATTTTTCCAATATTGGACCAATACAATTCTCACTGCTGTCAATACATGTGACGACCCAAAGGGGCGTGGCACAAAGGCAACACAGTCAGATAATCAGTAGGAGTCCCTTTATTAACTCCAACTTTGCCCCCAATGTCCAGGTTATCTTCTGACTGGAGAACAACTCTCCCAGGAGCAGCCTTTGACTGTAGAAAATTCAGTCCAAAACAGGGTAAACACAAACTTTAACTTAAAATCCAAACAAACCAAACTGAAGTTTGGCAGGGCAGGAGCAGGAATTTCAAACTTGAAAGCATGGCAAAGCTCACACAGTTGGGGAGACGCCAGGAACACAGATAAGCCATGATGATACAAGATAAAGTCACGTTTGCTCCCAACAGCCTGCTGCATGCAACTTCCTTTTTTTATATGCACTGTGTTCCCAGCTGCAGCTAATGAAGGGTATCAGGGCCCTTTCCTCCCCCATAAGCCATGCAACCCACGTTGCTCTCTTCTCCATTCTTCCCTGCATGCCCTAGGATGAAGAGGGGGTGAGCCTGGGTCTTCGTCTCCCTTGTTCTACCTCTTCCCTGCTCTGCCCAGCCAGACTTTGCCCTTCCCCAGTTTCCTCCAAAGCCAATGGAGCCACACTCCCATTCCCTGTCAGCTGTTCGGCTTCCCCCTCCAAGTCAGATTCCGACAAGGGCATGACAATACATGTAGCACTAAGTGTATAGTCCCTCTATCCTAGCTTTCTGGTATTATACCTAACAGAAATATTTCTGGCTTTAAATCTCTCTGTTCTCTTTATTTACTGAAATGGTGGGCCACTTGGGGCCAGCAGGGGGCGCTAAAGAGCTACAAGTCACTCCTTAGCCTCCTGGCTCATCCTTCATCTTATCCTCAGTCTTAGTGCATTACAGGAAAATGCAAACAATTATTACTGGCTTCGTTTTGTGCTTGGGGTCTAATCATGGTCTAATCTCGTCAGAAGCGAGCGACCCACACTTGGGGCTGAAGGGATCTCCCCCTTCTGCAGAAACGGAGGACTTCCTAACCTGTATGGTGGCCAGGGCTGCAGCTCTGCAGATGTGGGGCAGTGAATTGATATGTTTTTTCTTTCTTTCCAAAGTAACAGCAACAGGAGTCACAATCTGGAAAAAAACAAAACAAAGGATAATGTAACACCCAGTTTGTCCCACAAAATGGAGGCGGTTTTGCATCAGCTCGGAAAGCAAAGGTGCAGGAATTCCCCAAGTGAAGGAAAAGAGACCAGGGTGTAGGTTTCTCTTAATTTTTTCCTCCAGGCAAAATTAAATGACACCTTTGGATTTGAATCAATGAGCAGTGCAGTTTCTCACGCAGATTTCCTGCTCCTCTCTGTCACTGCGTTTATGCAACCCACAGCTGGCTTCCGGAATTATAGATAGTCCTTAATTTACAACTGTAATAGGGACTGGAAAATTTATTGTTGTTGTGTGGTTGTTATGATTTTATGACCATTTTTGCCATGGTCCTATCACTGTGACTTGTGACCTTCCCTCCCTGCTTCCTCAGGGATTGTGTTTGTTGAAAGGCAGCTGGAGAGGTAGATAGATAGATAGATAGATAGATAGATAGATAGATAGATAGATAGATAGATAGATAGATACATAGATATAGATAGATAGATACATAGATAGATATAGACAGACAGACAGACAGACAGACATAATGATAGATATGATAGATAATAGAGAATGATAGAGAATAGTTATATAGATATAGACAATTAATGATAGATAATATAGAAATAATGATAATGATAGAGGATAAATAGATAATTAGAAGAGATAGATAGATAGATATAATTATAGATATCATGATAGATGATAGAGAATAATAGAGACTAGTTAGTTATAGTTATAGACAATGATAGATGATATAGATAGATAGATAGATAGATAGATAAATAGATAGATGATAGAAAGATAGATAGATGATAGATAGATAGATAGATAGATAGATAGATAGATAGGATAGACAGTGCTAGATGACAGATATAGATATATAGAGATAGAATGATAGGGAGAGAATATATAGAGATAGAATGATAGGGAGAGAATATAGAGAAAGAGAGACAAATAATGATAGATGATAAAGATAGAGATAATGATAGGATAAATAGTTAATTAGAAGATAGATAGATAGATAGATAGATAGATAGATAGATAGATAGATAGAGTACATAGATGCCAGCAGTCAATTCCAGCACCAAAGGTCTGGAAACACACACACACACACACACACACACACACAGACCACCCCCTCCCCTTCTCTGTTCTTTGGGGTCCTGTTCGCTCTTTCTTGCACTAAATAGAAAATAAAAATACAGATCAGGTGGTGGGGAAGCCGAGTAATGCTTGCAAAGATGCCCGTGTCATTTGCTGCAAAATTGTGCCATGGAGGCAAACCAATTGCATCAATCAAAACCGTTTTGGAGAAGCATCCATCAGTTTCTCTTGACCCAAGCTTTCTGCTTTAGCCCGATTTTTATTTCTAAAAATCAAACTGAGGTTGGTTTTTCTGCTTTTAAAATAGTCGATCTGTGCGCCTGGCCAGTGGTTGGCCTTCTGGGTCAATCAAGGGATATTCCCATAATATGGGAGGCAAAATGACCGCCCCCACAAGATGCCCCAAATGGCTGTGGGGGTTTCTTGGCCAAGAAATGGGGGGGAGGGGCTCTGTGTGCTTGGCTGCTTTCTTGCAGACGTTTCATGACCAAACTAGAGAACATCATCAGTGCTAGAAGAGATGGGGTGTGTGGAGAGGAGGAATTGGGGATTCCTGTGAGCTAGGTGGTTTTCTTGCAGGGGTTTCATTACCCAACTAGATAAGATCATCAGTGCTAAAAGGGAGTGATGTTTGCAGGGAGGAGGAGGAGGAGGAGGAGGAGGAGGAGGAGGAGGAGGAGGAAGAGGGGGAGAGGAAGTAGGAGAAGGAGAAGGAGAAGGAGGAAGACAACTGTAGGGTCCTTAGTGCTCTCTGCGTTTGGCTGCTTTCTTGCAGACATTTCATTACCAAACTAGATAACATCATCAGTGCTAGAAGGGATGGGGTGTGTGGAGAGGAGGAGGAGGAGGAGGAGGAAGAGGAAGAGAAAAAGCAGGAGGAAGAGGAGGAAGACAACTGTAGGGTCCTTAGTGCTTCTGTGCTTGACTGTTTTCTTGCAGATGTTTCATTACCAAACTAGATAACATCATCAGTGCTAGAAAGGATGGGGTGTGTGGAGAGGAGGAGGAGGAGGAGGACTGTAGGGTCCTTAGTGCTGTCTGAACTTGGTTTATTTTTCTTGCAGGCGTCTCATTACCCAACTAGGGACCATCATCAGGCCAGTGGGCTCTCTCTCAGGTAAATCAGCCTCTTGGTTTACCGAGGGACCTTCGGAGGTGCACTACATCTCCCAGCGTCCCTCACGGTTGTGCAGCCTCTCTGGACTTGCAACATCTGGAGGTCCAGAGATCCTTGCTCCTGCTCTGGGGCCCCACCGAAGCCACCTGGAGAGCGGGGAGTGGGGGGTCGCTCGCTGGCTTAACCCCTGCTCTGCCGGGACCCTCGCCGGCTGCGCTTTCTTCCAAGGGCCCAGGACGCGCGGAGGGTCACAGGTGAGGCTGATAAAGAACAGGACAGGTAGAGCTCGCCAGCCTTGGCGACGATCGCTGGAGCAGATCGACGGGGCTGCCTTGCCCCTCTTGATCCGATCCGGATTGGACTCCCCACCCCACCCCACCCGGGGAGATAATATATATTGCAGATCGGCCGGTCCGCTTCTTCGCGGGGCGTTCTGCGTACGCTCAGAGGCTAGCCCGACGCTCGAGCAGCGGCAGGGCTGGGTGAGAAGCTGGCATCGATCCATGCGGGGGATGTGGTGCCCGGGAAAGAGCGGGAGGGAGGGAGGAGGGGGAGGGAGGACAGGCGGCTGGTTCTCTGCGGTTTCCAGCCGCTTCCAGAGGAGGGGCCAGGGATTCCCCCCTCCCCTCCTTCTCTCCCTCCCCCCTCGGTCCCCCTTCCCGCCCCCGCCAGCATTTCGCCTGCGCCATTCTTGCTCAGGGGCAGTGCGCGATAAGGCGGGGAGGGGTCCGGACCCCTTGGGTGAGGGGGGGGGACAGAGGAAGGCTGCAGGGGGTGGGGTGCGGGTGCTGCAGGACGAGGGCGACGCTCCAGGTTCTTTCTTAGCGGCCGGGAGGCGTCGCCCCTCTCCCCGCCCGCCCCCTGCCACCTTCCCTCCATCCCTGCCCCTGGGCACCCTCGCTCTCAGCCTCCCAGGCGTTCTGACGTGTGCAAACCGGGCCTGGGAGGGGGAAGGGGGTGGGTGGGTAAGGAGGGGGTGAGGAGAGCCAGCCGTGCGCCTTTGGGTGGGTGGGTGGGGCGAGAGACCAAGAGAGCGGCGGGCAGAGCCCAGCCGGAGGGGGAGAAGGGGGCTCCCGCCTGCCATCCGGACGGTGCCCACTGGATGCCCGCTCGTCTCCGTCTTTGTGTCTGGCGCTTGGACCTCCAGCGACCAGGTAGGAGGCAGCTGGGGAGGCGGGGAGGAGGGGCGAGGAGGGAGAGGGATCAAATTCGGGGATCGGTTTGCGCCATCAGGGGTGCCCGGGGTCTCGCCGGCGGCAGCAGCAGCTGCGCGGCCAGGAAGATGGGGCTTCGCGGAGGAGCCGAATCTCCAGCTGCTGGGACTCCCCCTGCTCTCCTTTGACCGGGACCGAGAGGGAGGAGACCCTTCCCCACTCAGACCCACCCTCCACCAACTCTACCCTCCCCCTCCGGACCGAAGCTGAGCGATTGACTGGAGACGGATCTCCCCTCCGAGACTCGGAGTGGGTGGGGGGGCTATTCTGGGGTATGGGGGCTCGGAGGGATGCTTGAGTAGGTCCTCCTTGGGGAAGGGGGTCCCTCAAAGCAGAGCTAGAGAGTCAGGGGAGCTGAAGATTGCCGCTGGGAACCAGGGTTAAACACCTGGGGAAAAAGTGCTCCATCTATTTCTCAGCAGAAGGGAAGGAAGAGAGGTCGCTGCTGCCCCCCAAAAAAAGCTGCTGCAGAAAAAACAAGCACCTGTTTTGCTGCTGCCCTGACTGAGCCTCTTTGCTCCCTGCAACTGCCTTTCTGAAAGGATGGACTTTGGGAATTTCTGGCCTCCGCTCCGCTGCCTTCTTCCTTCCTGCCTCAAACGGACCTGGAAAACTCAATTCATCTTTTCGGCTTGAAACTGACCAGATCTGAGAAACTGGCCGCTTCCCTGCCTGGGGCATCTTGGCCCTCTTGCCCAATCGTTGCTTCCTCGCTTCGCACAAGTCCCGTCGGATCTCGCCGAAGGCTGGATGGAGCTGCAGTTTGGACGCTAAGAAGAGCCTGAGAACCGGAGTGCGGGGAGAGCTACTCCTGAACCCGTCCTGGGGCACCCCAAAGAGGCGAGAAGGACCCTGCCAGCCTTCCATGACTGGCCCACAGAAGGCAGCCACAGCAGCAGCAGCATCACCATGGCAAGGCCTAGTCCGGGGGCGCTGCTCTTCGCCAACGGGTTGGGCTTCCCTCCCAGCAACGTGGCCCGGGTCGTGGTGTGGGAATGGCTGAACGAGCACAGCCGGTGGAGGCCCTACACGGCGGCCGTCTGTCACCACATTGAGAACATCCTGAAGGAAGATGCTCGGGGCAGCGTGGTGCTCGGACAGGTGGATGCCCAGCTGTCTCCGTACATTATAGATTTACAGTCCATGCACCAGTTCCGGCAGGATACAGGTAAGCCTCATGGCATTACCCTCACGGTAAATGCTGGGTGGAGGGAATGATTAAAATCCCTCCCTTTAATCATAATTGAAAGCATGTATATTGGGGGGGGGTTTAATTGATGGAGGGAGGGAGAGAGAGAGAGAGACACCCTTCACGCGCTGAAAAAAACAGGACAGGTTGAGGAAAACGACAACCCTGGCTTGCTAGATTTCTACCTGGAAGGCATCCCTGGCAGGCTAGTTTTCTCCCTGCAGGGAAATGGCACCTAGGAAGAATAATAGCAAATTCTTCCAATTTTGGTTCCTTTCTTGGGACAGCAGATGTCCTCCTTCTTGGCTGCTCTTCACTATTTTGGGGAGGGGGAGTCCCAGACATGGCAAGCAAAATCCAGAGAGAGGTGGTGGTGTGGTTTTTTTTTTTTTAAACCCTCGACTGTTGCTTTGCGGTTTGCAGGGGTGGGTTTGAGAAATGCTTTTATTCTGCAATTCTGAAGGAATTTCGGGCAAGGATTGGAAGAACCTGGGAAGACGGTGTTGTTCGGTTGGGTCAGGAAGGAGCTGAGACGTATATTTGTGTGTGTGTGTGCAAATCTCCATCTTTTAAGATTGTCCTTCCAGAAGAGTGATGCTCGCCCTCGCTTAGAAAGGTGGCATGATCGCCACAAAGGTTACTCGCAGTAGCAACAAAGAAAATGCGAGGCTTACAACACCCAGTAGATATTTGGGTGTTTGAGTTCTGATTTGGGTACTCAGCAGTGAGCCAAAAATTGCAGGATGCTTCAGTATTTTGCAGTAGAAGGAATAAACAACAACAACCACAACTATCTGGGTAGAGTTATAAGACAGGGTCTGGGGAGGCCCCAATCCTACCCCTCGTCTTTGCACAAAACCCACCCATCCCCTCTCCCCAAAAAAGGATGGAGCATTGCAGGATGATAGCCAGCTCCACCACCCTACGCCCATGGAATGCAACGGGTGGCTTATTGACGTCAATAGGATCTCCCTCTGCAGTTAAGGGGGGTAGGATTGTGCCAAGCTTTCGAACCGGAATTGTGTGTGCGTGTTGGGCATTCTGTTTCTTTTCCTCTCCCTCCTGCGTGGAGCTACGATGCCAAAGATGTGGTCATCCAAGGGTTTTATTTTTTAAAAAAAAGAAGAAGAAAAAAGAAAGAAAAACAGGTTGGTTTTCAAAAACAAAACAAGGCCAGTCATCTTCCTCAGATTTGTGGGGTGGCCTGATGGATTTGTGCGTAGAGGGAGAAGGGGAAATAAAAGTCTTGGGGGACCCTAAGAACATCCATCTGATCTCCTCTTCTGCTTTGCTGCCAGAGACAGTGGGGTGCAGCTCTGGATTGGGAAATAATTCACTTCAGAGAATAAGCTTCTAGATCTCATGAGGGCAGGGAGAGTGAAGGGCTGGTGATGTACATCAGAAGACGTTGTGGATGAAAGCAACAGGAATCGCGGTTTTCACAGTGTCTCTTTCGCCCTGCTTCTCAGTTTGGAAAAAAAAACAGAACTATAAACAAAATAATACAGAGCTATTCCTGGCAGTGAGAATAATTAATCAGTGGAACAACTTGCCTCCAGATGTTGTGGATGCTCCAACACTGGGAGTTTTTAAGAAGAGATTGGACAACCATTTGTCTGAAGTGGTGTTAGGGTTTCCTGCCTAGGCAGGGGGCTGGACTAGAAGACCTCCAAGGTCCCTTCTAAGTCTGTTATTCTATTCTGTTGTGTTCTGTTCTGTTCTATTCTATTCTATTCTATTCTATTCTATTCTTCCCTTTCTTTCTTTCTCTCTCTCTTTCTTTCTTTCTTTTCTCTTCTCTTCTCTTCTAGTCTAGTCTCTCTTCTCTTCTCTTGTCCTTCCTTCCTTCCTTCTTTCCTTCCTTTCTTCTCTATTCTCTTTTCTCTTCTCTTCTTCTTTCTTTCTCTCTTCTCTTCTCGTCCTTCCTTCCTTCTTTCCTTCCTTTCTTCTCTTCTCTTCTATTCTCTTCTATTCTCTTCCCTTCTTTCTTTCTCTCTTCTCTTCTTCTTGTCCTTCCTTCCTTCCTTTCTCTCTTCTCTTTTCTCTTCTCTTCCATTCTTTCTCTCTTTTCTTCTCTTCCCTTCTTTCTTCTCTCTTCTCTTCTATTGAAGATTTAGGGACAGAAATGGAACGGTAAAGACTAGAATGCCTCTGAGAACATGCAGACCACTTTCTCCTTACAGTCTGCAGAGGTAGGGTATGAAGATAAAATGTTTCAGACAGGGTCAAGGTGTGGCCTTCTTGCTTGGATATCTCCAGAGGTTGGCATGAAATGTAGGCAATTGACCCTCCCCAAAACTCCATTGCTAAGCAGGGCAGTCCTTAAATGAGCTTGGCTCCATTTTACAGCACGGTTGTTAAGTGAATCCCTGCAGTTGTTCAGTGAGTCACATGGTCATTAAGCAAATCTGGCTTCCTCATAGACTTTGCTCATCAGAAGGACACTAAAAGGGAATCACGTGACCCCCAGGGATGCTGCAACTGTCACAAATATGAATCAGTGTCCAAGCATCTGAATTTTGGATCATGTGACCCTGGGGATGCAGCGGGAAAGACAGTCCCAAGTTCCTTTTTTTCAGTGCCACCATTGTCAGGAATCCAGCAATCACCCTAATTAAATCATGATCCTCGAGCCAAACTTCGAAAAGCTTCAAAGGATTCATTAGAGGCGACAGACTGGCACTGCCCTGTGTGTAGCCAACTCTGGCATATGTCATTTACAGTCCACTGTGACCCTGTTTCCCCCCCCCTTCCCCCTGGGTGGTGTCATAAATCAGATTCTCCAGTTGAGCACCTTCATGGGCTGGGTGTCATCAATCACGTTCTCCAATTAAATATATTCGCAGGCAAAAGCTCTGATAGTTTAGTTACAATCTTTTAAAGTTAAGGAGTTGGAATGTACTTTGCTTCCAAACTGCTGCACTGCTCTTCCAGATTTCCTCCCCCCCCCTTTTTTTAATGGCAACTACTAAAACAGGCATAGGAGTGTTTTATGAGTTGACAGCTGTCACTTCAAACAATCCCTAAACACACTGTTGTAAGCCTGAGGACCGTCTGCATACATCGCTTTCAGGTCTATCAGTAAAGCTGAACTGCAAATTGTATTTGCTCCTTTATATAGATTTCGTAATGGAGCTGCTCAAACAGGAGACCCTATACCATTTCAGGCACTGCTATCATGTCCCTCACTAGCCCTTCTTTTCTCTAGACCAACCATCCTGGTTCTGTTTTTCATTATTATTTTCCTCTCCGCTAAATTCCATGCAAAGATCTTGTTTACTTTCCTCTTTGGGGTTGCAAGAAATCCAGAGGGACCATTGAAACAGAGGTGTGTATGTGTGTGTGTGTGTGTGTGTGTATTTTCAACGGAAGAGAGTTGGTTCTTTTTAACAGAAATGAAAAACGGCCTGATCAACTGAGCGCCTCTCGGCCTGTCAGCCTTTTAAACCTTTCACACCCGATAGATTTTGGAACATCCTTATTTAGATCACTTGACTATAGTCAAGGCTACGGTGTTTCCAGTTGCAATGCATGGCTGTGAAAGCTGGACCATAAGGAAGGCTGAGCGCCCAAGAATGGAGGCCATTGAACTCTGGGGCTGGAGGAGAAGACTCCTGCGAGTCCCTTGGACGGCAAGGCGATCCAACCGGTCAGTCCTAGAGGAGATCAACCCTGACTGCTCTTTAGAAGGCCAGATCCTGAAGAGGAAACTCAAAGATGTTGGCCACCTGATGAGAAGGATGGGCTCGCTGGAGAAGAGCTGAATGCTGGGAACGATGGATGGCAAAAGGAGAAGAAGGGGACAGCAGAGAAGGAGGTAGCTGGATGGAGTCACTGAAGCAGTCAGCATGAACTTAAATGGACTTAAATGGATAGGATAGGATAGAGGGTAGAATAGAGTAGAGTAGAGTAGAGCAGAGTAGAATGTAGAATAGAATAGAAATAGAATAGAATAGAATAGAATAGAATAGAATAGAATAGAATAGAATAGAATAGAATTCTTTATTGGCCAAGTGTGATTGGACACACAAGGAATTTGTCTTTGGTGCATATGCTCTCAGTGTACATAAAGAAAAAATACATTCATCAAGAATCATAAGATACAACACTTAGTGATAGTCATAGGTTACTAATAAGCAATCAAATCATACATAGGTTACTAATATGCATACTAGGAAAACAAATAAAACAATATAAATTGTAAAGATACAAGCAACACGGTTATAGTCATAAGTGGGAAGAGATAGGTAATGGGAAGGATGAGAAGAATAATAGTAATACAGTCTTACGAAGTAATTTGACAGTGTTGAGAGAATTATTTGATTAGCAGAGTGATGGCGTTCGAGGAAAAACTCCCCTTGTGCCTAGTTGTTCTGGTGTGCAGGGCTCCATAGCATCGTTTTGAGGGAAGGAGGGGAAACAGTTTATGTCCGGGATGTGTGGGCGGTCTGTAGATATTTTCACAGCCCTCTTTTTGGCCCGTGCAGGATACAGGTCCTCCATGGAAGGCAGGTTGGTAGCCACTGTTTTTTCTGCAGACCGAATTATCCTCTGAAGTCTGTGTCTGTCTTGTTGGGTTGCAGAGCCTTTTCTCCACCTTTCCCCAAGCTTGCAAGTCTTTCTGGGTTTTCAACCAGGGTTGATAACGCTATAGATGCAAACCCGATGGGTCAACACCAGCCTTCCAGTTGGGCAGGAGGAGTTCCCCCCCCCCGCCTTCCCAGCCTGACTGGAAGAAAACTAGAGTTGTGTTTATTCCTAGGATGGTGCAGTGTGGGTCACACTAATTGTCCCTTGGTGTCGAAGGTCCCTGCAGAAAACAAGAAAAACACGGGGACTTTTTGGTCTAGTTCCCACTGAGTCTCACCACTGGCTCCCCTGGGGTCTCTGAATTGCACCCGCTGATCATCAACAGCCTCCTGTGCAGAAGTCCCCTGGTCCTCCTCCCATAAGTGTGTGTGTGTGTGTGTGTGTGTGTCGTGCGTGCATGTGCTTGGCTGTTTGTGTGTGTCTGTGTGTGCGCGTGTGCGTGCGTGTGTGTGCAGCGATCTCCCTCTGCAGAAGGCGCAATGTTTCCAAAACAGCCAGGATGCAGCTGAGCGTCTCGCACCAAAGCTTTGGAAAGGGGCGGGTTTGATCGGAAAGATTTCATCAGCCACCCCGTTTTGCAAAAAAAAACAAAAAACCACCTCATCTGTAACTCCAAATTTCCTCCAGTTAGTAGATGGGGAGAGAAGAATTGATTTGCAAGAATTACCCGAGAGAGGGTTCACAGGTTGGGTTTAACCAGAGAGGCACACAAGAATCCTTCCTTCCTTCCTTCCTCCCTTCCTTTTTCTTTCTTGCTTGCTTGCTTGCTTGCTTGCTTTTCTATTTCTTCTTTCTTTCTTTCTTTCTTTCTTTCTTTCTTTCTTTCTTTCCTCCTTCCTTCCTTCAGTCCTTCTTTCTTTCCTTCAGTCCTTCCTTCCTTTTTTCCTTCCTTCTTCCCTTCCTTCCTTCCTTCCTTCTTTCTTTCTTGCCTTCCTTCCTTTTTTCCTTCTCTCTTTTTCTTTCTTTCTTCCTCCTTCCTTCCTTCAGTCCTTCTTTCTTTTCTTCAGTCCTTCCTTCCTTCTTTCCTTCCTTCCTTCCCTCCTTCAGTTCTTCTTTCTTTCTTTCTTTCTTTCTTTCTTTCTTTCCTCCTTCCTTCCTTCAGTCCTTCTTTCTTTCCTTCAGTCCTTTCTTCCTTTTTTCCTTCCTTCTTCCCTTCCTTCCTTCCTTCCTTCCTTCCTTCTTTCTTTCCTTCCTTCCTTTTTTCCTTCTCTCTTTTTCTTTCTTTCTTCCTCCTTCCTTCCTTCAGTCCTTCTTTCTTTTCTTCAGTCCTTCCTTCTTTCCTTCCTTCCTTCCCTCCTTCAGTTCTTCTTTCTTTCTTTCTTTCTTTCTTTCTTTCTTTCTTTCTTTCTTTCTTTTTAATGTTATTGAAATTAACAATTAACCACTGGAACATTTTGCCTTCAGAAGTTGTGAATGCTCCATCACTGTAGGTTTTAAGAAAAGATTGGACAGCCATTTGTCTGAAATGGTATAGGGTCTCCTGCGTGATCAGGGGGTGGACTGGAAGACCTCTAAGGTTCCTTCCCACCCTTTCGTTCTATGTTCTACTGCAGTTTGCTAAAATATTCAACTCTCTGCCTCAAAAAATAGAGTATAATAGAATCTCAAAACGTTCTTTTGAGGTCCCTTCCAGCTCTATTCTGATTGATCGATTGAAATGTTTAAATACAAGAATAGGACGAACTCAAAGAGGATAAAATAGAGAAAAAGCTGAAAAAAAGAGGAAAAGACAAAACAACAACGAAAAGAAAAGAAATAGCAGAAAAATAGAAAAGGAAAGAAAAACGAACGCCTTCCAATCCTCTTTACAGCAGTTATAACTTAACAAGCGATCCTCAAGTTACGACCACAATTGCCTTGCTTAGCAACAGAAATTTGGGACCTCTAGTAGTAAGTCACATGAGCTGGACAGGATCTTTTATACCAACACTGGTATGTCTAAAGAGCGCTTCTTGCAACATTGCTTGTTTGCTAGGTTCTAATTTGCATTTGGTGAAATGGATTGCCAAATTTGCCGTAAAGTTGATAGAAATAAGGACAAAGTTGGTGCAGCAGAGTGTGGTAAATTGTAGGAAAGATCACTTGATTTAAAAAATGTAATTTTAAAAATAGTTTTAAGACTGTTGGGGGTAGATGCAGGGGTGACATTGTAATATCATTTTAATCATATTTAACCTGTATCTTAAATCATTGTATTCTATCCCGATTCCATTTTGGATTGTATTTTATTCTAATATTATTCTGAATTGTAATTATTCAGTTCCATTTTGGGTTGCTTTTGTCAAATTTTAGTGGTGTTTTGTTTTTAGAACTCTGCATTTTGATATGGCCCAAGGGCTAATCAATAAATATTGATTGATTGATAGTAAGTCAAGAACTACTTGTAAAACATTTTGAGTATCTTGACAATTAAGAACTAAACCATCATAGTCACTTAAAAAAAACCAAAAACTAAAGCCAAGAGAAAGGAGGTGTTTATGCATTCATAAATGTTGCATCCATCATCCTGTATATTTTCATTGTTAAAAATAATCCCAGTATGGATTTTGTACGCGATGACTGGATGTAGCCTTCAGGAGAAATATTTTAAGATCTTAGTTCTTTAAAACACTTCCAGCGTAACGGGTAATAATTGAGTAGTAGCTGTTTTCATTTAACTGCACTGTAAAAACAAGGCTAATGTTCTAAGCAGAATCATATAATCTCTCCTTTGTTTGATTCAGCACAGAATAAAATGTATATGATTTTGAGAATTATCACAAAGGAAAAAGAATCAAAACAATCCCAAGGAGTGGCAGATATATAGCCACATTTACTTAAGTACAAAAAGAAAATCAGTGACAAATATGACCTCCCATATAATAAAATCTGATTTTGAAGAATCACACTGGTGTTCACCGTTTTTCATTAGCCAAGCTGATAGCACTTTAAATCAACTGGGAATTATGTTCTTTTAAAAAGCAACAACCTCATAATTAAATCTTTTATATTAGTTTTATGTTATCACTGGCAGGATATAAGAGTGACATGTTATAACTTTTAAACTGACATGTGATCATAACTTAAGTTGGTATTTTTGAAATTCCATTTTCTCTTTCTCGAGGCTGACACTGTGTGAGATTGTTATGGAGGTAAAATATTGATTGGGTGGAATAACAACAACTAGTATTTATGATACATTTTTAAATGTTCAGTTGACTGAGTTTCAAGTTTAATGAATAAAAGAAATGATGATGATGATGATGATGATGATGATAATTTGAACACATAGCATGTCACCACCAACAGCAAATGCTGCCTCTGTAATGAGAAAGATGAAACAGTTGACCATTTAATCAGTGGATGCAGCAAAATTTCACAAACTGACTACTTAGAACACCATAACCGAGTTGCTAAAACCATTCACTGGAAACTATGCCAAAAGTTTGGATTTGAGCATAGTAACAACTACTGGGAACATCAGGTTGAGAAGGTTCTGGAGAATGAAAAAGTCAAGATCTTGTGGGACTTCAGAATTCAGACGGACAGGCACTTGGCCCACAACACACCTGACATAACAATAGTTGAGAAGAAAAAGGTTTGGTTCATTGACATTGCAATACCCGGTGATGCACGAATTGTAGACACGCAGCAAGAAAAAAAATCACAAAGCATCGGGACTTACAAATTGAAGTTGAGCGACTTTGGAAAAAGAAATCGTGTGTGATCCCAATTGTAATTGGAGCCCTTGGAGCAATACCTAAAGGGCTGCCTCATTATTTGGAAATCCTGAATTTATCAGACTTGAATACCCTGATTCTACAAAAAAACACCCTACTTGGAACAGCTTATATCCTCCGACGCTACCTGAACAGTTCCTAGGTCCTTGGTTAGGACTCGAGCTGCTGAGCTACCAACCAGCCCCAAAGGCTGTGAATCTCACTAAAGATTAAATAATAGTAATAATAATAACAATAATAATAATATGAAAATCATAGGCATTGATTGAACACCATAGGCATTGGCAAATTTGCCATCAGTCAATTGCAGAAGGCAGCTTGACTTGGAACAGCTTCCATCCTTTGGCAATATCTGTAATCCCATCAAACATCCAGATTTGCCTATCCCAGGTCCTTGGTGAAGACTCTATAGGTAGACAAAAATGCCAAACCCAGTCTGAACATCTGGCTGACTGTGTGATGAATAATAATATTAATCATACTAATATATTAAATTTATATGCCGTTCAGCTCCTTATATCGACTTAGGTTAAAATGAAGTTGGATCGTTTGTGATGTATAATTATTGTGGGATAACCATACAAACCTTGGTTTACATCTGCTTTGGGAACCAGCATTACTGGGAGAAATCATGCTAGTTTGGGCAGCTGACGTGATGCAAAGAGAAAAATTGTGCATTGTTGACTTGGGTTTATTGCCTTGGGTGAACGCAACCATTAAGTCTGAAGATCGCCAACGACGGCATGCAATGTATTCTCTCCTACAGGCTTCGGAATGGTTTTATTTGTTTAATTCAATTTGTAGTTAATCTTAGCCAGCTCTTCCGTGACCCACTTCCATGTATGGGAGGTGAAACCCAGCTTATGAGGTGCCCCGGTTTATGGGGTGCCTGGGACAATGTGAGTGAGGACATAGAACATAGAACAGCAGAGTTGGCAGGGATGTTGGAGGTCTTCTAGTCCGACCCCCTGCTCAAGCAGGAGACCCTATACCTGTGATGGCGAACAGGTGGCACGCAGAACCATTTGTGCCGGCACGCGAGCTGCAGGTAAACTCACCTGCACTGCACATGTGTGTGCCTCCCAGCTGATTTTCGGCCAGTTTGAGGCCTTTTTCAGCCTCCTAGAGGCTTCAGGAAGGCTCCTGCAGGCTTCTGCAGGCTTTGCAGGCCAAAAACTAGGCCTGTTTTGTCCCTTCCTGTTTTTCCGGAAATACCAGAAGTGACAAAACGGGCCTAGTTTTCAGCTTGCAAAGCCTGCAGAAGCCTGCAGGAGCCTTCCTGAAGCCTCTGGGAGGCCAAAAATCAGCTGTGAGGCACAGTGCAGGTAAGGGGTTGGCGGGGTCCGTGGGTGGGTGGGGATTGCACGCACATGCGTAGGGGGCATGGGGGTGCGCGCATTGCCGCCTGGGTGCTGGCACATGAGCGCAAGTGTGCAAACATGCACAGTTTTTGGCACAGGAGCCCAAAAAGGTTAGCCACCACTGCCCTATACCTTTCCTGACAAATAGCTGTCCACTCCTTTCTTGGAAACCTCAAGTAAAGGGAGCACCCACGACTTGTGAAAGCAATCAGTTCCACTGATTAATTGTGCTCAAGCAGAGTTTGTAGCAGGAATTCAGATCCAGAAAGCACACACAGACGACTGATTCAGCAGGATTCATTCACTTCTTTATATACATAATAATATGAGTAAAATATACAATACCAATAGCAGATTCTTCCAATGTAACACAAGCAAAAACACCAGCAGCAGCTTCAGAGCTCAGAGCAGATTGGTCTCCATTGCAGAGCACAGAGCTAAGCCGCACCCAGGCTCCTGCAGTTTCAGTTTCCAATTCAGCTCACATTGGCTGAGCTTGTTACCATGTCTCTGCCACTTCATGAATATTCTGACATGCCTCATTGTCGGGAAATTAATCCTTTCTTCTCGGTTGGATCTCTAATGATCTTCCACCCATTATTTTTAACCTCTTTGTGGCCGCTCCTGAAGTACTGGAAGAGTGCTCTCATAGTCCTTCTCTTCATTGGAGTTGACGCATACCTAGTTCGCTCCACCGTTCGTCTTACGGTTTAATCTCCAGGCGCTTCGCCCTTTTTGTTGCTCTTCTTCTGCACCTTGTTTCCAGAATGCCTCGACATCTTTTTAGTATTGTGATGACCAGAATGAGATGCAGTGTTCCGAGTGTGGCCTCACCTGTGCGTTATGAAGCGGTACTGTTGTCGCTTCGTATGATCTTTGTTGACCTAGGCATGAATCTATTGGCTTTTTTGGGGGCAGCTGCAGCATACTGCTGGCTCATCCTTAAGTAGTTGTCCAGTAGGTTTTCTAAGTTCTTCTCACAGTCTCTGCTATTGAGCCAGGGACCAACTACTCTATACCTGTGCATTTGTTTCTTCTTGCCTAAGTGATAGGACCTCACTTTTCTCACCACTGAATTGCATTTTATTGGATAGGGCCCAGAGTTCAAGTCTCTCTCTCACTCCCTCTCCCCTTTCCCTCTCTCCCTCTCTCTTTCCCTCCCTCCCTCTCCCTCCCTCCCTCTCACTGTTTATTGAAGATGACCTGGAATTTAAAATGCAAGAATGTTTGCAGCTTTACATCTGCTTTCTTCCTTTGATGAGTATTTTGTTTAAGATAAGAGGATAAATCCTTACCTGGCTGTTAAAACCTTTGATTTGCTCCACCAGCACGCGCAGGGTTTGTCTCCTGTTCTTTCTAATTGCTACCTTCCCTGTTTCTTTTCTTTTAAGTATTATCCTTTGAAATTCCACCCCCACCCCCCACAAAATAGTCGCCCTCATTTGTTCTGTAGCAAACCTGTCATCGACTGTAATTCTGGAGCTTTGAAACTGGCAATCTTTCAAGGAAGAAAAGAAATAGCTTTCCAGAGAAACGGCTGGGAGAGATAGTCCAGCTGCAAAGTAGGCCTGGAGGTGCCAATTGGATGCCAAAGGCCGGTGGATCCAACAGAATTGAGCGGAGTGGGGAGGCAAGATTGGTCATTGTAGACAGCAATTATGTATCGTTTTTTGTTGATTTATTGATCTCATTTTGGAACTGATCACATTTCGGAACAGAAGGAAGGAGGGAGGGAGAGGGGAGGGGAGAGAAAAGAATTAGAAATAGAATTAGAAATAAATAGAAATAGAACAAAACATATTGGTCAAGTATGATTGGACACACAAGAGGGACTCTGGGTGGTACATAATAAAACATTTAAACTGAAAAAACAGTATACAAAAGTTAAGGTCTAAAAAGAGGCAAGCATGATTCAACGATCAGCAGTGATTCAATGATCAAGAACGCTTCTTTCTCCCTAAGTCCTGCTTCCTATTGTGACACGAAAGCCGTCTTGCAATATTTGAGGGCCTGCCCCAGAGAAGAGAAGGATGAGCTGTTCTCCAAAGCACTTGAGGTCAGGACAAAAAGCCACGGGTGGAAGATCATTAGAAGAGATCCGACCTAGAACTAAGGAGAAATTTCCTGCAGTGAGAACAATTAACCAGCGGAATGGCTTTTGCCTTCCGGAGTTGTAGCTGCTCCATCACTGGAGGGTTTTAAGAAGAGACTGGACAGCCATGGTACAGAATCTCTTGCCCCAAGTAGGAGAGTAAGTAAGTACAGAACAAAGACTGAAATAATACACATGAAGTACAAATAATTCCAATTAAAAAGGGTGGAAAGGGATGGATCTATTTTTCTCCTTCCTCTTCTCTCTTTGTATAACATAATACCGTGTTTCCCCGAAAATAAGAGCTACGCCAAAAATAACACCTACCCCAAAAATAAGACCTACCCCGAAAATAAGACCTACCCCGAAAATAAGACCTAGTGTGTTTTTGGGAGCCAAAAAAAATATAAGACAGTGTCTTATGTTAAGGGAAACACGGTATGTGATTTGTTCATGGTTTCGTACATGAATAAATGTACATTGTTCTACATGAATATGGTAAGTGTTTTTTTTCATTAAAAAAATATACATATATATAAGACGTACCCCAAAAATAAGACCTAGTGTGTTTTTGGGAGCCAAAAAAAATATAAGACAGTGTCTTATTTTCGGGGAAACACGGTATAACATCATGGATGGATGGATGGATGGATGGATGGATAGATAGAGATAGATAGAGATATATCTAAATATCTAAAACAAACCAGAACAATATTTTAATTTGCCCTAGTAGTTTGTCATTCCCGAACTGCGTTCACACAAGCATTTGCCCTAACCTTGGCAAGTGTTAATCTTGGTTTTTCTGTTTAGTATTTTCTCTGGTTTAGTGTGTGGTGCAAATCTACCTTCCTGCCTCACAAGCTTAGATTTTGATTCTGTGCCTGAGGCAAAGGGGGCAATTCAGGAACCAGATTTGGTATGTGAATGCCAACGGTCACCCATCCAATGGGATCTATGCAGGAAGGAGAGGGAGGGAAGGAGGAAGTCACTTCAGTTTTCGTGAGGCTGCCAGACTGCTGTTGTGATCTGATGCATGGAGGCTTCCAGCAACCACCCGAATGGTGCATTGCTCCCTGAGCCAATACTGCAGGAGCCGTTGGCATGCTTGCCTGGTGCTTGGATGAGATTCCTGGGTCACCCCCAAGCAGGTAGCCACGAGCTTTGTCACAACTGAAGGAACTTCTCTATCTTCTTCTGAGCTGGAGCCAATGAGAGAGGGAGAGGGAGGGAGGAAGAGGAAGGAAGGAAGGAAGGAAGGAAGGAAGGAAGGAAGGAAGGAAGAAGAAAGAAAGAAGGCAGGAGGGAGGAAAAGGAAGGAAGGAAGAAAAGAAAGAGGGAGGGAGGAAAAGGGAGGGAGGGAGAAAGAAGGGGAAGGGGAGAAGAAGGAAAGAAGGAATAAGGGAGAGAACGCAAGGAAGGAAGAAGGGAGGAAGAAGAAAGGAAGGAAGGAAGGAAAAGGGGAGAGAGAGGGATGGAGGGAGAGGGGAAGGAAGAAAGGAAAGGAAGGAAGGGAGAAAGAGAGAGAAAGAGCGAGAGACAGAGAAGGGGAGGGGAGATTCTTGTCAACTGCAGGAAAACAGGAACCAAGGCAGTTCAAATAAATTCAGGGTAGAGTCAGGGCGACTGGATAGAGCTGAGCCTTTACTGGCCGGATGCCCTTCCTGACAGCTATGCGGAGTTCACAGCAGATATTTTCTCTTGCACCGAGGAGAGGAAACATCTGCCGCTGCCTGGGCTTGAACTCTCCACCTTCCGAGTGGGAGGCGAGCGCCTTCACCACTAGGCCACCACGCTGCTCAGTATATCGCACGCTAACGCTCTCTACAAGATTCTGAACTACTAATGGTCCAAGTTAAATTGGCAGTAGATAAGAGTCAAGGAAGGCCGGACTTAGCTCTCTTGTGGGCACGCAGGGACTCCAGGCTGATGATATGCTTGCTGCCCCCTCCCTCCCTCGGGCATAGCCTGGACATTTCCTAGAATATATTTGTGATCCACCTGAAGTAGAAAAAGCAGCGATCCCTTGCTTTTTCTGCAAATAGTTCACGCCCCATCACCCAGCTGTGAAGGCGAGCGTCTCTTATATAATTGTTTGCAACAGACCCTTCCTATCCGTTCCAGTCAATTCGGGTTGAAACGCTGCAGCTGAGCAGAGACTTCTCTCCAGCCTTTGCACAGGAGCAGGAGGAGGAGGTTGAATGAGGCAACCTGGGATTACTCCCAGCTGTCAGCTTCCCTAGGCGTTCTTCCTCCCCGAGAAGGAAAAGAGCTGATTCAGCAAAAAGCAGGTGTCTAATTCAATCTTCTGCTTTCTCGCTAGGCTGCTTAGAAGGCAGTTGATTAATAGCCATAATTACAGCAATTAACCAGGCTGGACAAACAGAGATGTGGGGGGTGGGAGAAAACCCTGTTGTGTGTGTGTGTGTGAGGAGGAGGGTTGCACATGGAAATCTTTCTTCTAGGTTGCGTCAAAGAGCGACAACAGCACCGAGGCAGGAAGAAGGGCAGTTGTGTGAGATGAGATCAAAATGGTCACAGTCCTAAAATATGGGATTGAGTTTCTCCACCAGCCAGTTGCTTATGCTGAGAGTTTGCCATGGCAATTCTCAGGCACTAAATGTGGCTTCCAAAGCTGACACTGGGTTCATTCAGTAAATCACAGTTTGGGCTCATGCAAAATTCGGCCTGTGAGATGAACCCAAGCAAAGCAAACAGCCTATGGCCAATGGAGAGATGCGGATCGCTCTAATTGATCCACGGATGGGTTATGTGACATCAAGTCATCATTGATGTTCAGCGACCACGGATAGATTTTTCCGTGATGATCTGGCTTGAAGCCGACCTTTGAGCCCTTCCAACCAACAGTGGATCGATTCGAGAATTGATTCCTCTCGCTGATTCAGACCAGCTCGCCAGTTTTCCCCGACGGGATGTTTGCTCTTGTCTCTCCTGGAGTCGAAGAAAGACCACGATTTCTTTAATCACCCGTCTCCAAATACCAAAAAGAGCAGAAGCTGTTTTGGAAAGTCAACATCGGGTTGACAAGACTTGGCTTGCTGAGTTATTAATTTAATAATAGCCCAGACTGTTTGGGTGCAGGGAAGAGCCCATGGTTAAAGAGGTAGCTTGGAAATTACGGGACATGTTTGGGGAACACCCAGAGTCAACAACCACACTTTATTAATTTTGCATGTTGCAGAACTTCTTCAACCCTTTATTTTATGGTCTGTGGTGTCATGCGGGCCTGGGAAAAGGAGTGACTTGGGTCAAACCACAAGGAAACACATTGCACCAATGATAGAAGAGAATATTTCTAGCTCAGGGTTGAACGGTGAGATCCTTGGTGCTCCCTGATCTTGGTGGGTTTCTGGCAGAATGTTGCATTAGGTAAAATTATGAGTGTTAGAAGGGAGTGGAGTTTGAGGGAGGGGGAGGAGGAGGAGGAGGAGGAGGAGGAGGAGGAAGGAGGAGGAGGAGAAGGAGGATGGTTGTGAGATCTTTGATGCTGTCTGAGCTTAGTGCTTTTCTTGCAAATGTTTCATTACCCTACTAGGTAACATGATCAGTGCTAGAAGGGAGCCTCTGAAGTTTGATCACATGACCCATGGGGGAAGCTGCAACAGTCACCTGTATGAAAAATATCCCTAAATAGTCCCTTTTTTCAGGACTGTTTTTAAACTTCAAACAGTCACTTAACGAAAAGTCGTTAAGTCGAGGGCCATCTGTCAACGAAAAACCTGGTCTATTTGCTTTCTGTTACCAGGGTTTCTCTTTGGCTAGACTGAAATAAGTACCTGTGGGGCAGCTGTGGGCTGAGATGTTTTTCTTCAAGGCCATTTCCAAAGAAGCCAGGATAATAATGAATTCAAGATCCAGGGCTGATCAGATTGTTAATGAAGTTTTCTGCGGATTCCTCATTGAAAAGGATCAAACCAAAAGGACACATATAATAGACTGGACGAAACTAGTATTAGTATCAAGGGAGGTACTCACACCACTCTATAAAGCCTTAGTAAGACCACACCTAGAGTACTGCATCCAGTTTTGGTCACCACACTATAAAAAGATGTTGAGACTCTAGAAAGAGTACAGAGAAGAGCAACTAGGATGATTAGGGGGCTGGAGGCTAAAACATACGATGAACGGTTGCAGGAACTGGGCCTGGCTAGTCTAGGGAAGAGAAGGACCAGGGGAGACAGGAGAGCAGTCTTCCAATACTTGAGGGGCTGCCACAGAGAGGAGGAAGGGGTCAAGCTATTTTCTAAAGCACCCGAAAGCCAGACAAGAAATAATGGATGGAAGCTGAACAAGGAGAGATTCAACCTGGAAATAAGGAGAAACTTTCTGACAGTGAGAACAATCAACCAATGGAACAGAAGTTGCCCTTGGAAGTTGTGGGAACTTCATCACTTGAGACCTTCAAGAAGAGATTGGACTGCCATTTGTCAGAAACGGTGTAGGGTCTCCCACTTGGGCGGAGGGTTGGACTAGATGACCTACAAGGTCCCTTCCAACTCTGATTATCTGTTACCTGTTACGTCCCGTTTAAAATCTCAGTCAGAGGGAAGCCATTTTCATTCCCGAAACGCCGCACCACATGGCTTTAATGAATTGCAGCGAAAGAAAGAAGGACGGGAAAACAGCCAGATGAAAATACCTCCCAGATTTTAACGTTTGAACTACGTTTGGCCAAGCTTGCGGTCTTCATTGTAGGTCGGATTGCATGAGAGAGAGAGAGAGAGAGAGAGAGAGAGAGAGAGAGAGAGAGAGAGAGAGAGAGAATCATGCAAAATTGCTGAGCAGATCATCCTTTTTGACGGAAAGATTAGAACAGTGTCAGGAAGCCGCTTGGGTGGAGTCGAAATGATATCATAGGAAATTTTAAAAATATATCTTTTTAATGAGGTGGGGGGAAGGACAGGTGAGAACACAGAACATAGAATAAAAAATGGGAAGGGATCTCAGAGGTCCTCTAGCCCAACCCACTGCTCAAGCAGGAGACCCTATATACCATTTCAGACAAGGGACTGTTCAGTCTTTTCTTGAAAAGAAAAGATGGAGCCCTCACAACTTTTGAAGGCAAATTGCTTCTCTCCTTGATTAGTTCCCACCCATTGCTTCTTGTCCTGCCTTCAGGTGCTTTGGAGAATAGCTTGACTCCATCTTCTTTGGGGCAGCCCCTCAAATACTGGAAGACTGCTATCTAGTCCTTCTTCTCATTAATCTAGACATCCCCAATTCCTGCAACCGTTCTTCGTACATTTCAGCTGCATCATCTTCGTTGCTCTTCTCTGCACTCTTCCTAGGGTGCCAACATTTATTTATTTTTATTTATTTATTTGATTTGTCAATCGCTTACAAGATAATTGGTATAAGTATAAACATAGTTATGAATACATGAAATGGATACATGTAAGAAAAATAAAAAGAAACAATAGGACAGGGATGGTAGGCACGTTGGTGAGCTTATGCTGTCTTAGGAAAGGGCTGAGGTCAATAGTAGACAGTCTAAGGTTAAAGTTTTTGGGGTTTGGGGAAGAAACCACAGAGTCAGGTAGAGTGTTCCAGACATTGACCACTCTGTTGCTGAAGTCGTATTTCCTGCAATCAAGTTTGGTGCAGTTAACCTTGAGTTTGTATCTATTGTGTGCTCTTGTATTGTTATGGTTGAAGCTGAAGTATTCATTGACAGGTAGGACATTGCAATGTATATTTTTATATACTATACTTAGATCGGACCGAAGGTGGCGTAGTTCTAGGTTTTCTAGGTCTAGAATTTCAAGTCTGGTGGCATAAGGTATTCTGCAACGAGTAGAGGAGTGGAGAACTCTTCTTGTGAAATATTTCTGGACTTTCTCAACTGTGTTGATATCAGATACGTAATGTGGCTTCCAGACTGATGAGCTGTATTCGAGTATTGGTCTAGCAAATGTTTTGTATGCTCTAGTTAGTAGTGTGATGTTACCAGAGAAAAAGCTACGTAGGATTAGGTTAACAACTCTTAATGTGTGCTAAAAGCCCACTGAAACTTATCCAGCCTTTATTTGCAGAGTCTCTGCGCCCTCTTGCAACCTAGATTCAGCTCCTTCCCCTGCCTTCTTGATAGCATCTCCCCCAATATCTCCCCGGGATCTTGCTGCTGTAGAGGGCTGCAAGCGGTAGCCGCAGGCCGCTTGCCAAACCATGCTGGCTGAAAGCAAACACCACGGAAACTGCTGGCGTACTGCTGCTTAGTTTTACGAGCCCCTGGGGAGGGATGCACAGTTAACGTAACACTTCAAACATCATTATTGATTGCATGCATGGACTGTGGCGAGGGCTGCATCAGCAAACCCAGGGAGGGAAGGGAGGGAGGTGGTGCAGAAAGTGTTTGTGTCTGTGTGTGTGTGTGTCTCCCTCTGTGTGTGTGTGCCGCGTTGTGTTCCTCAGAGAGCAGGGTGCATCCTGAGCTATGGAGGGATTGCGCCAGGCCTCCAAGAATAGAGAGAAAAATCACAGTTTGCTTGTAATCCTGCCTTTATTCTTTTTGCAAATAAAATTGATGTGGTGAACATATGCAACACACTTTCCTTTGCCAATTTTTCCCCACAACAACAACAATCCTGGAGGTGGGTTGGGATGAGAGAGAGAGGAGCCAAAAGTCACCTGGTCAGCTTTTAAGGTGAGACTATAACTCACTGTTTCCTAGTGGTTGGTGCAAAGTCATCCAACCAACTTTCATGGCAAAGGCAGGACTAGAACTCACCGTCTCCTAGTGATTGGTGCAAAGTCATCCAACCAACTTTCATGGCTAAGGCGGGACTAGAACTCACCATCTCCTAGTGATTGGCGCAAAGTCATCCAGCCAACTTTCATGGCTAAGGCAGGACTAGAATTCCCAGTCTCCCAGTTTCTACCCAGGTGCCCTAATCACTAGACCAAGCAGTCTCTTCCAATTCCATTTTTTTAAAACAAACCACGATGATAATAAATTCTATATTGGGTGTTAAGCCTCCAACTTTGCTAACCCAAGGATCAGGGACTATTTGGGCAAAACTGGGTTTGCCCACCCATCTTTTCACATTCCCAAAGCACACCTGTCTGCCTGCGGCCTCCAAACGCTACCTGGGTGTTGCTACAACAAGCATTCCTTGTTCTGGGTATCTTTCCATCCACGTCGGGCTCCTCCCTTTGTTTCAACCACCCAGCCAGTTTGGAGCAGTGTTTGGTTAGTCCCAGGACTTTGCCCTCTGGCCACTCTGACCGGTCAGCCCGGCCATTGTTCTACCTTGCCACGCCTTGTCAGGTAGAACAAATGCCAGCTTTCCTGTAGATGTTTCCATGCAGTCAATGGAGGGGGAGAGGGAGGCAGGGTGCATGGCTTCTGCTCAGATGTTCTTGCTGATGTCACTTTTCTGTTGATCACTTTCCGTTTTGTGCTTCTCAACCCTCAGCAGATTCCATCAGAGGTCACTGAAGGAGAACTTTCTCTTCCCTTCCCTTCCCTTCCCTTCTCTTCTTCCTTCCCTTCTTCCTTCCTTCTTCTTCTTTCTTTCCTTCCTTCCCTTCCCTTCTTCCTTCCCTTCCATTCTTCCTTCTCTTCTTTCTTCCCTTCCCTTCCCTTCCCTTCTTCCTTCCCTTCCATTCTTCCTTCTCTTCTTCTCCTTCCTTCCTTCTCCTTCTGCCTTCCCATCCTTCTCTTCCTTCTCTCTTTCTTCCTTCCTTCTTCCTTCCTTCTTCCTTCCTTCTTTCTTCCTTCCTTTCCTGCCTTCATTTCTATTCTTCTTCTTCTTTCTTCCTTCCTTCTTCCGAATTCCTCTTCTTCCTCCCCTTCCCTTCTTCCTTCCCTGCTTCCTTCCCTTCCCTGCTACCTCCCCTCCCCTCTCCTCCTCCTCTCATTCCCTTCCCTTAATTCCTCTCTTCTCCCCTTCTCTTTCCCTCCCTCCCTCCCTCCTCTCATGACAGGGAGAACAAATATCTTTTCTTCCACAGTTTTTGCCCTGTGAACTTGAGAAAGAGACTATCCAAATGAAGATAAATAGATCAAAATACTGAAAGCTGTGTGACGTTTTAGTTGGACAAAACTGCTTGGGCGGGTGGGGGGTTGGACTAGATGACCTACAAGGTCCCTCCCAACTCTGTTAATCTGTAAAGAACAGAAGTTGCCTCGGAAGTTGTGGGAGCTTCATCCCTGGAGGCTTCCAAGAAGAGACTGGACTGCCATCTGTCAGAAATGGTGTAGGGACTCCTGCTTGGGCAGGGGTTGGACTAGATGACCTGCAAGTTCTCTTCCGACTCTGTTAATCTGTGTTATATCACTTGGTGGTCTCCTTTCTCTTGCAGGGACCATGCGCCCGGTCCGGAGGAATTTTTACGACCCTTCTTCTGCTCCCGGCAAAGGGGTGGTGTGGGAATGGGAGAACGACAACAACTCCTGGACCCCTTACGATATGGACATCTGCATCACCATCCAGAACGCCTACGAGAAGCAGCACCCGTGGTTAGACCTCTCCTCCTTGGGGTTCTGCTACCTGATCTACTTCAACAGCATGTCGCAGGTGAACCGCCAGACGCAGAGGAAGCGCCGTCTCCGGCGACGCATGGACTTAGCCTACCCGCTCATCATGGGCTCCATCCCCAAGTCTCAGTCCTGGCCGGTGGGGACCAACTCTGGCCACCCTTGTTCGTGTCAGCAGTGCCTCCTGGTGAACAGCACCCGGGCAGCGTCCAACGCCATCTTGGCTTCCCAACGCCGGAAAGTCTACTCGGGCAATAGCAATGGGACGCTGGCGGTCCGCCAGAGCAATACCTTCAACGGGACGGCGTTGTGGTCTTTGGGGGCTGTGCCAGCAGGAGGGATGTCCAAGATGGAACAGTCGCGTTCCGCCAATGGGGTGCAAGCTGCCACCGCCTTCTCCCGAAGTCAGAGCGCACCCAACAATACCCAAGTGCCGGGTCAAAATAACCTGAACCGGCCTGGGACACAGCGGGCGGCCATCTTAAGTAGCAGAGCCTCCATCCCACCCGGGTAAGTGTCAGGGAGCTCGTGTTCCTCAAAGCATCAAGGTCAGGGGTGGGATTCAATTTTTAACAACTGGTTCTGTGGGCGTGGCTTAGTTGGTGGGCATGGCTTGGTGGTCATGTGACTGGGTGGACATGGCTTGGGGGTCATGTTATTGGCTGGGCATGGCCAACTCAACATCACTCACATCGAGGCACACATTTCCTCGCCTGGCCTCTCGTGACTGTGGGGATGCTGCAACAGTCGTAAGTGTGAAAAATGGTCATAAGTCACTTTTTTCAATGGTCACTCCACACAAGCAAAGTACCAGCAAAGGAGGGGGGAAAAAACTCCAGAGAAGTTCCAGAGACAGGAAGTCTAGTCTTGCCAAGAATGTAATAAGGGTTAACAGAGAGGCAGTTTCTGTAAGCAACACCAGAATGTTTCCTTCCTGCCTGCCTTACAGGATTAGCCCAGTAATTTCTTCTAACAACCGGTTCTCCGAAGTGCTTAGAATGTTAACAACTGGTTCTAGTGAATAGGTGCAAACTGGTAGAATCCCACCCCTGATCAAGGTCAAGTGGTCTGTTCTGACCCAAATCTGGTTCCCAGACAGCAAACACAAGACAAAGGTACCAGCACAACCTTTTCATGTTTCATTTACGAATCCTGTTTCTTCACAGATAGAAGGCTGCTTCCAACTAATAAGGAAGAGCCTTGCCATGTTTTTGCAAGGCTGCCAAGAACACCAGATAAAGTTCCTAAACAATAAATCAAAGAGTCTCCAAACACCAACTCAGATATTCCTAACGTCCACCAGGCTCGAGTATCAAACTTCTTTGCCTTCTGCAAAGAACTGCAGATTCTCAACTGGCTTTTATCTGCTCAGGGAGGGGCCATTACCTTGCAGCCTTACTCCCATGCTGCTGCAGCTGCTCTTCCCTTCCAGCAGCCCTGTGGCGCACTGGGCCCTCCCACCTGCCCCCCCCCGTGCTTTTCTCTTCTTTATTCTCTCAGCTGATTGGCGATGCAGGTCTCTGTTGTGGTTAGCCGGCTGCAGGTGTGGATGGCGGAGGAGAGCGAGGACTAGGATGAGGGGCCGAGACCATCAGGGAGTGGACTGCTGCCTTGGGGATTGTGGGAGCTGGCAGCAGCGATGAGGAGGTTCCCAAGGAGCCTGTGCCAAGTGCGCATGAGCGCAGGATGATTCGTAGAAGAGAACAGCTGGAGCAGCACAGGCGACTCGGGAGGAAGGATGCAACGTAATGGCCCCTCCGTCCAGGGAATATAAGCCTGGTTTCCAAAGGTTTTTGCCTTTGCAGAAAGCAAAAACGTTCTGAGGACTCAGCATTGTGGCAACTCCGGCTTATCTGAAGAATTCTGCCAAGGCTTTTCTGGTTGGACTAATTGGCTGCAGGCCACCTTTTATCTGCAAAGAAGTTTATTTGTAGATTAAAGCTGCGAAGGTTTGAGTTGTTGCGTTGGTTTGAGTTTTTCTTTCTGGTAACCGGGTTGGGTCAGAACAGTCCCAGCTGGTGTGGGGAAAGCTGCGTGCCAGCATTAGGCAAAGCACGCCCACCAAGACACGCCCACCAAGACACGCCCACCGAACTGGTGGTAAAACAGTTTGAATCCCATCACTGTTGTAGACTCCTTGGTGCACTCTGAGCTTGGTGGTTTGTTTGCAGACATTGGATTGGCCAAGTAGGTGACATCATCAGTGCCAGAAGGGAATGGGGGGGGGAGGAGGAGGAGGAGGAAGAAGAGGAGGAGGAGGAGAATTGTGGGCTCTCTGAGCTTGATTGTTTCCTTGCAGACATTTTATTACCCAACTAGATAACATCCTCAGTTCTAGGAGGGAGTGGGGTTTGCAGAGAGGAGGAGGAGGAGTGTGGGGTCCTTGGTGGTCTCTGAGTTTGGTAGTTTGTTTGCAGTTGGTTCATTGCCTAACTATGTAACATCATCAGTGTCAGAAGGGAATGGGGTTTGTGAAGGAGGGGAGGGAGGAGGAAGCGGATTGTGGGCTGTCTGAGCTTGGTTGTTTCCTTGCAGACATTTCATTACCCAACTAGGTAGCAACATCAGTGCTAGAAGGGAGTGAGGAGGAGGAGGACTGTAGGATCCTTGGTGCTGTCTGAGCTTGGTGGGTTTTCTTGTAGGTAAATGTTTCAAAATCCAACTTAGTGCTTTCTGAGCATAATAACTTGTTTGCAGACATTTCATTGCCCTGCTAGATAACGTCAACAGTGCTACTGAGTGTGAGATTGGCTCCTTGTTTATATGCAATATCTTGTCCTGCCCATGTTGGTGGGATTTTAATTTTCCCCTTGGTGTTTGATTAGGATATTGTTTTCTTCTCGATTGCTTGTCTGGTGTTAATCCCTGCTTATCTGGGTAGAGGCTGCTGGAGAGTATGGGGTTTGGTCTTTTTGTTTCCTTCCTTCTTAGCTGTTTATTTTGAATGGTGTGTAAACTTATCTCTGTGTGTCCATTGATGGCTGATTTGCCTGAATGCCAAGCTTCCAGGAATTTCCTTCAATTTTTGGTCTGCATATAAACTTGGTCTATATAAACTCCACACTCGTTAATGACGTTACCTTGTTTGGTAGTAAAATGCCTGAAAGCAAACAATGAAAGATGACTCCGCTATTCAACCATGCTAAGAAGTCAAAGAGGGAAAACAGCAAGAGAAAAATAGAAAAGAAAGAATAAAGATACAAAGAACTTGCTTATTAATTCTTTACAGCAGTTACGAGCGCAAATTCTAACTCTCTGCGGTTAAACGTAATTTTCCTTTTTCTATCATCTATCCTGTCAAATCATCAAAGCAATAATTGATAACTTCATGGGGTTTTTTTTTTTCCTGCTTGAAACTTTGCATGCTGTTCCTGCTTTTCCTGAGAGTTACATTTTGGCAAGTTTTTGATAGTACGTTGCATTTTGGCACTTCAAACGTATGCAGTTTTGACCAGGTTCTTTATGATAGTTGTTTTTGGTATTTTGGGGTTTTTTAAAAATACATTTTGGTAGGCATATTTTAATGCTGCAAATGGCATCATCCAATTTGGAACAAAAATGCACATCTTGGTACATACATGGCTGCTAATTTGTTAGTTTGGGAAACTACAAAATAATAGGCAAATTTAAGGGAAAAAAAACAAGCATTCTAGCCTGGAGCTGGAATGAATGCAGCTCTTAGTTATTTGTATTTTGTATATATTTTCTGGGCCGTTTGGGCAGATTTCCCATCTTCTGCATTATTTATTGCAGATTGCATTTTTTTAAAAAAATCTTGTTTTGTAATACTATACTGGAACTCTCTCGGAGTCTCTCTCTGGAGTCAGACATTATCCCCAAACAAATTAATTTTAAAAATAAATAATATTACACCCAACTCTATTTGTTTTCTTTTTTCAAATTTAAATCTCTTTTGGGCTCCCCCAAATGCCACTAACTATTCTACATTGTACAGAATGTTTGGTTTCTTTTTTTAGTTCAAATAAAAGTGCCCTAGTTAAGTATCCTTCTTTAATCACAGAGAAAAGCTATCCAGAGTTCACTCAGAGGAGTTACAACTATCAGCCATAGACACTAAAAGCCAATTGTTCCTGTAATTATTGAAATATGAATATGTTCCTTAGTATGTTTTAATAAGCAACTGAAAATCTGTGATTTTTCGTGATGTTCTTTTCATAAAGCAATGTTACCACTTTATCATTAGGGATGTTTTACATGTGTGGAATATTATGATCTGTATTATTACTATTGCTACATGACTGTTGTTAGCAGTATTACTGCTGTTCTTATTATTAATAATAATGGTAATTGCATATGAGATTATGCTTTTCAGACACTCTTTTTGGAAGATTAATGCGGCTTGATGTTATTAATAATGTACTTTGTTGTTAAGCTTAATATTTAATTATTAATGAAACATTTAATTTATTTTTAAGTTATTAAAAATTTAACTTAATAATTAAAACGAAGATGACGATCGTCACCATAAGAAGTGATTTTAAAAAATAGCAGGGTTTGTTCCTATTTCCAAATCCATAGTCTGGTGGAGGTACAGCCCTTAGGAATTCACCAGCTGTTCCAATAATAAGAAAAATAATGATAGTAGCAATAATAATAGCACTACCAATACCAATTCCAACAGTAGAAACAACAATAGGGACTAACGGCCATCATAGCCATAACAACAATAGCATGAACAGTAACTAGTTAACAATAGAAAAAGGAAGAATAACGATAGGAACAAGCATTAACAATAACAGCCGTAGTAACAACAGCAATAAGAAAACACCATAACAATAGCAAATCCTAACAATAGGTTCAATAGCTGCCCAGAGTCATTTTCGATACGAGATTGGCAGCAAATAAATTTAATAAATAAATGATGGGATAGCAACAGTAGCAATAACAACCGTAGTAGCATCCATGCAATAGCTATAGGAACAATAACAATAGGAACAATAACGGTAATAATCCTAGCAATGAACGTGACAGTGCCAAACTGTCTTTCCCACTGCCTGCTGCTATCTACCGTGTTTTCTCGAAAATAAGACCTACCCCGAAAGTAAGACCTAGCACTATTTTCTAAACCTGCCCTAATATAAGACCTACCCCGAAAATAAGACCTAGTGTAAATCTCCAGTTCCAGGAAGACTTTTCAGGGAGCAACGTGCACAAAACACCCCCCTACACACTCACACCACTATTTGGCACCATAAATATATAAGACCTACGAAAATAAGACCTAGTGTGTTTTGGGAGCCAAAAAAAATATAAGACAGTGTCTTATTTTCGGGGAAACACGGTATTTATCTATTTACTGTCATCTATCTACTATCTCTATCTGTCATGTCTGCCTGCCTCCCTTCCTCTCCCTCCCTCTCTCTCTCTCATCTATGATTCATCTATCTATCTCATCTATCTATCTATTTCTCATCTATTTATCTATCTATCATCTATTTCTCATCTATTTCTCTCTCTCTCTCTATCCTTTGCACAACCCTATTTCCCCAGGGATAACACACTCATTATTTATCTCACTCTATCCTATCATCGTTTTGTTATCATCATCTAATATATTATTTATTTTTTACTTAACTCATCTATCAATCACTTCTCTATTACCTCTCTACTTAACTACCTATCATCTATCCATCCGTCTTTCCCTCACTTATCTGTTCATCACCTATCCATTATCCATTTGTCTACCTATTGCTAGCCAGCCAGCCAGCCATTAACTATCTGCACAGCTGTTCTGTCCCATCTATACCCATAGGGGATCCATAGGTATTGTCTTCCAGATGTTTATGTCTCCCATAGTTGTGTTTTACTGCCTCTTCACATTCTGCTACCTTCAGTGATGTTTGAGGCACCATGTTAGCTTCTTCCCTTCACATCATCTTCTTCAACAGATGTTCTACAGAAAGGTTGGCCCTTCCCCTACACATTTTCCAGCATTTGACCAAAACTTGGCCAGCAACCATCTCATGAGGGCATCGAAAGCTCCTACTGTAAATGATTTTGTAGGAATTGAATGTATTTCAAGTGGTTTTTTTTGTCCTGGACAAAAGATTCTAGCCTGTGTTTTCATATCAGCATCTTTGCGTTTGGTAAGTAGGCTCAAGTCACTCATTTTCCCCAGAAGTTTGTGAGTTCTGTCTGAAGTTTGTAATAAATAGCACAATATCTAACCCAGATCGCCGTTCTGCTGAGCACAAAGCAACCAAGAATTTTCAAGAGTCCCTTTCCTCCTTTTTATGACAGAAATAAGGCATGGGCTGGAGCAGAGATCCCCAGCCTTCTGCTCACAAAAAATTATTTCTTTGTTTCAAGCATTATAACTCACTTCATGGACGTAAAGCTCTCTAAGCAGTGGCTAAAGGTGAGAAATATCTTCAGTCTTGCTTTCTGTCCCTTAATCAAAACAAGCATAAAACATGAAAAGGAAAATAAAATGGGAAAAAGAAAGGGGGAATGGCACAAAAATACTCCGTACTGCTAAAATAAACAGAGCAAACACAGATATTTGTTCATAGTTATGCCTTACAGTGCATTTTGTTGTAGAATTAGTCATTAGTCAAACATATAAAGAACAGTTGCTGGAATTGGGTACGTCTAGTTTAATGGAAAGCAGGGCTAGGGGTGAATGATAGCAGTGGTCCAATTCAAGCTGGAAATAAGGAGAAACTTTCTGACAGTGAGAACCATCAACCAATGGAACAGAAGTTGCCCTCGGAAATTGTGGGAGCTCCATCACTTGAGACCTTCAAGAAGAGACTGGACTGCCATTTGTCAGAAATGGTGTAGGGTCTCCTGCTTGGGTGGGGGGTTGGACTAGATGACCTACAAGGTCCCTTCCAACTCTGATTATCTGTTATCTGCCTGTTATTTGAGGGCCGGCCCCAAAGAAGAGGGGGTCAATCTATTCTCCAAAGCCCCTGAAGGCAGGACAAGAAGCAATGGGTGGAAACTCATCAAGGAGAGAGGCAACCTAGAACTAAGGAGGAATTTCCTGACGGTTAGAACAATTAATCAATGGAACAACTTGCCTCCAGAAGTTGTCCCCAAAGGTGCTTCTTTCAAGAGAAGCAACTAGACTTTCTGGTTTTCTTTGAAGACATTTCCCTTCTCATCCAAGAAGTTTCTTCAGCTCTGACTGGACGGAAGGGAATGGAAGGATTTATACTCCTTGCAGACAGCTGGTCAATGACCATCATCCACCATCCAGTCAGAGCTGAAGCGTCTTGGATGAGAAGTGAAATGAAAGAAAAACCAGAAAACCCACTTTGCCTCTTGAAAAAAATATCACCCTTGGGACAGCCATGATCTGGATGACTGTGAACCTCCGTAGACATGTAGTGATACACTCCAGGAGTTGTGAATGCTCCAACCCTAGAAGTTTCTAAGTAGAGAGTGGACAACCATTTGTCTGAAACAGTCTAGGGTTTCCTGCCTGAGCAAGGGGTTGGACTAGAAGACCTCCAAGGTCCCTTCCAACTCTGTGATTCTAAATCTTCTCAATCTACAGAAGATAGGGTTTTTTTTTCAGGTTGGCATGTGAGAAAGGGCTATTTATATTTATCCGTTAGTAAAAATGAAACTGGGCAAGGTTTAGATCAAGTTCCTTTCACACTCAGAAAAAGCCAACCACCTTTTTAAAGCATTGTTTTCTTGCTGCCCTTCGCACGCACTTCCTTCTAGTGCTGTTGGGGGTTGGCTTTTTTTTTTTGGCTGCTGAGAATTGTGAATGTTACACAACAATTATTCCTCCTAGCAGGATCTGCTATGTCAACAACTAGGTAAGATGAGCCAATGGACAAATTGCTTTCTGAGATTTACAGCTGCCGGCACCCGAGATGACTGTCGAAGTCAGCAAAAAAAGGAGTCGGAGAGGATGAATGTGTGTGTGTGTGTGTGTGTGTGTGTAAGAGTGCGAGCAGGTTAGCGTGCTTGAAGGGCGCAGCGGATCATTTTAGATTGTGGAGTTGTGCAATTTTTAGGGGACTTTGAATGTGTGGAGCGAGCCCTCCTGCAAGTTATATTTGGAAGGCCAGGCCAGGGTTGTAAGGTTAGTTGCTGACAGGAGGTGAAAGTCAGGTATTTTGGCGCAAAAATGATGCCAAAAAAGGAAATTTGACTCCCGGGTAACTTTTTTTAAAATATGTTTTTATTGTATTTCCATTATTACAACTCAAAACATCATAATTTCAACAGCATTTTTGGCATCTATACAAATTCTTCTTATATGTCTTAATGCATTACATTTACATTTATCTAACATTAATTAATAACTTTATCCATAATTATTATTCTTATATATTCTACATATTTATCATTCATTTTCTTGAGGTCTCTTACAAGTTAATTTCCTTTCTTATTTCTGTTTGTTATCCAATCGTACCGTTTGTTCCAAATTAAAAAATATTCAGTCTTCTTTCTTTTTCAATTTTAATGTAAGCATATTCATTTCAGCACTTTCCATTATTTTTTGTTGTATCAATTCTTCACTAGGAATATTAGAAGTTTTCCATACTTGTGCCTAGGCTGTTCTGGCATCTGTTAAGATATGTAACAATAAATATTTTACTTTTTTTTGGAATTCCTAAGAGAAAAGTTTCTGGTCTGAGTTCAATTTGATAGCCGGTGATCTCCTGTAGCCAATTTTTAATTTGGATCCAGAATGTCCTGGTCTCAGGGCATAGCCACCACATATGGTAAAATGTACCGTCAACTTCTTTGCATCTGGCTTTTCTTATTGATTTTCCTTGTTAGTTGTCCCCCTGAGTAGGCTACAAATGGTGTTTTGAATTTTTGGGACATTGATAATGTTACTTAGCCTGGTAATGAAACATCTGCAGGAAAACAACCAAATTCTAAGAACATCAAGAACCCAACAGACTCAACCTGAGTATATATATGCTCTACTATGAGAAAGCGATTTGTTTGTTTGTTTGAAAGTCAGGTGGACTAAGGTGCTTGGCAGGCTGCAAGGGAAGATTCTGAGGGTAAAATTATGCCCTTTGGGGATGTTCCAATGTGCTCCCTCAAGGGATTCCTGTTCAAAACTCCTCCATCTTTCTCTTCCAGGGTTCCTGCTCTCCCGGTGAAGAATCTGAATGGAACTGGTCCAGTCCACCCTGCTTTGGCAGGTAAGAGTAATCAATGAAATGATGCCTTTTTAGTAAAATATGCTAGTCAGAAAAGGTGCTCCCTTCCTATTTTTTTAATTGATTTAATTTAACAGATTGTTTGGCAGGACATCATGCCTGTTAAATCCTGAGGTCTGTTAAATCCAAAGATCTATTAAATCCAAAGGTCTGTTAAATCAGAACATATGGAATAAGTTTTATTTGAATCACCTCCTTCCTCTGTTCCAGGAATGACCGGCATCTTGATGTGTGCAGCAGGTTTGCCTGTCTGTCTGACGCGAGCTCCAAAGCCCATCTTGCACCCCCCGCCTGTCAACAAGAGTGACATGAAGGCAGTGCCGGGCATTACTGGCATTTGCCGTAAAACCAAGAAGAAACATTTGAAGAAGAGTAAGCTGTCTTCCCCCTTGGTCTCTGAGGGATTAAAATGTGGGGGGTCGCACGCTGGGCATTGCCTTTGGACCCTTTCAGAGTTGGCAGCCATTTTGTATCCTACCCAGGAGGGATGCTACGTCAAGTACCCTGAGCATTGTGGGAAACTCTGAAAGGTCATAGAGAGTCAACTGTTTGGCTCTGGGTAGGGTCAGACTTTGCATTGCTTTGACCAAAATTGACTGGCTGCCAGTGGGCGCAGGTGGGAATGGAGAGGTATAAAATGGCTTTCATGAGGACTAGAGCAGTGGCCAAACAACAGCAGTCACACTGTCTTGAGAAGAGTTTTCATTGTCTCGATGGGTGTGGGTGTATTGGTGCATTGACTCTTCTCTTCTCTCCAGGTAGAAACCCTGAGGACATGGTACGACGTTACATCCAGAAAGTGAAGAACCCACCTGACGAGGTGAGTTGTCCCACTTTCTGAACACACCAGTGTGACAAAAAAAGTGTAAAAATCCAGGCATGAGTGGTCTGATCCCTCCTTCTCAATCTAGTATTTCCTTGACGTTGAGAACCATCCATCAGTGGAACAACTTGCCTTCTGAAGTTATGGGCATTCCAACACTGGAACGCCTTTTTCCTATCAGGGCAACCTGATTTACCCAAATATGGGAAGGAGCATCCTGCTTTCCTTTTGCCTTTCAGCCCCAATCCCTAACCCTTTCACGACAGACTATTTTTGTGTAAATTTATATTTAAAGGTAAAGGTTCCCCTCGCACATAATACGCGCTAGTCGTTTCCGGCTCTAGGGGGCAGTACTCACCTCCGTTACAAAGCCGAAGAGCCAGCGCTGTCCGAAGACGTCTCCTTGGTTATGTGGCTGGCAGGACTGAACGCCGAAGGTGCACGGAACGCCGTCCCTTCCCATCAAAGTGGTCCCTATTTTTCTACTTGCATTTTTATTTATGTGCTTTCGAACTGCTAGGTTGGCAGAAGCTGGGACAAGGAACGGGAGTTCACTCCGTGATGCGGTGCTAGGGATTCGAACCGCTGAACTGCCAACCTTTCTGATCAACAAAGCTCAGCGTCTTAGCCACAGAGCCACCGCATCCCTAAATTTAAATTTATATTTCCTGACAAAGAAATAAAGGGAGGCTAGTATAAACTAATAATAATAATAATAATAATAATTATTATTATTATTATTATTATTATTTATTCGACTTGTATGCCGCCCTTCTCCCTAGTAAAGAGTCTAAAATAATCAGAGTAGTTTCCCTTTATTTCTTTTGTCAGTAAATATAAATCTAACACAAAACAGCTTGTCATGAAAGCGACTGCCTGCAAAGTATTCTCCTTCCCATATTTGGGTAGACCAGGTTGCCCTGATAGAAAAAAAAATCACTTAATCTATCCCCTGGTACAGCTAATAAAGCAAGGAGAACTCGTGGCTTAGAGGTTAATGCATCTACCTAATATGCAAGCAGCCCAGGTTCGAATCCCACAATAGTATGGCTAGCTGACGAGAGAGCTGAATAGCTTGAAATTACATCTAAGCTAGTTCTTCCTTTATTTCTTTCTCGGTAAATATAAATCCATCACTGGAGGTTTTCAAGAAGAGACTGGGCAGCTGCTTGTCTGGAATGATATGGGGCCTCCTGCTGACCAGAGGGTTGGACTAGAAGACCTCCAAAGTCCCTTCCAGCCCTATTATTTTATAATAATTATAGTGTACTTTGCAAGGCTGTTGTGGAGTGAAAGGGGAGAGATCCTGGCCTCTCGAGGTGTTTAAAAGAAGAGGAGGTTTGAGATGAAATAAGGATTAAAAATAGAAGCAAATGACTTGGAGCAAAGAGCTGCTAGACGTGAGGTCTCGGGTGTGTAATTTCCGGCAACAAGAAAGTGCTTACATTTGCACCAACCACATTTGCAGTTATTGTCATGAAATAGTTTGCGATATATTTCAGGATTCTCTGAGTCACTTAAAGGCACTGGTGAAGATGTGTTTCCACCTACAGAGGTTCTGTGATGTCCCAAAGGGGCGTGGCACAAAGGCAGCACAGTCAGATAATCAATAAGAGTCCCTTTATTAGCTCCAACATTGCCCCCAATGTCCTGGTTACCTTCTGGGCTGGAGAAAAACTCTCCCAGGAACAGCCTTTGGCTGCAGAGAATCAAGTCCAAAACGTGGTCAACAAAAACTGTAACTATAAGTCTAATCAAGGCAAGATGAGGCAGTTAGTCCAGCAGGGCAGGAGAAGGAACTCCAGATGTGAAGGAAGGCAGTAACTCAACAGGGTTGGGAGGATGCCAGGAATGCAGATAAACACAGTCAACACAAGATAAACTCATGTTTGCTCCCAGCAGATGCTGCAGTCAGCATGCATTTCTTTTAAACTCTCATTCCCAGGTGTGGCTAATGAAGGGAATCAGGGCCCTTTCCTCCCCCGTAAGCCATGCAACCCACGTTGCTCTCTTCTCCGTTCCTCTCTGCGTGCCCTAGGATGAAGAGTGGGTGGGCCTGGGTTCTTCCTCTGAACTCCCTTCTCCCTTGTTCTACCTCTCCCTGCTCTGCCCAGCCGGACTTTGCCCTTCCCCAGTTTCCTCCACAACCAATGGAGCCACACTCCCACTGCCTGTCAGCTGTTCATCTTCCTCCTCGGATTCAGACTCCGATAGGGGCATGACAGATTCCTTGAGCATGTTCAAATGATAAAGTCCATGTCAACCCTGAAGCAGGCTTAACTGTGGCCATTTTTCCCCATAGCTTTTCTCTAAGGAGGTTTCTCTTCGCACCGCTTCAGGGCTGGGTATTGTAGCCAAAATAAAATTCTTTCCCCTGAGAATCAAGGATGTTGGTGCAGGGGTTCGAAAGGTGGAGACTGAACACCTAGCCACTGGGCTGTATGCTGATTGAACCATAGGATTGGAGACTCTGGGAGGAAGCAACAAATTTTTACTTTGAATTGGGTGAAAAACTGGCAGCAACTTAGAGCTGGTTTCCCAACAATTTTGTGCCAATACTGATATGCCCCAATAAAATGTTCTTCGAGGAATATGCCTGCCTCCGAGTTCTCGTGGTTGGGGATGTATTATTTGGATCCAGGGGTGGGCTTCAAAATTTTTAGCAAGGGCTGCTGGGTGGGCGTGACCATGTGGGTGTGGCCTAGTCAGCTTCCTGCACCACAGCTGGGGGGGGAGACGATTTTGCCCTCCCGGGCTCTCTGGGCCTTCGCAAACTTCTGGGAGGCCCGTTTTCCACACTCCTCAAGCCTTCCCACGCACCCTGCACTTACCTGCATCCAAAACAGGCTGTGTGGGGACTCCTGGGAGGGGCGGGGTGGGCGGGGCCAGGCAGGAGTGGGGGTTCTGCAAACTGTGCAGAATATTAGCTAGGGGCTCTCACGAACCTCCAGCAGCCCACCCCTGTTCCAAAGTCCCCTCCAACCCTATTAGTCCATATTCTTTTTAAAATATATATATATACTCGGTGCTTTGCATCTCCCTGGAGCCCAACCTCCCTCCTTGTTAGTTATTGCTGACACCCCCTATTTGTTTCCCCTCTGCCCATCTCCCAACAGGACTGTACCATCTGCATGGAGAGATTGGTGTCCTCCTCAGGTTACGAGGGTATCCTCAGGCACAAGGGTGCCAAGCCGGAACTGGTAGGAAAACTGGGGAAATGCGGGCATATGTACCACCTCCTTTGTCTCGTTGCCATGTACAACAACGGCAATAAGGTGAGCCCAGATTCCAATGGGTGGCTGGCGGGGGGGGAGGAATCGGGAGGGGGGGAACATTATTGGTTTGGGGGCAGAGAGTCTCAATTCCCCCCCTTCCGCGTGAGACCAAATTGTTTTCGAATGTAGAGAACTTGGAAACAGAAAAGAAATAGAAATATATAAAGAAATATATGAAGTTGCCACAAGCAGTGAGATGACCAGGATATAAATTAGATAGATGGATGATAGATAGATACAGAAAAGCCAGGCAGGCAGGCAGACATATGAGGGAGGGAAGGGAGAGGAAGAGGGAGGGAGGATGATAGATAGATGGATGGATAGAGAGATAGAGAGAGATACAGAAAGACAGACATGATAGGTAGGTAGGTAGGTAGATATACAGAAAGACAGAAGGACAGACATGATAGGTAGGTAGATAGGTAGGTAAGTGGATAGAGAGATAGAGAGAGATAGAGATACAGAAAGACAGTCATTATAGGTAGATAGGTAAGTAGGTAGGTAGGTAGAAATACAGAAAGACAGACATGATAGGTAGATAGGTAGGTCGGCAGGTAGATAGATAGATAGAGATGGAGAAAGACAGACATGATAGGTAGGGAGGAGAGAGAGAGAGAGAAATACAGAAAGGCAGACATGATAGGTAGGTAGGTAGGTAGGTAAATATACAGAAAAACAGAAGGACAGACATGATAGGTAGGTAGATAGGTAGGTAAGTGGATAGAGAGATAGAGATAGAGATACAGAAAGACAGTCATGATAGGTAGATAGGTAAGTAGGTAGGTAGGTAGAAATACAGAAAGACAGTCATGATAGGTAGATAGGTAAGTAGGTAGGTAGAAAGACAGAAAGACAGACATGATAGGTAGATAGGTAGGTCGGCAGGTAGATAGATAGATAGAGATGGAGAAAGAAACATTGAAAGGTAGTTAGAGGAGAGAAAGAGAGAGAAATACAGAAAGGCAGACATGATAGGTAGGTAGGTAGGTAGAGATAGATAGAGAGATAGATGAAAGAGAGGGAAGGAAGGAAAGAAAAAGAAAGAAAGAGAGAGAGAGAGAGAAAGAAGGAAAGAAGGAAAGAAAGAAGGAAAGAAGGAAAAAAAGAAGGAAAGAAAGGTTGGTTTAGTGGTTAAAGGCTAGAAAGCAGCAGACAGTGAGTTCTAGTTCCACCTGAACTGTGAAAGCTGAGTGGGTGACTTTGGGCCAAACAGCAGGAGACGGTGAGTTCTAGCATGAGAGCTGGCTGGGTGACTTAGGCCAGTCCCTCTCTCTCAGCCCAAATCACTTCACAGGGTTGTTGTTGTGGGAAAAATAGGAAGAGGAAAAAGTATTATATGTGTTTGTTGCTTTGAATTATTTGTAAAAAATAATAAAGCCAGGATATAAATCAATAAGTAACATAGAAAGAAATATATAAAGAAATATATAAAGGAGTGACTTCCCCCCTTCACCATAACATGTATAAACTTAGTAATTTATCACCTTCTCTTAAAATACAACACAGGATCTCTTATGTCTAAACAAATCCTTCTAAGGCCTTGTCCTACAGTCCTGATCAGCAAAAGTCCATTAATTTTCTTTTTCCTTTTTTTTTAAACCATATTCTTATTTCTTCTTCCTTTCCTTTTCTTTTTTTTAATGAATAATATAATTTTTATTGTTTACATATAAATATATTGAATACAGCGTAATTGGCCATGGCGTTCCAATTGCCATAAAACAGAAGTAAAAAATCAAGATAACATATATGCAAATTTATATATACAAATTTTTGGACAAAAAAATTCTGACCATCATATAATATGTAAACTCCTCTATCATTTGAATATATACAATTCCTCTATCAATAATACAAATAGTGTCTCTTTCCATGTCCCACTCACCTGATTCTTTCATCTTCCAACTTCTACCTCGTTTTTCTAACCATTGATAAAACCTATTCCATGTTAAATAATATTCTGTAGCTCCTTTGTCTTTTATTTTTAGCGTTAATCTGTCCATTTCCACACAGTCTAGTATCTTCCTTATCATCTCATACAGTGGTAGGATTCAAAAATTTTTACTACCGGTTCTGTGGGTGTGGCTTGGTGGGTGTGGCAGCGGAAGGATACTGCAAAATCTCCATTCCCTCCCCACCCCTCTAACCTGCTTTCCAGCTCCGTTCTCCTGTACAGGACAACAAAAGAAGACCTAGCCAATCAGCTGCAGGCGTGGCTTGATGGGCATGGTGTTCTGTGGGTGTGGTTTGGTAACTTGGTGGGCATGGCAGGGAAAGGATACTGCAAAATCCTCATTCCCTCCCCACCCCACTAACCTGCTTTCCAGCTCCCTTCTCCTCTGCAGGGCAACCAAAGAAGACCCAGCCGATCAGCTGGGACTCGATGGGAGGCAGAGAATAGATGGGGGCCAGAGGTGGTATTCAGCAGGTTCTGACCAGTCCTGGAGAACCAGCAGCGGAAATTTTGAGGAGTTTGGAGAACTGGCAAATGCCACCTCTGACTGGCCCCGCGCCCATCTATTCTCCACTTCCCGAGTCCCAGCTGATCGGCTGGGTCTTCTTTTGTTGCCCTGCCCAGGAGAACGGAGCTGGAAAGCAGGTTAATGGGGTGAGAATGGGGATTTTGCAGTAACCTTCCCCTGGAGTGGGGCGGGAATGGAGATTTAGCAGTATTCTTCCCCTGCCATGCCCACTAAGCCACGCCCACCAAGCCACACCCACAGAATCGGTAGTAAAATGTTTTGAATCCCACCACTGATGGGGGCGTGGCCAGTCCGAGGTGGTATTTGCCATTTGTCCAAACTACTCAAAATTTCCACTACCAGTTCTCTAGAACCAGTTCAAACCAGCTGAATACCACCTCTGGTCTCATACTCTAATGGGATGTCTTCATTCTTCCATTGCTGCACATATACAATTCTTGCTGCAGTCAAAACATGTAATATTAAATATTTTGTCCCTTTGTCATAACCCTCTGATATAATACCTAGTAAAAAACAATTCTGGTTTGAAATCTATATCTTCTTCCTTTTCTACGGTCCCTTTCTGTTTCTTCTTCTTCTTCTTCTTCTTCTTCTTCTTCTTCTTCTTCTTCTTCTTCTTCTTCTTCTTCTTCTTCTTCTTCTTCTTCTTCTTCTTCTTCTTCTTTTAAGTTTGTCATGCTTTCTTGTGCCTCCCAGGATGGGAGCCTCCAGTGCCCCACTTGCAAGGCCATCTATGGGGAGAAGACGGGAACTCAGCCTCCTGGAAAGATGGAATTCCACATTATCCCCCACTCGCTTCCCGGCTATCCGGATTGCAAAGCTATCCGCATTGTGTACAACATTCCTGCGGGGATCCAGGTGAGAAAGAGGAGCGCCTTACAGGTAGCCTTCTTCAACGTACGATGAGAACGGAGTCCGAAATTTATGTTGCTAAGGGAAACAGGTGTGATGTGTGAGTTTTGCCCCTTTCTCATCACGTTTGTTAAGTGAACCACTGCAGTGGTTGAGTTAGCAACACAGGTTGTTAAGTGAACCCATTGATTTGGCTAGTGGGAAGGTCCCCCAGTGGAATCAGGTGACCCCGGATCAGGTGCAGCCATCATAAATATGAATCAGTTGGCAAGCGTCTGAATTTTGATCACGTGTCTCTAGGCATGCTCCAACGGGCGTAAGTGTGGGAAATAGTCCCTATTTTCAGGGTGGTTGTAACTCTGAACGGTCACTGAACAAACTAAGTTGAGGACTATAGCAATAGTGATAGCCCTTAGACTTATATACTACTCCACAGTGCTTCACAGCCTTCTCTAAGCGGTTTACAATGTCAGCCTCTTGCCCCCAACAATCTGGGTCCTTGGTTTACCCACCTTGGAAGGTTGGAAGGCTGAGTCAACCTTGAGCCCAGTGAGAATTGAACTCCTGGCAGTGGGCAGAGTTTGCCTGCAATAGCAATAGCACTTCAACTTATATATCACTTTGCAGTGCTTTACAGCCCTCTCTAAGTGGTTTACAGAGTCAGCCTCTTGCCCCCAACAATCTGGGTCTCCATTTTACTGACCTCAGGAGGATGGAAGGCTGAGTCAACCTTGAGCCGGTCAGGATCGAACTGCCAAACTGCTGGCAGCCTGCAGTCAGTAGAAATAGCCTGCAGTACTGCATTCTAACCACTGCGCCAGCATGGCTTTTAACACAACTACCTGTAATTTCTAACGGATGGTGACTTTATTGTAACTTCAACCTGGTTGTAAGTCGAGGGTTATCCGTACTCTCTTCCATAACACCCATTGTGGAACAGACACATGTTTTGTTGTCTCTCCCAACTCTGGTTTTTTTGCTTAAGCAGGGCATAGAGCATCCAAATCCTGGGAAAAAGTTCACCGCACGAGGATTCCCACGTCACTGTTACCTTCCAGACAATGAGAAAGGCAGAAAGGTAAATGTTTCCTTTCCCTGACCTTAGTGGACTTCAAGTGCAACCTACTTAAGTAGTCACCGTTCCTTGCCTTCGTGATATCATTGCTTCTGTTTTGTGTTGATGGTGCTTCCTTGTACTTCACATTCTCTTTCTTCCTCATGTTGCTCTCAGTTGGCACCACTACATCTATCATCGACACTGTCTTCTGGTCCTTGTCTATTACCAGGATGGGCTATCACCTCTGGGATTTCCAGACAGACAGGCAGATGTTAGCTAATCAACCAGACATCATGGTAGTAGAAGGACCAGAAGACAGTCGTGGTCCAGATAGACAGGCAGGTGGTAGCCAATCCACCAGACATCTTGGTAGCAGAAGGACCAGAAGCCCAGAAGACAGTCATGGTCCAGATAGGCAGGTGCTAGCCAATCAACCAGACATCTTGGTAGCAGAAGGACCAGAAGACAGTCGTGGTCCAGATAGACAGGCAGGTGGTAGCCAATCCCCCAGACATCTTGGTAGTAGAAGGACCAGAAGCCCAGAAGACAGTCATGGTCCAGATAGGAAGGTGCTAGCCAATCAACCAGACATCTTGGTAGCAGAAGGACCAGAAGACAGTCGTGGTCCAGATAGACAGGCAGGTGGTAGCCAATCCACCAGACATCTTGGTAGTAGAAGGACCAGAAGCCCAGAAGACAGTCATGGTCCAGATAGGCAGGTGCTAGCCAATCAACCAGACATCTTGGTAGTAGAAGGACCAGAAGACAGTCGTGGTCCAGATGGACAGGCAGGTGGTAGCCAATCCACCAGACATCTTGGTAGTAGAAGGACCAGAAGCCCAGAAGACAGTCATGGTCCAGATAGGCAGGTGCTAGCCAATCAACCAGACATCTTGGTAGCAGAAGGACCAGAAGACAGTCGTGGTCCAGATAGACAGGCAGGTGGTAGCCAATCCACCAGACATCTTGGTAGTAGAAGGACCAGAAGCCCAGAAGACAGTCATGGTCCAGATAGGCAGGTGCTAGCCAATCAACCAGACATCTTGGTAGCAGAAGGATCAGAAGACAGTCGTGGTCCAGATAGACAGGCAGGTGGTAGCCAATCCCCCAGACATCTTGGTAGTAGAAGGACCAGAAGCCCAGAAGACAGTCATGGTCCAGATAGGCAGGTGCTAGCCAATCAACCAGACATCTTGGTAGCAGAAGGACCAGAAGACAGTCGTGGTCCAGATAGACAGGCAGGTGGTAGCCAATCCCCCAGACATCTTGGTAGTAGAAGGACCAGAATGCAATGTTGATCCAGGCAGGTGCTAGCCAATCAATCTGACATCTTGATGGTAGACAAGGGCCAAAAAGACAGTGGTGGTAATAGTTGTAGAAGTGCCAAGTGAGAGCAAGATCAGGAAGAAGAAGTATGAGAAGCTGTAGAAGTAGCAGGGCCTGAAGGAGGATCTGGAGAGGTTGTGGAAAGTCAAAGCCAAAGTGGTCACAGCGGTGGTAGGAATCCTTGGGGCTGGGACTCCCAACAGATCCCAGGAACGACATCAGATCTTTCTCTCTCCAGAAGTGTGCAGTGCTAGGAAAAGCTAAGATCCCTGCCCAGATCCCTGCCCAGTTTGGATCCCTGCTCCAAACTCCCAAGCCACTGGTAGAAGACCAAGACTGAGGAAAACATAGAACAACCACAAGAGCTAGAAGGGATTGTTTTATATATATATGTATATATAAATATATATATGTATATTACCTTCTTCTTCTCCAGATTTTGAAACTCCTCATTGTGGCCTGGGAACGCCGGCTCATCTTCACCATCGGGACCTCGAACACGACGGGTGAATCGGACACTGTAGTGTGGAACGAGATCCACCACAAGACCGAATTTGGCTCCAACCTCACTGGCCATGGCTACCCTGACCCGAACTATCTGGACAATGTCCTGGCTGAACTGATGGCCCAGGGGGTCTTGGAAGCCAACCTGAAGGACTGAGAAGATGTTTTTTTTTTGGCCTCCCTCCACCCAACGTTCCTCCTGCCTCCATGTTGTCACGCGCAGCTCAAGCACTGCCTGTGCTCTCTTCCATCTGTCCATCCGTGTCCGTGTTCGCTTGGTGGGGCAAGCCGTTTTTGGGATGGGTCTTTCCACCTTCCCAAGCCGCTTTGACTAGCTTGACTTCAACCCATGGAGGATACAGGGTGCTTTCCTCCACCCCTGGCAGGATTCTCTGGGTTTCCTCCCCACAGACACAATCAGAAGCTTTGTAGAGTTGAGCAACCCATGCAAGTTTTCTGCTCTGCTCTTCTCTTTTCTACATATGTGTATAATTCTTGGCCATTCCCATGGGCTCAAAGCTCGCTGCTCCAAACTGCCCATCTCCCAATGACTCAAATCTCACAGCCAGGTAGTCCTGCCTTCTTTTGTCTCTCTTCCTCGCTTGTTCTTGGGTGCCTTTGTGGCTCTGCCCAGAGAAGCAGTAAAAGAAGTTCCAACTTGGGCACCTAAGGAAGGCAGGCATTGTGGCTTCACAGCGGGCAGAGTGTAGTTAACCGGCTTTGTTGTCTAAAGGGTTAGGGTTAGGGCCCCATCCCGCCCATCACTTTGGCTCTGTTCCACCAGCACCCCAACCTCAGAGGTGTTCTCTTTAATGCAAAGTTTGCCCTCTAGTTCAAGGGTCCCCAAATCCTGGTTCATGGCATGCCAGAAACCGGACCGTGCAAACAAGTGAAGCCCCATCCGCGGGATGCAGGCAGCATACAAAACCACACCGGTCCATGGAGAAATGTCTCTCTTCATGGAACCGGTCCCTGGTGCCCCAAAGATTGGTGGGCCACGATTTTTTCCCCTTAAAAATATATATTGCAAGATGGGGGAGGTTTTTCTAAGAGGAGCTACAGCTGGTGAAAATTGGGAAGCCCACCAGAGCTTCTCCTTCCCCCCGATCCACCCAGATTCCCTTGTGTTAGCTGTTCATTTAACAAACCCCAAGTACGTGTTGCAGGATTAAATGGGATGCTTGAGGTCCTTTATATCCCACCACCATTCTTGAACAGACAAGGCCTTTCTGACTGTCGGTCTTACGTCATCTTCTTGTCATCTCCCCAAACGCCAAAATACACAGTTTTGGACCTGTGTTCTGGACCACTTGTTTGGTGATGGAAGAAAGGCTGATTCCTTTCTTCCTGCGACATCAAATGTCTGCATCCCTTTCCCTATTCTATGTTTTTTGGTTCATCGTTGACAATGGAGATATCTTAGGAGAACAATTATCCTCCTAACAGGGCCTTTAGAGTCTTGAAAGTATCGATCCATTGGGAGATCTTGGCATGGGTGAAGCTGGGGTCAATTGCTCCCATTGCTTCAGCCACTCCTGAAAAGAAACAGGCTTCAGCCAATAAGATGCCACCTTCTGTCTCCCTTTGCTTGACATCAGGGGTGGGATTCAGCCGGTACAGACCAGTTCAGGCAAACCAGTAGTTCCGGTGATTAGTTGGCCACACCCAGCAACCCCTGCCCTATATTTCCATGTTTTACTCACTGCAGCTGCAGCAGAAGGTAAGTTGTAGAGCTGAAAATGGATGATTTTGAAATGTTGCGCGCGCGTGCAGCTCACCAACCCGGTTCTTACACGGGTTGAATCCCACCACTGCTTGACATCTGTGTGACAATTTGAGGTTCTCCTATGTTGGAAAAAAAAAAGGCGATGTCCATGTCTGGTTTCTTGCAAACTGTACAACAGCCTGGATCAGTTCTGGAGATGAGATGAAGAGGTCCCTTCTGGGCCAGTGCCGGCAAACTTTCTATCCTCCACAACCTTTATGTAGCATGTTCCATTATCCAGATGTGCGGGCAAGACTGGGACAAGTTGCCCAATTGGATGGAAATAAACTTTTGCAGGAGAAAATGTAACTTCTATAAAACAGCTTTGGTCCATATCAAGCAGACGCAATAACGACAATGACAACAATAAAAATGGGACGAAACAGAGCAAAAATGTGATTGGCTGTGGTGTCACCAGTGCAGGACTGTCGGCAAACATCATTAGAAGCTCCAGAAGGCCCCAAATCCTTGAGATTTTATTATTTTGAAATAGGAATCTATGCACAGTCACCAAAAGCAGGAACAAGCAGATTAGGATTTTACGGGACGGGAAGTCTTTAAGAGTTGTTATTTCTCCAGCATAAAATTATGGGATTACAAAGTGGGGAAGCTTGCACCAATTCTTGAAACCAGGTGGCCTTAAAAAAGGGTCTCCTCAACTCCTGGTCCGTGGAGGTAAAGGTTGTGTCCGACTCCAGGAGCAATACACATCTCCATTTCCTAGCCAAGGGAACCATCTTTGTCCAAAGATAACCCTAACCCTACTAGAGGTATCTGATAGGTACATTTCTGGATACCTGGGGGCATCTTTGCTTTGTCATGTTACAAATGGAGGATAAAACATATAGTGAAGGATGGCAGGAACTGGGTATGTTTAGTGAAGAGAAGAATTAGGGGTGAAAGGATAGCACTCACCAAGGGGCAGCTTACTCTGGTTCCAACTCGCCGTGGGACAATTCAACAATTCAATTATTTCAGATGATTTAAGAATTATTTTGGAGAATAAGTTGAGCCCCCTTTTCTTTGTGGCAGCTCCTCAAATATTGCAGCACTGCACTCATGTCTCCCCTCGTCCTTCTTTTCACTTTGAATTGAATTTTTGAGCAGAAACTGGACATCGCCAACACCGGAAGCAGCCTTCTGTCTGTGAAAATTCTCCATCATCCAGGTCATGGTTGTCCCAAAGATGCTTTTTCTTCCCCCAAGAGGCAACTGAACTTTCTTGTTTTTCTTTGAAGACGTTTCACTTCTCATTTAAGAAGCTTCTTCAGCTCTGACTGGATGGTGGGGAAGGGAAGGATTTATACTCCTTGTGGACAGCTGGTCATTTGCATCCTTTGAGAGGGTCATTGAGGCCACTTGGAGGTTTTATCTATGTCCTCAGAGTCACCTGAGTGATGCAAATGGAGCCTTCTGACTGGCTGGTGGGGAATGGAAGGATTGATACTCCTTGCAGACAGCTGGTCATTTGCATCCTTTGAGAGAGTCATTGAGGCCACTTGGAGGTTTGTCTGTATCCTCAGGGTCACCTGAGTGATGCAAATGGAGCCTTCTGACCGGCTGATGGGGAATGGAAGGATTGATACTCCTTGCAGACAGCTGGTCATTTGCATCCTTTTAGAGAGTCATTGAGGCCACTTGGATGTTTGTCTGTGTCCTCAGGTCACCTGAGTAGTGCAAATGGGTGTGGAGTCTTCTCAGAACTGCTGAAAGGCTCCCCACCTATGAGTACTCTGAGGATACAGACAAACCTCCAAGTGGCCTCAACAACCCCCTAAAAGGATGCAAATGACCAGCTGTCTGCAAGGAGTATAAATCCTTCCATTCCCCACCATCCAGTCAGAGCTGAAGAAACTTCTTGGAGGAGAAGCAAAACATCTTCAAAGAAAAACCAGAAAGTCCCGCTGCCTCTTGGAAAAAAAGCACCTTTGGGACAAGGAGCCTTATGCTGATTCAAAATCCTGGTTTCTCTAACTTGCTGTACTTGCCAGCCCATGATTTATGATCTGGATTTTAAAATTGGAGTCTTTCCTAACCCTTATTTGGAGATGACAGGAGCATCCTCTGATGAGCCAATTACAGTGACTTCCCATTAAGCAGTTCATTTTTTCCCCCTTTGCAATAAAATCAAATCTTCATAACATTTGGAGAGAAGGATAAGGGGAAATGAGGATGGACATTGATTTCAACTCTTGGAAATAAAGGTCATGCAGCCCTTCTCTGCCAGGAGGTATTTTCTATTTTGATTAAATTAAAACCATCTGTTTAACAGAGAGAGGGAGAGGGAGAGGATGCAACGGGCACCAACAGATGTGTCTGTCTCTGGCCCCCTAAGCCTAATTTGGTGGCATGCTTCCTTTTAGCTGCTGAACTGTTTTGCTAGAGAAAAAAGAACACAGGATAACGGGGGTGGCTAAGGTTAATTCTTGACATCTCTCACAATCCGTGGCAGGACACCGAGGCACTGCACAGATTCACTTCAGAGATCAGGGAATTTGAGCAGGGAAGCCTACAGGGTGTGGTTAAAAAAGTCGGAAGGAAGGAAGGAAGGAAGGAAGGAAGGAAGGAAAGGAAAGGAAAGGAAAGGAAAGGAAAGGAAAGGAAAGGAAAGGAAAGGAAAGGAAAGGAAAGGAAAGGAAAGGAAAGAGAATGTTGGAGAGAGTAATGAAGGAAGAAGGGAAGAATAGAGGAAGGAAGGAAGGAAGGAAGGAAGGAAAGGATGTTGGAGAGTAATGAAGGAAGAAAGGGTGTATAGAGGAAGGAAGGAAGGAAGGAAGGAAAGGAAGGAAGGAAGGAAAGGAAGGAAGGAAAGAGAAAGGAAGGAAGGAAAGGAAGGAAGGAAAGGAAGGAAGGAAGGAGAAAGAAAACAGGAGGGAGGAAGGAAAAGAAGAACAAAGGAAGGAAGGAAGGAAGGAAGGAAGGAAAGGATGTTGGAGAGTAATGAAGGAAGAAAGAGTATATAGAGGAAGGAAGGAAGGAAGGAAGGAAGGAAGGAAGGAAGGAAGGAAGGAAGGAAGGAAGGAAGGAAGGAAGGAAGGAAGGAAGGAAGGAAAGAAGGAAGGAAGGAAAGAAACAGGAGGAGGAAGGAAGAAGAAGGAAGGAAGGAGGAAGGAAGGAAGGAGAAAGGAAGGAAGGAAGGAAGGAGAAAGTTGGAAAGAGAAACGAAGGAAGAAGAGATGGATAGAGGTAGGAGGGAAGGAAAGAAGGAAGGAGAATGCTGAGCAGCAGGTGAGGACCAAAAAGTTGAACAAGCAGCCCAAGAAGGGCATAGCAAACTGACATTCCACAACCAAGATATCCCAGTTCATTTGAACAGCGCGTTGGGTGATCTGGATCCGGGGTTTCCACGCTCGCTGGGAAATTCTAAGCCCACAAGTCTTAAAGTTGCATGTTTGGCGAACCCTGATCTAGAGAAATTATGCAAGACACAGCCAACAATGTCCTCATTTTATATTACTTTATTCTCCGTTTTTCAAAGTTCGCTTACATGGCCCGCACTTTACAGCCCAGAAGAACACCTCAACAAGTTACAGAAGGAGTTTCTTCAGCCCCTCTGAAAATGTTATGCAGCCATCAGTCTCTCTTCTTGAGACTGGAGCTCCCTCCGCAATATTTTCAACCTTATCTTTACTGTGATAAAGAATAGAAACTTGATGAGAGACAGAGAGACACAGAAAGAGGGACAGACAGACAGACAGACAGACAGAGAGATCTTCACCATTAATGATGGTGCCCAGACCCACAATCTGGGCTACAGGAGAGGAACTAACTTCCATCCATTTTTGTGGTAAGCAGAACCTGGATACACATCCCATTTTTCTGAGAAAGATCCATGTGGAACACTGGTTGAACAGAAAGGTGTTGTAATTTCTGCCATGTTCTTCTCAGTTCTTGTTCTCCTTCCAAGGGGACATTGTTCAGCAGGAGCAAAATCTGCAGTCTAGCTAGTTGCTTTCTTCTCTAGACAGATGTAAAGACGACATCATCATTACAAAACAGACAAAACAACCCGGTTCCCAATGGAAGATGATGCCACCTAGGGAGTGGGTAGCATGCCAGTCCCTGGTTTCTCTCCATCTTCTTGATGTTCAAAAGCCCTGTGGGCCTGCTCCAGTCCTTGGATGACTTCTAGAAGATGGGCAGCTGCTGTCAACCTTTGCTGGTTTTTGTCTGAAGCTGGGTGTGGAGTAGCGAAGAGAAGGAGAGAAAGAAAACAATGGGAGATCAACCTTGAGTTAGCAAAGTAGTGGACATTCCAATGGTGCTTCTTCTAGCATTCCACCACCTTGTTCAGCTTGGCCAGAGAAATCTAATGGGGTTCCCCATAAACCAAAAACCAGGTAAGATAAGCAGGAATCCAAAAAATCAACAGGGAAATGGACCCTTGATTAGTGACGCACAGATTTATCATGGAATGGCAGATTTGGAAACAGACTTTTGATCTCAGTAATGGAGAACATTTGTAGCTCAGAGTAGAAATGAGAGGTCTTTGGTGCTCTCTGAACTTGGTTGTCTTCTTGCAGACATTTCATTAGTCAACTAGGTCACATCGTCACCCCTCAACCTGATGTTATTACCTAGTTTGTGTAATGTCTGCAGGGGAACAACCAAGCTCAGAGAGCACCAAGGATCCATCAGACTTCTGATCTGGAAGGTCTGGGAGAGGAATGAGATAGCTTTATCTCCAGCTTGTGGAAGGACACAGGAGAATCACCACACCTTCTTCGAGTTTCCACCAACTCACACAAAGTTTCCACTAGCTCATTGCAGATTTTATTTTAGGCTCTGAAACCACTGAGCTAGGTTGACATGAGGTCATTGTAGGAGATGACCAGGCTGAGCACAAGGGAGGGGTCAAACAAGTCATCAGTCATGAATCCCTGCATACCCACAAGAGATCTAAGTTCAGTCCTCCTCTCTTATGATAATGTCTTCCTTATCTCCTGCTCATTTCCCTTTACTGTTAGTTGGCCAGATTCTTGCAGAGAGCTCCAGCTTTCAATAAATCTTTATAATTTGAATTGCCTGAATCTCCTAATTTCCCTGGTGCTTGACAGTCATCCAGCAGTCTTTAAGCACACCTAAGATATGGGGAGAAGGCTCAGCAAGGGAACGTTAGTTCTTGGAGAGAGTTTTTGTAGCCAGCAATTGTCAGTTTTACCAGGTGGACCAGATAGGAAAAACATAATCAGATAAGCTAATTCTACTTTATTGTAAAGCTCCTTTAATAGACTCTTGCAGGTGTGAAAGTACAATTCTCCCACCATCTCCTTTACAGCCTGAGAAAAATAAGGAGGGTCTCTTCTGAATTTCTTTCTCTGCCCGTTATAGAGCTGTGGGCTATCCAGTCTCTTATCTGACCATTCCCTAGGCAACATCTCTTGTCCTCCTGACTCTCAAGGTCATTCCCACATACTGTGTGTCTCCTCCATCTCCTTTACAGCCAAAGAAACTTAGGGAGGGTCCCTTCTGAGTCTCTTTCCCCACCCATTATGCAGCTGTGGGCTATGCTAGCTCTTACCTAACTGCTCCCTAGGCAGCCTCTCTTCTTTCATTTTTCTGCCCCAACTCCCAAGGTCTTTCTCACATACCATTATATCCCCCTCCTTTACAGCCTGAGAAACTAGGGAGGGTCTCTTTTGAGCCTCTTGCCCTGATGACAACAGCTGCGGGCTAAGCTATCTCTTATCTGTCCATTTCCTAGGCAGCATCTCCTCACCTCCTGTTCCCCAAGGTCTTTCTCGCAGACCATTGCAGCAATACACAAACCTGTTTGTGTATATTGGCGGGCCTGCAGTGTGCAAAAACAGGAGACAGATCTCTGAGCATAGATGACAGCAAAGGAATTGTGACAAAGTCAAGCTAAACTGAACGGAAGCGACGATGCTGGCTGAGTTACGCATTGTTGATCATGCATGGAGCCAAAGCTACTGTGGTGGTTTATTTTTATCGCCTTCTTCTACCCCTCTTCCTGTCCTCCATCCCAGCTTCTAGGCAACCTGAAAGACTCAGGCCTACCTTTTTTGGCTGTGTTGCTTTGTTCCCGCGCAGCCTCTGTGTTTGAAATCTCCTGGTACTTTTCCCTACAGAGCGTAAAAAGTGAGCCATTAATCACAGGGCAATAAGCTTTAAAAGTGAATTGAAAGGGGGCAATTAATCACCGAGATCATTAATTGCAAGCTTTAGGAGCACGTGTCTCACGAGAAATGCAGGACATCCCAACACCTGGAATGGTCTTTATGTAAGCGATGCAGGGAGAGAGAGAGAGAAAAAGCACCAATTTAAAAAATAATTTCCAATCCATCCATCCTGAACTCGGAATGAGGAAAGCCGGTCGAATGTATACAAAAGAAGCATTTCCAGCTCTCTCTGCATTTTGCAACAAATCAATACAGTGGCTCTTTCAAGGAGAAGGAATGAGAAAAGAAAAAGGCATGTTTTTAAAGCAGGGGTGTCCAATCTGAGCCCCTTTAATATATCATTAATTATGTCAATTATACTCAAGATCAAGAGAGGTACTCACACCACTATAAAGCCTTAGTAAGACCACACCTAGAGTACTGCATCCAGTTTTGGTCACCACACTATAAAAAAGATGTTGAGACTCTAGAAAGAGTGCAGAGAAGAGTCACCAAGAAGATTGGGGGACTGGAGGCTAAAACATGTGATGAACGGTTGCAGGAACTGGGCCTGGCTAGTCTAGGGAAGAGAAGGACCAGGGGAGACATGAGAGCAGTCTTCCAATATTTGAGGGGCTGCCACAGAGAGGAAGGGGGACAAGCTATTTTCCAAAGCATCCGAAAGCCAGACAAGAAATAATGGATGGAAGCTGAACAAGGAGAGATTCAACCTGGAAATAAGGAGAAATTTTCTGACAGTGAGAACCATCAACCGATGGAACAGAAGTTGCCCTTGGAAGTTGTGGGAGCTTCATCCCTGGAGGCTTTCAAGAAGAGACTGGACTGACACCTGTCAGCAATGGTGTAGGGTTAGGGTTATCTTATGCGGCAGAGCAATTTAACTTCTTCATTTTCTATGACTACTGCTACTACTACTATTTATTATTATTATTATAAACTTTTATTCATTAAACATGAAATTCAGTCAACTGAACATTTAAAAATGTATCACAAATATCATTGACTGGCGCTGATGGTTGATACGGGTTGCTGCCAGCATCCTAGGTATTGACCAGGTATCTTCTTAAAATGTATATTAGGGTTGTTGTTGGTTGTTGTTGTTGTTGTTGTTGTTATTATTATTATTATTATTATTATCAACCCTGGGATAATTCCTTAACTGAGGCTGCCCTCTGCTGGAAACCTCTGCGAAATTTAAGGCCTGGTAAACGTCAAACGAGAATGCAGCTCGCTGTGGACTGCCTCCAGCTGGCCAAATGAAAGGACAACCCCATGCCGGATGGGTCAACCTGGAGACATTTCCTCCCCACCTGACAGTGTGCAAGGTATGCATACATTCTAGTACAACTGATCCTTGACTTTCGTTTAGTGACTGGTTGAAGTGACAATGGCACTGGAAAAAAAAGCCAGTACTGCATTCTAACCACTGCGCCACCACGGCTCTTAGCAAAGTGGTTGGGGAGGCCAGCAGGCAAGATCGCAAGTAGAATAGCAATAGCACTTAGACTTATATATATATATCGCTTCACAGTGCTTTCCAGCCCTCTCTAAGCGGTTTAAAGAGTCAGCCTCTTGCCCCTAACAATCTGGGTCCTCCTTTTACCCACCTCGGAAGGATGGAAGGCTGAGTCAACCTTGAGCCAGTCAGAATCGAACTGCTGGCAGTGGGCAAAGTTATCCTGCAATACTTCATTCTAACTACTTGGGAGGGAGGGAGGGAGGGAGGAAAGGAAAGGAAAGGAAAAAGGAAAGGAAAGGAAAGGAAAAAGGAAAGGAAAGGAAAAAGGAAAGGAAAGGAACGGAACGGAAAGGAAAGGAAGAAAGATGAGAAGGGAGGAGAAAGGAAGGGAAGGGAAGAAGGAAAGGAAAGGGGAGACGAGGGGAGAGGAAAGGAAAGGGAGGATAGAAGGAAAGGAAGGGGAGGAGGGAAGGGGAAGGGGAAGAGAGAAGGGAAGGAAAGAACAGGAAAAGAAAGGAAAGGAAGGGAAGGAAAGGAAAGGAAAGGAAGAAGGGAAGGAAAGGAAAGGAAGAAAAGAGAAAGGAAAGGAAAGGACAGGAAAGGAAAGGAACAGCAATAGATTTATATACTGCTTCACAGTGCTTTATAGCCCTCTCTAAGCGGTTTACAGAGTCAGCCTCTTGCCCCCAACAATGTGGGTCCTCATTTTACCCACCTCGGAAGGGATAGAAGGCTGAGTCAACTCTGAACTTTGCATGACCACGAAAAAAAAAAAAAGCTAGTAAAACCAAGTAGAGACTGATGAGGCCTCATTTAACACCTGCCCCACTTAATGTGAAGTGATCTCGGTCCTTGTTGTAGTCATAGGACAAGGAGCATCCGCCTCTTCTTCTTCGGATACAACCCTGCCTGTATGGCGTTCCCCACCCCACCCGCCAAACAAGATCGACCGATCCTTTTGCCCTGTACAAACCTGAGCTTGCCTTTATGCAACAAAAGCTGCTTGTACACCATCTGAGCTTCTGCGTCGGGATCCAATGGGTCGCTCCAGTCACCCAGAGTCACTGCGGAATGCGTACGGCTGCAGCCCCGAACTGTAACCAAAGCACAACCACAGAGGGTCCTGTGAGTTGAGGGAACAGGTGGCTGCATAGCCCAGAGCTGGGGAACGGAGTCCTGTGATAATACTAATTTTTTTCCCCGTGTCGGAAGCACCAAAGAACTTCTGGGGTGAAAAGATTTGCCAGTGACATCACTGTTGTCTGGGGGGCACCCACCTGGGAGCTCCTTTTGTGTCCCCACCGAAGTGGTCCCCATTAATCTCACGGTCACCTGGTTCAGCAGGAGCTGGAGCATCTGACAGGAACTCACCCCACCCTGCAGCAGCAATGGGTCTTGAACACAAACCTGCTGATTATACTAAGATCTTCTCCAGGTGTATTGATTCGTTTGGGGTTCTTGGTGCTCTGTTGAGCTTGGTTTGTTTCTTGCAAATGTTTCATTATCCAACTAGGTAATTTAATCAGTGCTAGAAGGAATTGGGGTTTGCAGAGTGAAGAAGGAGGACTCTTGGGTCCTTGATGGCCTCTGAGCTTGGTTATTTTCTTGTAGAGGTTTCATTATGTAAACTAGGTAATGAAATCAGGACGAGCACTGATGATGCTATTTAGCTGGGTTATGAAATGTCTGCAAGAAAACAGCTAGGTTCAGAGAGGGCCAAGGAGCCTTCGTTTCTAGAGAACCTTCAAATTCTAGAACTTCTGGAGCACCCTTCGAGCCTAGAACTTCCAGAGAACCCTTCAAATCCTAGAACTTCTAGAGAACTATTTAATATCCTTGAACTTCCAGAGAACCCTTCAAATCCTAGAACTTCTGGACAACTATTTAATATCCTTGAACTTCCAGAGAACCCTTCAAATCCTAGAACTTCTGGACAACTATTTAATATCCTAGAACTTCCAGAGAACCCTTCAAATCCCAGAACTTCTAGAGAACTATTTAATATCCTAGAACTTCCAGAGAACCCTTCAAATCCTAGAACTTCTAGTGAACTATTTAATATCCTAGAACTTCCAGAGAAACCTTCAAATCCTAGAACTTCTACCGAACCCTCCAACACCTACAGTTCTAGAACTTCTAGGGAATCCTTGACAGGGACCAGCCTTTCTTCCATCACGTCTCAGGGGCTTCCTTCTAACCCTGGGATTCTATGATGGAGGATCTGATTACCGGCCCGGTCTGTCTGCAAGCAACAAGTCCATCGATTCCCTCTGAAAGCTCCCGGGTGGCAAAAGGGCAGCATGCATTCATTGGCGATGGTGGCTTTTCGGATGGCGGAAAGCCATTGGTTGAGCTCATTGACGTTCTGCCAAAAAAAGGTGCAAGACAGATGAAGTTCACAACCTACCTGGGCACCGGCATCAGTGCTAGAAGATGGCTGAAAGGGCAAAACTCAGAATGTACCAAATACGGTTGTCCTGTGAGCAGAGGTGGCATTCAGCTGGTTCGGACCGGTTCTCGAGAACCGGAAGCGGAAATTTTGGGTAGTTTGGAGAACTGGCAAATACCGCCTCTGACTGCTTCCCTCCCCCCATCTCTTCTCTGCCTCCCATCGAGTCCCAGCTGATCAGCTGGGTCTTCTTTGGTTGCCCTGCACAGGAGAATGGAGCTGGAAAGCAGGTTAGTGGAATGGGGAGGGAATGAGGATTTTGCAGTATCCTTCCCTTGCCACGCTCACCAAGCCACACCCACAAAGCCACGCCCACAGAGCCGGTAGTAAAAAATTTTGAATCCCACCACTGCCTGTGAGCATAAACCAGGCCTACCTTACACTGAATGTACATTGTAAACAGCTGGCCCCCGTTTCTCTTGTCGTGATCTGCATCACGTGGGGCTGTTGGAAAGCGTTTTCATCCACCCGTTCCACAGCGCAGATTCGTTGGATTGGAATGGATGTACGGACCTGAGCATGGAGAGAAAGAGAGAGAGAGGGAGAAACCACTAGCCCTGCGAGGTAGTCCAGATAAAAGCACACCCAGCAGTTCTTGCTCTAGGTTTTACTTACAACCGTTTATTCAATGACCCTTTGAAGTTACAATGGCACTTGGGGAAAGTGACTTATGCGATTAGGATCAAGAGATGATAGATAGATAGATAGATAGATAGATAGATAGATAGATAGATACAGACAGACACATAGATAAAGAGATGATAGATAGATACACAGATAGATAGACAGACAGACAAAAGAGATGATAGGTAGATACATAGATACACAGATAAATAGACAGACAGATAGATAGAGATGGTAGATAGATAGATAGATAGATAGATAGATAGATAGATAGATACCTTAGGTAGATACCTTAGATAGATACCTTAGATAGATAGAATTGAGATACCTGAGATAGATAGATAGATAGATAGATAGATAGATAGATAGATAGATGATAGACAGACAGACACATAAAAGAGATGATAGATAGATACACAGATAGACAGACAGACAGATAAAGAGATGATAGGTAGATACATAGATACACAGATAAATAGACAGACAGACAGATAGATAGAGATGATGATATGATAGATAGATAGATAGATAGATAGATAGATAGATAGATAGATAGATAGATAGATAGATAGATAGATAGGCAGGCAGGGCAGGCAGGCAGGCAGGCAGGCAGGCAGGCAGGCAGATAGATGATAGATAGGAGAGCAGGCAGGCAGGCAGGCAGGCAGGCAGGCAGGCAGGCAGGCAGGCAGGCAGGCAGGCAGGCAGGCAGGCAGACTGGTTCTTACTTGCCACTCTGGAGATTTGGAATAGGAAAAGCTTTCATGGCTCAACCAGAAGTACCGCTTTTTGAAGGTGAAACGGGACACCAGGTGGACCCCTTCTGCTTTACGTTTCTGCAGGTAACCTTCTTTGATGATGTCCGAAGAGTGGAAGAGGGTCCAAGGTTGTTTTTCACTTCCTTCTAGAGGGAAAAAAAAACAAGGTTGCTCTTCCCTACACCCTTCCTAGGATCTCAACCTCTTTCTTGTATCATGGTGACCAGAACTAGATATAGTATTCTAAGTGTAGTCTCATAGCCTCACTACTGCAGTGCAGCATAAGTGACTCACCCATCTCTGTGTCCACATCTATGAGCCGGTCGAGGAATTCTTGGACACGTCCAATGCTGGCAAAGATGAAGGGATGTAGCGGCTCCATCCATTGCTCCTTCCCATGCCCCAGCTGGAGCCCAAGGTTGCCAATGCTCTGTACTGCCTGCCAGGGAGAGAGGCAGGAGGGGGAGCCATTGGCATAACGATGCCAGTGGACTCACACCAGAACAAGCCAACATACCAAACACGAGTTAACACTCAACATCTTCTGCATGTGATAGCTGTTTAGTAACAGCATCCATGGCACGCTTCTAAAATTTGAAATTGTGCTGTCCTAGGCTTTCCCAAAAAGCACAGACAAACTCTTGAGTCCTGGCAAAACCTCTTTTATTAAATGAATGTGAATTTGCTGCATTCACATTCAGCCAACGGCCTGGCAAACAGTCTTGCAAAGGTATAATTATTAGCTGAGACCTTGTCTATCTTGGAAAGCTGCCTAATAAATATTTCCACACACAGTGCTGACAGGGAAGGTCTGGGCACAGAGTCTCTAAGTTACACAGACAAATCATCACGAGGCTGGAACAAATGAATGAATGAACGAATTGTTTCCTGCAAAAGCCCCCTCCCCTTTTGCTCCTCTTTTAATCCTTATGGGAGGGCCCATTCATCGTCCACCTGTGGCTTTACTTCCACATCAACCCTGAGTTCTTAATTGTGCCTTCCTTTTGGCAGCTCTGCGCATGCGCAGGCTGGAAACCTGTTCTAGAAGCTCCCACGCCTCACTGTTGTCTGAGCCTGAAGGCAGCTGATAACTGCCAGACTGCCCTGGCCCCATCTCTGCCTCTGACGCAGAGCCCTCATCCGAGTCTTCTTCAGCCTCCAGGACTGGCCCGGGTTCCTTCCCAAACTCCTCACTACTGTCCAACTCTGCTTCCAGCTCCACCAGCCGCCGACGGGCCACAACAGAAATATTACTCAATGTCTCCAACAAACATTGCCTAATCTTATGCTACATTACCTTTTCTCTCAATTTTATCTGGCACGGGTGATTTCCAGCTTCTCCTTCTCCACTTCATTCATTCATTCATTCATTCATTCATTCAAACTCCTGAATTCAAATGCCCCCTTTAGAGCAGTATTTTTTTTCAAACTTGGGGACTTTAAGATGAGTGGGATTCAACTCCTTGGATTTGCCAGCCAACATGTTTTATGATGCCTGGACTTCAGCTCCTGGAATTCCCCAGCCACCATGCTTTAAGATCTACGGACTTCCACTCCTAGAATTCTCCAGCCATCAAGTTTTCAGATGTGTGGATTCAGTTCCCGGAATTCCTCAGGCAGCATGCTGGCCGGGGAATTCTGGGAGCTGAAGTCCACACATCTTGTAAAGTGTCCAAAGTTCGAAAAAAAAACACCATCGCTTTGGAGGAACTCTGAGGTGAAACTCATTTGATATACCTTGGCCAGAAGTAAGAGAGTCCGGCTAGTTTGTGTGTCCGCGTGATGATCTCGGAGACTGAAGAGTTTCGGGGTCAGAATTGCAGGGGCAAAGAAGCGGAGGAAGAGGAAACCACTGATGGCGATGTATTTGGCTTCCTGGAAGGAGATCACCAAGAATGAAGAAGGCACAGACAGGGGGAAAGGCTGCTAAATTTGAATTATAAACGGGAAAGCACCCAAAACAACCTCAGAACCTCTGAAATTAACAGATTAACAGAGTTGGAAGGGACCTTGTGGGTCATCTAGTCCAACCCCCCGCCCAAGCAGGAGACCCTACACCATTTCTGACAGATGGCAGTCCAGTCTCTTCTTGGAAGCCTCCAGGGATGAAGCTCCCACAACTTCCAAAGGCAACTTCTGTTCCATGGGTTGATCGCTCTCCCTTTCTGAAAATTCCTCTTTATTTCTAGGGTTGAATCTCTCCTTGATCAGTTTCCACCCATTATTCCTTGTCTGGCCTTGGAAAATAGCTTGACCCCTTCCTCCTCTCTGTGGCAGCTCCTCAAATATTGGAAGGCTGCTCTCCTGTCTCCCCTGGTCCTTCTCTTCCCTAGATTATCCATGCCCAGTTCTTGCAACCGTTCATCATGTGTTTCAGCCTCCATTCCCTAATCATCTTGGTTGCTCTTCTCTGCACTCTTTCTAGAGTCTCAACATCTTTTGCACCCTTCCCCAAACCAAGTTCTTTGGATCAACACCCTGACCTCTTTCTAGCTCTTTCCCATCTTCTGTTGACTAGAAAATCAAGAGAAGAGCTTTTAAGTTCTCCTCTTTGGGACAGCCTGCTACAAGGGTCTTCAAACTTGGCAAGTTTAAGGCTTGTGGACTTTAACTCCCAGAATCTCTGAGCTGACATGACTGGAGGAGGAATTCTGGGAGTTGAGGTCCACAAGTCTTAAAGCTGTCAAGTTTGAAGGCCCCTGGCCTGCTAGGTTCCCAGACTCTCCTGAGTGCGGTGTCCGTGGTGCTTTCTGAATGTGGTGGTTTTCTTGCAGACATTTCATTACCCAACTAGGTAACATCATCAGTGCTAGAAGGGAATAGGTTATTTGTCAATAAGGCAAGTCACTGTATATAAACAGAGAGCAAACCCCACTCTCTTCTAGCACTGATGATGTTACCTAGTTGGGTCATGAAACATCTGCAAGAAATCCACCAAGCTCAGAATACACCAAGGGCCCTCCTTCTCATTTCTTCCTCCCTCCTTCCCTCCTTCCCTCCCCCTTTACTTCTCCTTTCTCTTCTTCCTCCTCTCCACAAACCCCATCCCCTTCTAGCACTGATGATGTTCCCTTGTTGGGTCATGTAACGTCTGCAAGAAAACCACCACGCTCAGAGAGCACCACGGAACACACAGTTCCATCCTGCGCTCCAAATATTCCCTTTTTATTGATTCTTACCTGGTGCTCTTCTTCCTTAAAGCGTTGCTCCACTCGCTTGTACAGCTGTTTGAAAGCCACCCGCATGAGAGAAGGGCAGCTCTCCGTGGAACCCACAATGGCGTCCACGATCTGGCCCAAATACCCCTTCAGCACTTCCAAACTGCCTTCTCGGATCTGGGCCTCGGACAGGGAGGCTTTGAAAGAGATCCGCCTGAACGAAAACACCCAAAAGAGGTGTAAAACAAAAAAAAAAACCAGGAATTTGCACTTTCAAAGGGAAGAGTATCATCAAAGCAGCTCAAGTCTAGAGCACAGCCAGAATTCCAAAGGTGCTTTTTTCAAGAGGCAGCTGGACTTCCTGGTTTTTCTTTGAAGACCTTTTGTGTTGCTTCTCATTGAAGAAGAGTCCTTGGTGGCTCAGGCTGTTAAATGCCTGCTCTTAAGATCCAGCTGTCTACAATTACTGTAGGCTTGAATCCCACCAGGCTCAAGGTTGACTCAGCCTTCCATCCTCTCGGGGTAGGTAAATTGAGGACCCAAGATTGTTGGAGGCAATAAGCTGACTTTGTAAAAATGCCGCTTAGTAATAAGCAGGCATATACAATGGAAGGAAGGCTATTGCTGAGCACATTGTGTTGTGCTCCAAAAATTGTAAGCCGCCCTGAGTCTTCGGAGAAGGGCGGCATATAAATGTAATTAAAAAAAAAAAGAAGCTTCGAAAGAGAGCTGAACTTTAGGACATGTGGACTTCCCAGAATTCCCCAGCCAGCTATGAATTCTGGGAGTTTGAAGTCCACACATCTGAAAGTCAACAGATTTGAAGATCTAAGTATAGTATATAAAATCATACATTGCAATGTCCTTCCGGTCAATGAATACTTCAGCTTCAACCATAACAACACAAGAGCACAACAACAGATACAAACTCAAGGTAAACCGCACCAAACCTGATTGCAGGAAATATGACTTCAGCAACAGAGTGGTCAATGTCTGGAATACTCTACCTGACTCTGTGGTTTCTTCCCCAAACCCCAAAAACTTCAACCTTAGACTCTTAGAGAAGGATGGAAAGCATTGTGAAGCGGTATAGAAGTCTAAGTGCTATTGCTGTATGCCCTCAGCTTATAGCTCCTCAGCTTATAGCCAGTCATGGTGAGATCCACAGTTTGACGTGGGACCCTATAGTCACACTGAGGGGGAGGATACTCTGCCCCATTTATACAGAGAGAGTCCTGGGAGACACCACGCGAGGTGCAAACCCTATTGAGGATTGACCACTGCTGACGAGGTAGTTCAAAGTCTGGCACCCGTGGTAGGGTCATTTATATATCTTCCTATGTCTGGGCATTCAGCAACCCATTGTTAAACTTGATGGGCAGATGTTCTGCAAGCGGATTTGAGTCTTTTCGCTGATAAATTATTATTACCTTTATTGTCAGAGTACAACGTGTGCAATGAGATTGGCTGAGCCTCCCTTCGTGCACACACACCCCAACCCAACACAACTCACAGTGAGGACAGAGGTCCCTAACCCAGTCCCAATCTTATTATACTATGTGACCCTGTTGCACAATGCACCGGCCCTGCAAGTCTATCCTACTATGTTGACATGAAATTACTTTCCGTTCAGCCCACAGGTAGAAACTGTTCTTCAGCCTGTTGGTGCGGCTGGCTATGCTTCTTTATCTGCTACCCGATGGTAGGAGAGTGGAGGAAGGGCTGACCTGGGTGTGAGTCGTCCCTGAGGATTTTCCTCGCTCTTCTAAGGCAGCGAGCCCTAGTGAGGTCATCTAGTGGTATCAGGTAACAGCCCACGATGTTTTCTGCTGTGCTCACCACCCTCTGTAATGTCTTTCTATCCACAGCTGTCAAGCCAGCGTTCCACACCCTAATGCAATATGTGAGGATGCTTTCTATTGTGGACATTTGTGCATTTATCGTGGATAAATGAGGAAGGTCAGTGTGCATCCAATTCCCTTAGGTTCCTACAGAAGGGATGGACTTGAGAACCTCAAGGAGCCCTTCCACCACTGGGATTCTAGGCCAGGATGCCTACTCAGCTATTTCATGGGCAGGTGGACCTCGGAATTGGGTTCAGCTTCCCAGAGCACGACGGCTCGCTTCCCATGTCTTGAGCTACGTCATTCCCAGCTCGTGTGCTCTTTGACTGCGTCTGCAGCAAGGCGCATGGTTTTTTTCAGGGGCGCACCCTCTAGCGGGCACACTTCGCTTCCACGCTATCTTGATGCAGTTCTATGTTGTTCTTCCCCAGCAGCATCCCGGAGACAGGGTTGCCTAGCAACCTGAGTGAACCAGCATCCTAAGGACCCCGCTATCTTTGGAGTATCGGAAAAATCTCGCTGCGAGCTCGGGCGGCCTGTTCTCAAAGCCCTCAATCACGTTGGCACACTTCCCAAAAACGCGAGGCTCGGTGCCATCATCACTCACCTAAATCGAGTTCTCACACCCAACAAACAACCCCGAACGCTCGCAACACGGGTGACGGTCTTTTCACATGCGTGCATTTAACGGGAAGGTGACAGAAGAACAGATTTTATTTTCCCTTGTGAAGGCGAACATCCTATTTGATTTTCAGTGGCTTTCGTCTTTAAGAGTGGCATATATGTTCTCTTGCTTGGATACCCTGGGGGTTAATCCTCAAGCACCATTTTGACCCACATTTTGACCTCCCCTATTTGGATCACAAAGGGTCCTGGGACTGACAACCTCCCTTCCCCACAAACTATTGCCTTCTGTGGAGAAGAGCAACCAAGATGATGAGGGGACTGGAGGCTAAAACCTACTATGAACAGTTGCAGGAACTGGGCCTGGCTAGTTTAGGGAAGAGAAGGACCAGGAGAGACAGGAGAGCAGTCTTCCAATATTTGAGGGGCTGCCACAGAGGAGGGGGTCAAGCTTCCTCCAAAGCCCCGAAGGCCAGCACTGGGAACCGGCTCCCCCTGTTCCTCCGCCTCGCTGCTGTCAGATTCTGGATGCTCCAGAGTCAGCACAAAACTCCCCGATCACCCTGGTCCCATCTCTGTGTCGGACACAGGACCCTCATCTGAGTTCTCCCCAGGCTCCAGAATTGGCCCATGTTCCTCCCCACTGTCCGACTCTGCTGCCATCTCCTCAGGCTGCCAGCAGATCACAACAAGAACAATGCACAACCGAGCATCCCATCACAACCACAGAACAATCCCGAGATCCCTTCTGCATGACAAGATCCCACCTTCATTCCTAGAGTTTTCTGCACAATTCACTTCCGAGCTGTGATTTATCTTACTCAGTAACATTCTGTCCCATTATTTTTAGACTCATAAATCATCTGCCAAGCAAACATTGCCGCTTCTGTTTTAATTAGCCCGGTGGGGGTGAGAAAAGCTATTTGTGAAGGAGGCGTGGTCCCCTGCCCATTCCTCGCTGCCCGTGGCACCTCCCAGGAGGAAAAGAAAGACTTTTTTACAATCTTCTTCCAAATTCACGACTCTTGAGATAGCTGTGAGCCAATTCTTTTGAGATCCCAACCGTAAGGTAGCACAGGGGCAGTAGTCGTCGGTCTTACAACTGCAATGGAGTCCAAAATTTCTGTTGCTAAGGGAGATATTTGCGAGGACCCAGATTGTTGGGGGCAAGATGCCGACTCTATAAACCACTTAGAGAGCTGTAAAACATTGAAGTGGCATATAAGTCTAAGTGCTATTGCTTTTTCCTTCCTTCCTTCCTTCCTTCCTTCCTTCCTTCCTTCCTTCCTTCCTTCCTTCCTTGCAGTAATTAGAAAACAGTATTGCAGGCTGACTCTGCCCATAGCCAGGAATTCGATCCTGAATGGCTCAGGTTGACTCAGCCTTCCCTCCTTCTAAGGTCGGTGAAATGAGGCCCCAGATTGTTTGGGGCAAGAGGCTGATTCTGCAAACCACTTAGAGAGGGCTGTAAAACACCGTGAAGCGGCATATAAGTGCTATTGGGACAATTTACATAAACATTATTGACTCCATTCAATAAATATGCATTTATTTCCTTACTTGGCCCGGCTAGGTTCAATCTTGCAGGGATCGAGTTCCACATACTTCTTCTCTTCGAAGATCCGATGTACGATAACTTTTAAAACTTCATGAAGATAGGGCATTCCCACTATCTACAAAGGACCAGGAAATTGGGGAGGCGTGGAAGGCAAGATAAAACACATTGGTTCAAAAAAAAAAAAAAGACAGTAAGAGTTGCTATTAAAGAAGGAATGTTACACTCCAAAATCTTCTTTTAGATGGTCCTCCATTCATTTAGTGACTATTCAAACATACGACACTGAACAAAGTCATTTATGACCTGCCATCACATTTGCAACTCTCACAGCGTTCCCACAGTCTTGGGTTCAAAATTCATGCCCGGCAACTGGCATGACTTTACAATGGTTGTAGTGTTCCAGGGTTGTGTGATCGCTGTTTGTGACCTTTTCACCTGTCCAACATCCTGCTGAAGCAGGGGATCCTACAGTCTTTCTGACAAGTGGCTGTCCAATCTTTTCTTGAAAGCCTCCAATGATGGAGCACCGACAAGTTCTAGACGCCATCTAGAAGCCATCTCATTCATTCATTCTTTCTAAGGAAAATTCTCCCTAGTTCCAGATTAGATCTCACTTTAATTTTCCACCTGTTACTCTTGTCCTGCCTTCAGGTACTTTGGGAAATAGCTTGACTCCCTCTTCTTTGTGGCAGCCCCTCAAGTATTGGGAGACTGCTATCCTATCATCCCCTAGTCTTTCTCTTTGACTACAATAGACTAGAATAACAGAATTGGGAGTCTTCTGTTCCAACCTCCTGTTATCATTTATGGTTGTTCAATCTCTTCTTCAAAACTTCCAGTGTTGGAGCATCCACAACTTCTGGACGTTAAGTTGTTCCACTGATTAACTGTTAGGAAATGCCCCCTTAGTTTGGACAACCTAGAACTACACCGCCTACGGTTGGACTTAAGCGTAGTACACAAATTTGTCTGCTACAATGTCCTACCAGTCAATGACTACTTCAGCTTCAACCGCAACAATACAAGAGCACACACAGCAGATGCAAACTCAATGTAAACCACTCCAAACTTGATTGCAGGAAGTATGACTTCAGCAACAGAGTGGTCAATACTTGGAATGCACCACCTGACTCTGTTGTTACATCCTCTAACCCCCCACTCCTTTAACCTCAAACTATCCACTATTGACCTCACCCCATTGCTAAGAGGTCTGTAAGGGGTGTGCATAAGCACACAATCATGCCTACTGTCCCTGTCCTAATGTCCCCATTTATTCATACCTATTTCCTGTATTCATAGTCATGTTTATTCTTATATCTATTTCTTGTAAGCAATTGGCAAATCAAATCAATCAATCAATCAATCAATAGTTCTAGGTTGCTTCCTTCCTTGATGAGTTTCCACCCATTGCTTCTTGTCCTGCCTTCTGGTGCTTTGGAGAATAGCTTGACTCCCTCTTCTTTGGGGCAGCCCCTGAGATATTGGAACACTGCTATCATGTCTCCCCTGGTCTTTCTCTTCATCAGACTAGACATACCCAGTTCCTGTAACCGTTCTTTATACGTTTTAGCCTCCAGTCCCTTAATCATCCTGGTTGCTCTTCTCTGCACTCTTTCTAGAGTCTCAACATCTCATCCTGGTGACCAAAACTGGATGCCATATTCTAAGAGTAATCTCACCAGTGCAGTATAAAGTTCAAGATTCGATAACATTGTTTTGTCCTTGAGCTTTGAAGCTTTCATCGGGCCTTACAAACTCCTCCTGTCAATGCATGTTATGGCCATCTTTAAACTGATACTCTAGCCAATCAGGGGGTCCTCTACAAAATGGGATAATGTATTACTAAGCAGCTAAGTTTGACCACTTCGCGACCATCAGTAACCCAGTTAAACATTTTCACAAGGGCTGCACTGGCGTATCTTATTGTGGGATGTTTGCCACCTGGCGCACCCTCTTCTCCACCATGGCAACACAGTTGGCATCCAGTTTTATCCCATTCTAGCTCTCCTCCCCCCCCCAAAAGAGAAACAATTGGCATAGGAAATCAAACTAGAGAAAAACCTGGCACCCTCAATTTGGAACATATTCCACAATTCACGGTGTTATCTTTCTTTCTAGCAATTTTTTGAGACTGATCCTTCTGCTTCAACTTTCTCCATCCTAATCGCCCTCTCTTATGTTCTCACTGCTCCTCGCTCACCTTCATAAATTGCTCCGTGGATTTGGAGGCCAGCGAGTTGGAACGGAAGAGGGTGTTGGGATCCACTGGAAAAAAAGAACACGCAGAAACGTGACGTTTTCTCCTCTAATTATTTTAAGATGAGTAAGTGACGCCCATGATCATCGTTCCTGATTGCGTTTGGCATTCTACCACCACCATCAGCCAACTCATCGCATCCATGATCTTGGGTTTAAAATAAGCAATTCAACACCTCCCCATCACTCAGGCTAAACTTCTTGGCTCATGTTTCATTTCACTCAGGACTACTTAGATTTCACATAATTTAAAACTAGGTTTAAGGCATCTAGACTCTTGTCATCTTTTGTGCATCATGGGGACCAAAGCTGGACGCAGATGAGACGTGGTCACTTCTACCTGACTTACTAGAATGGGGAAGCAGGGAATGTTACGAGTCCCCTCTCCTAAGGAGATACTCCTGGCAGGATCCAGAAGAAGGGGCTTCTCCGTGGTGGCTCCCTCCCTTTGGAGAGTCATCCCTGTGGAGATTGGATTGGTCCCCACTTTGACATTCAGGAGTCCTGGGTGCGCAGTGGTTAAAGGGCAGTGTTGCAAACTAACTCTGCCCATTGCCAAGAGTTCGATTCTGATGTGACCTGAGATTGACTCAGCCTTCCATCCTTCAGAGGTGGGTAAAATGAGGACCCAGATTGTTGGGGGCAATAGGCTGACTCTGTAAACTGCTTAGAGAGGGCTGGAAAGCACTATAAAGCGGTATATAAGTATTGCAGACTGACTCTGCCGAATGCCAGCAGTTCGATCCTGAATGGCTCAAGGTTGACTCAGCCTTCCATCCTTCCAAGGTCAGTAAAATGAGGACTCAGATTGTTGGGGGCAAGAGGCTGACTCTGTAAACTACTTAGAGAGGGCTGTAAAAGCACTGTGAAGCGGTATATAAGTCTAAGTGCTTTTGCTATTCCATCCTTTCACAAGGTCCTGAAGACCTGGATTTGCCAATGGGCCTGGGGAACCCAGAGTGGAATGGAGCCCATCAAGTGGCTTATCTGATTGATTGTTGTCACCACCAGGGTGGAGATTAGTGTTTTCATTGTTTATACACTGGGTTTTTATTTCCGTAAGCCGCCCAGAGTCACTGAGAGTGTAGTAGGCAGCTATACAAATTTTCTTAAATAAAATAAATACATCATTTCCCATAGACTCCCACACACACACACCCCTCCAGTCCTGCTCATCTATTGCAAACAGTAGTTGGTCACAACCTTGGTCAACTTTCTGGCCGAATTCCTGAATCACACTAGTGAAATACAGCTTGGTATTTGAAGGCACTTACTTGTTCTTGAAATCTCACGGAAATTCAGGTAATCCAAGAAAGGTATAACCAAGCCCTGCCCAAGGAAAATCTTGACAAGCTTGATGGATACATCTTGACGACTCTCCACCAAACATACTTCTTCCAGAAGGGCGAGTGGGGTGAGGTCATCTGCCTCCTGTGCAGAGTAGCACAATACCTATCATTAATGTACACACACCTATGATATTGAAAACCTACACAGACCTTCCTGATATAGAAAAAGGCCTTGAGTTCAATCATTTGGCTGAGGATGTTGATGGAGAAGTAGAACTGTATGTATTCATCATGAGGTAGATCCATTACAGAACCTGCATAAATCAAGTAAGGTCTAATTGGAATCTTCAATTCAGTTCAAATAATTGAATAGATTTGATTTGCAATTTCTTTCAATGTTGTGCCTCAGATGATCAGATTGATTCAATTAGACATGTTTATCTGCAATGTCTGTCCAATCTTTGAGTCAGTTCAAAGGCATCCAATGCACCGATCTGAAGGTTTGACTTGAAATAATAATCGGATCAAACCAACTTTGAACTTGAAAGTTCACACCAATGTGTATAATTGATGTGAATCCCGCTTGACCTCTCAAGACTTCAGACTTGAGATGGATTTCTCAAGAGCAACTCCTGCATTCCCAGGAGCTCTCCAAGGTCCTGTAATCTCATATTATCCATATATAGAGAAAACTCTGTTCTTTCATGTTTGCACTTTTTTTGCCAGTTGATACTAAAACTGGAAATAACAACTCTTGTCTTGAAATGCAATCTATGTAAAGAATTATTGTTATTTTAGTTTGTTGGCTGTTATATTGGGTTTAGAATCATGCTAAGCCTGATGTAATTTTTTTCTGATTGAGGTTTAACCTGATGTGTGAATCCAGATCCATTATAGTTTTTAAGCTATAATTGATAGCTTTTCATTTCCTAGGTACCCAGCCAATGTGAATTACCCAACAAATCACAATTAAAAACAACCATGGCTTACTGTCTTATTCACATTCATTTTGTCCCATACTTAGGATGTCTCTTTATAATCCCCCTTGCTCCTCACATTAAATAATCCAACAAAAATTGTTCAGCTTTTTATAGGTTCTGTTCAACTACCCACCTCTGGAGGACACAAGACAGATTCCACAAGGAGGTCTATCAGGGGTTGATAATAGCTGGAAGGCAGGATCCTGTCTTCAGCAAGCCGGACCTGCAATCTTAGCTGACCCAGTTTATCCCTGCAAGCAGAGCAGGGGTCAACATTACGTCTAACCTGCATGTTTTGCTTTGCAAAGAGAGGTTTACAAAGGAAGGCAACAGTTTAAAATCAGGAACTGGATGTTGATGAACATTACACTGAATTGACTTTTCAACCTTTTCAGAAACTTAAAGTTGATTGGACTTTTCTACCTTGGCAAATTTAAGGTGAGTGGATTTCAACTCCAAGAATCCAATGGGAATTCTGAGAGTTGAAGTCTATCTATGTAAGATGGGGAACTCTGGGAATTGAAGTTGTCTTGTACTGGCTAAGGAATAGTGAAATCCACACATGTTAAAATTGATGATGATGAGCTTTGGGCAATATTTTCAGAAATGACTTGCCTCTGCTTTCTTCCTAAGTCAAAGGGGGATTTGCTAAAAGTCATTCTACTCGCTTTGCACCTAAGAGAGGTCTAGAGCTCAAGAATTCTCTACTCCTGGTCTGGCTTCTTGAACTGCTACACCAAACTGTCTCTCATTAAAGGTAAAGGTACATGCTAGTCGTTTCCGGCTCTAGGGGGCAGTGCTCACCTCCGTTTCAAAGCCTAAGAGCCAGCGCTGTCCGAAGACGTCTCCGTGGTCATGTGGCCAGCATGATTAAATGCTGAAGGCACACGGAACACTGTTACCTTCCCAGCAAAGTGGTTCCTATTTTTCTACTTGCATTTTTTACGTGCTTTCAAACTGTTAGGTTGGCAGAAGCTGTGGCAAGGAACAGGAACTCACTCTGTGACGCGGCGCTAAGGATTCAAACCATCAAACTGCCAACTTTTCTGATTGACAAGCTCAGCATCTTAGCCACTGAGCCACTGCATCCCTCTTATCTCTCATTAGATCCCTTTAAATCTGAACTATTGTACCCTATGACTATCATTAAGTGTTGTACCTGATGATTCTCGACTCTTGGCGAATGTATCTTTTCTTTTTATGTACACTGAGAGCATTTGCACCAAGACAAATTCCTTGTGTGTCCAATCACACTTGGCCAATAAAGAATTCTATTCTATTAGGCTCAGCAGCTCTCTAGCTAACAGATGCAAAAATAATTCAGATGTCTCCGAAATGAGACAGAGTCTTTTGACTAGTCAACAAAGGGCGCTCCTATCCCAAACATCGCATAAGATGACTTCTTATTTACCCAGCATCCTCTCCTGCGTTGGGCAGAGGAAGTAGGCGAAACCAGTCTTTGAGAATGGTCTTCTGCATGGAGCCCAGACAGAACTTGACCTGCATGGAGACAAGAAAAATGCAGATCAACCCAGGGATCAGAGCTAAATTGCAGCTGAGAAATGCTTCTTTCCTTTGATTTATTTATTTGCCCCTGTAGTCATAGACCAAGATCAAAGATCTTTCTACTGCTTGAGAAAAGGAAAAACAGCAAAGCACATACCAAAATGCTGGAGGGTAGGACAAGAAATAATGGTTGGAAACTAATCAAAGAGAGAAGCAACCTGGAATTAGGGAGAAACTTCCTAACAGGGAGGACAATTAACCAGTGGAACAGCTTACTACCAGACACTGCAGGTGCTTCATCCCTGGAGGTTTTTAAGAAGAAACTAGACAGTTACTTATCTAAAATGGTATAGAGTCTCCTGCTTGAGAGGGCTGGACTAGAAGACCTCCAAGGTCCCTTCCAGCTCTGTTCTGTTCTGTTCTGTTCTGTTCTGCTCTGCTCTGCTCTGCTCTGCTCTGTTCTGTTCTTCTATTCCATTCCATTCCATTCCACTCCCCTCCCCTCCATTCCATTCCATTCTATATGACTGATAAATGTTATGTGTGATATTTCCTTATGGCTATCTGGGCTGAACGTTATTTTGTATTTTTTTAGGAGATTGGCATAATTTCTAGCCAGAAAGAATGCACTCTCTTCCACAGAATAGCCAGAAGGATTAGCCAAGAGACATGATATGAATTCAGAGTCCCAAATACGGGACAGAGGACAACACAGCAGAACATGGGTTGTTAATTCAACTACTTCATCCATGCTGGAGCAGATTCAATCTTAGATGGAAGACAAAGGCAAGAAAATAGTAAAAATATTCACCTAGGACCTAAATTCTAGTGATTCCCCCAACCACGGAACATCTATGGAGGATTCTGGGGGAACATTCCTCCCTCTCATCCCAAGACCCACTGTGGTGTTGTGTTGAAGGTCCTGGACTAAACATGGGGAGACCCAGTTCCCAGTCCCCTCCTCAGCAATGAAGGCTCCCTTGTGGACTTTGGGGTCCTTGAGGACTGAGGATTGTGTAGTGGTGAAGTTGTTGGACCAGAAGTGGGTAGCCTCCAAATTCTACTCAGCCATAAACCAATGTTCAGCAGTCAGGACTGGAAGAGAAATGGGGAGTGGTGGAATTCAAACAATTTTACTACCTGTTCTGTGGGCATGGCTTGGTGGGCATGGCAGGGGAAGAATGCTGCAAAATCCTCATTCCCTCCCCACCCCACTAACCTGCTTTCCAGCTCTGCTCTCCTGTGCAGGACAACCAAAGGAGACCCAGCTGATCAGCTGGGACTCAATGGGAGGCAGAGAATAGATGGGGGCGGGGCCAGTCAGAGGTGGAATTTGCCAGTTCGCTGAACTACTCAAAATTCCCACTACCAGTTCTCCAGAACTGGTCAAAACCTGCTGAATACCACCTCTGGGTGCTGCAAACACAGGGTTCATAGATGGCATGTCAACTTCTAAGTTAAAGAGTTGTGTTGGTTAAACGTTCTCCCAGGTCTCCTACGCAATGGGATACTTGGTTAAGCTCAGGTCAAGAGTCAATCTCCTTCAACCTTGAGTCTTCTTTGTCCTTACCTGTCCCAGGAAGTCATTCTTGCCTACCATGTCCCAATCCCAGACTTCTACAACAAGGGGTGTCTCGGAATCAGCCCCCTCTTCCAGGACAAACTCCAGCATTTCCTCCCAACGTGGGAAACGGGTCTTCTTGATGATCTGAAGAGTCATAAGAGGGGGAAAGGTGAGTTTTCTACTTAAAACCTTGGGTCTTATTTTGGGGGAAACATGGTAGTGGTTCTCAAAGTATGGTCTGGGATCATATGGGGGGAATCTACCAAGTCAAATAATGTTTGAGAATCGCTGATTTACAGGAATTGTTTATGCTTCCGTTGCTTTTCGTTTAAGGTGGTTTTTCATTGTTCCTTGCTTTGTTTGGTTATGTGTGTTTTCTTTTAATTGAAGTGGAAAAAATTGGCCAGTCAAAGAATTAATAAATAATGATGGCTGTTCCTTGAAGACGCTGCTTCTAACAGTGCCCATCTGCATTGCCATGAAGATGGGCATTGATCTGGAAGAAGGTTAGATTGGAGAAAACACATCTAGTAGAACCTTTGAGGAACTTATTCTATAATATTTTTTTTACTGGAAATATTTTGGACCTCTGGGCATTCAACTCCTTAAAGCTATGGCTTTTAAGGAGTTGTATGCTCAGTGGATCTCCTGGCCAGTGGATCTCTTCCCAATCATTGTGGTTACTTGTAGGTTCCTCTGCCATTCAGAAGCTATCCAACATCTCTGCCCTAGCCTGCAAAGCATATCCAAAGATACTCACAGCTGTTTCCAGGATCTGTCCGTTAAATAGCACGCGGGCAAAGGGATCTGAAGTTCCTGAGAGATCACGTGGTGCTAGATCTCTAAGGGGAAGAAGGCAAGAGCAGATCAAGGGCAGGAAAAAACAGATCAAAAGCAGGAAAGCTGGGGGAAATGGCACTGTCATAATTTTTTTCCAAGAATAAGCCAGTCATCAGTGGATAGACCATTGATTGTGATTCATTCCAGCGAAGACCTAGTAAAACCATCATTTTCTGTTGCATTACAAACCTTCTCAGTTATTTGCAAACAGGATATGAATCCTAGTTGTTTGGAAATGTTTAATCACAGTTTTCCAGTTTGCATATAATAGAAATGGCCTAACTTTCAAAGGACAAGAACAAGCAACACAGCAGCAAAGGAGAATAAGTTCTGATACAAGAACATTACATAGAATTTTAGCTTAGTGAACAAGAAGGCTGGAAAATCTTGAGGTCATTTGCAAGTTATTGGTGGAAAAATCAGGTTTGATCTCCATCAGATGTTCTGTCAAACCAAACGGATTTGCCATTCACTTTCTAATGCTTTCTCCCACCTCTCGTACTGCCAAAAATGTTCACAGCATTTTTTTAAAAAATCATAAACTGTTAATTATCTCACTTTCTAAAGGAGACGGAGAGAAAAATAAAAAATGAAATAAAAATCACACTCCCTACAGTAACGTCGACACCTTTCTATTACAACACCTTCTGCATTTTCACGGATGGGGTGGCATTAGCAAACCTCACACCCCATCACTTGTTTCAACTTGGGGGGGAAAAAAGAGCTGGCAGATTGTTCGGCTCAGGTAGGTTCTCGGTAGGGACCCAACCAGGGGTGGGCTTCAAAAATTTTGGCAAAGGGTTCTCTGCTTGGTTGCTGGGTGGGCTTGGCCATGGTGGGCGTGGCCTAGTAGGCCTCCTGAACCATGGGGGCATTTTGCCTGGGGAGGCTTCAGGAGGGCAAAAACCGCCTCCCCAGCAATGGTGGGATTCAAATTTTTTACTACCGGTTCTACAGGCGTGGCTTGGTGGGCGTGGCAGGGGAAGGATACTGTTAAATCCCCAGTCAGAGGCGGTATTTGCTGGTTCTGTGTACTCAAAATTTCCACTACCGGTTCTCCAGAACTGGTCAGAACCTGCTGAATACCACCTCTGCTCCCCGGACTCTGGAGGCTCTCTGGAAGCCAGAAACGGTCCCATTTCCTGCCTTCCCGAACTTCCGGGAGGCCCATTTTTCACCCTCCACAAGCCTCCACGCATGCCCTGCACTTACCTGCATCCAAAACGGGCTGCTTGGGGAGTCCTGGGAGGGGCGGGGTGGGCGGGGTGAGCGGAACCAGCCAGGAGTTTGATTTGGGTGTCTCTGACCTGCACAGAATCTTAGTTAGGGGGCTCTCTCGAACCCCTGCGAACCACCAGCAGGGTAGATGGGTAGATGGATGGATGGGTGGATGGATGGTTAGTTAGTTAGTTAGTTAGATTGGTTAGTTGAATTAGATAGATGAATATAGATACATGAATGATAAAATAGATAGATAATAAATAGTTAGACAGACAGACAGATAGATGATAAATAGATCAATCGATCGATAGCTAAATAGATAGAGATAGATAGATAGATAGATAGATAGATAGATAGATAGATAGAGGATAGATAAATAGATACATGATAGATAGATAGATAGATAGATAGATAGATAGATAGATAGATAGATAATAGAGATAGATAGATAGATAGGAGCCATGGTGGTGCAGTGGTCAGGGTGCAATATTGCAGGCTAACTCTGCCCACAGCCAGGAGTTCAATCCTGAGCGGCTCAAGGTTGACTCAGACTTCCATCCTTCCAAGGTCAGTAAATGAAGATCCAGATTGTTGGGGTTTGCAAAAGGCTGACCCTGTACACTGCTCAGAGAGAGCCGTAAAGCACTGTCAAGCAGTATGTAAGTGCTATCGGTATCGCTCTTATTCCCAGGGAAACACAGCCAGCCTCCCATTACCCCTGCAGATCTACCTTCTGTCTCTTACTTTACCTCGCTTCAAGGACATGGCAGCAAAGCAGCCGTTGGTGGGCTTCCTCCACCACCTGCAACTCCAGCGATATTTCCCCCTGCACCTCCTTGTTGGGGTCCACGGCACTCAGGTTGATCCAGCTATCGATTCCTGCCATGAAGAGAAATTAGGGCCACCTAGCTTCTGTTTCATCTCATCCTCGGTGAATTTCTCCCTTTCATAGTTGCATTGAATCTGCCCAATGCTCCGTCCTGTGTTTTTTTCCCCTACTCCAAAAACTGCACCTTGGTGCATGAATGGCTTCATTTGGGACCCTGCAACTTAATTTCAAGGAACTTTCCATGAGCAGCAAAAGAAGGTTTATTCAAACACAAGAATCTGGCCCTGTGATGACCCAGAGTGTAACACAAATGTAACAAAATTCAAAACATAAATAAATGTCCTTTAATGCCTCCAACTTGGCCCCACTGTTCAATAATTCTCAGTTGGAGATTAAATTTATTCAAAAGAAAGCAATACAGTCTGAACTTAATGAGCAGATAGAGGTGAAATAAAAAACCAAAATAAACTACAATGAAGGAATTTCCACAACGGACCAGGATAAGTAATTACCAACTTCAAGGAGATAACAAGGCACAGTCTGTTGGAAGGATGGCCAACCAAGATAACTTCAGCCCAAAATAAAACACACTTTGCTTCTGGCAACACTGTGTTTTAACCTTCTCTCTTATATACTATTCTCCTCAGCTACAACCAATGAGGGGGATCATGGC
>CM019165.1:4874023-5002928 GCA_009733165.1 Naja naja
TCTTCTTCCTCCTTCTCTTTCTTCCTTCCTCGTCCCCTCTTCCTCCTCTCCTCCTCCTCCTGTTTCCTTCTTCCTCTGCCTCCCTTCTCCTTCTCCTCTTTCCTCCTTTGTTTCTCATCTTCCTCCCCCTCCTCCTCCTTCCTCCTTCTCTTTCTTCCTTCCTCATCCTCTCCTCCTCCTCCTGCAACCAAGTTTGGTCATCATACTACAAACAAGATGTTGAGACTTTGGGGAAAGTGAGAAGAGAAGGAAAAAAAAACAGAAAAGTCCAGTCGCCTCCTGAAAAAGCACCTTTGGGACAACCATGGCCTGGATGATGGAGAATCCTATAGGAATCCAGAGAAGAGCAACCAAGATGATCAAAGGCCTGGAGACTAAGACATAGGAAGAATGCTTGCTGGAACTGGGTATGTCTAGTCCGATGAGAAGAAGGACCAGGGGAGACAGGATAGCAGTCTTCCAATATCTCAGGGGCTGCCCCAAAGAAGAGGCAGTCAAGCTATTCTCCAAAGCACCTGAGGGCAGGACGAGAAGCAATGGATGGAAACTAATCAGGGAGAGAAGCAACTTAGAACTAAGAAATTTCCTGACAGTCAGAACAATTAGCCAGTGGAACAACTTACCTTCAGAAATCATGCACGCTTCATCAATGGAGGTTTTTAAGAAGATCTAGGGCTAGGCAGTCACTTATCAGAAATGGTACAGGTTCTCCTGCTTGAGCAGGGGGCTGGACTAGAAGACCTCCAAGGTCCCTTCCAGCTTCTCTTCTCTCTCTCTCTTCTCGCTCTCGGCCTATTCATTTTCTATTCTATTCTATTCTATTCTATTCTTTTTTCTATTCTATTATCTATTCTATTCTTTCCCATTCTACTCTACTCTAGTCTCTACTCTATTCCACTCCACTCCATTAATTCTTTATTATTCTATTCTATTTTCTATTCTATTCTCTATTCTATTCTATTCTATTCTATTCTTTCCTACTCTATTCTATTCTTTCCTACTCTATTCTATTCTTTCCCATTCTACTTCTACTCTACTCTACTCTACTCTACTCTACTCTATGCCACTCCACTCCACTCCATTAATTCTTTAATATTCTAGTCTAGTCTAGTCTAGTCTAGTCTAGTCTAGTCTATTTTTTCCCATTCTATTCTAATCTTTCCCATTCTATTCTACTCTACTCTACTCTACTCTACTCTACTCTACTGCCAGCAGGGGTGCAATGGGTTGCTTCTAAACACGAGTTGGAGGAGTGCACGAGAGGTGGACTGAGCACTGCCAGTTGTGTGCTGCGATAAGGCTGGCAAGGCAACCTCTAGGTGGTGGCAGAGGTAGAAAGAAATGTCCTTTGCTGCCCCCTGGTGGTGGCCCTGCATTTTGCAGACCCAGGAATGCGGAATCTCCCTGAACTCTGAAAGGATTCCAGAGGCTGCATTTGTACAATGTATGCCTTCTGGGTTTCAAAACGGCCTGGCTCATAAATCTGGGGTCTCATAAATAGAAGACTGAAGATGCCACCCTTGGACTGCTAAGTAATCTGATTGTGGCAGGACTCTTTGGCCCTATGAAAGCCATCGTCCTAAAACTCCTGAGCCGTGCTTGATCTTAGCAGGGATTACCTGCTAATCCCAACACCTTCCTGGATCCTTGTGCCGTTCGCAGTAACCTTTTTACCAGTTTCAGCTCAACAATCTGGCTGCAGTTATCCATGCCTCAGTAAACACCCAGGACATGAGAAAGCACCCTCGGGCTAATGTTCCCTAGCAACTGGAATTCAGAGTTAAGCTGCCTCTTCTACTACGCAGATAAACTCCCGGCTTCACCTTTTGCAGATAGACTTCACCTTTCTCAAATTGGTGGGTTTGTGTGATAAGTGAAGTATGGAGAGAGTTACTGCATGCTAAGTCAGCAAACTTCCTAGGACGGGGGTCTGCAACCTTGGCAACTTTAAGACTTGTGGACTTCAACTCCCAGAATTCCTCAGCCAGCAAAGCTTCTTTCTTTCTTTCTTTCTTTCTTTCTTTCTTTCTTTCTTTCCTTTTCTTTCTTTCTTATGTTTTGTTTAGTTTGTGTTTTATTTTTATAGTCATGATGTAGACCAAAGATGGCATTTAATTTTGTGGTACGAGGTGCAATGACCATAAACTAAACTAAACTAAACTTTATTTATTTTTCCTCCTCCTTTCGTAGGGTTTTAAGGAGTTCAGAAGGGCCAAAGGTATTGCAAGCGTTTAAAAACATCCCCTAAAAATAAACTCTGTTTTTGGAATTCAACCTTTTGACAGGGCAGGAAATGTCCTTAGGACAGCAGAAATGCCGTTCCGTGGGAGAAGGAGAAGGGATTAATAACAAGCCAACAGGAATGGCTCAGGACATAGACTTGGATTTGTTGTAAACCAGACCATTGGCTGAGCAAGACATGGAGGTGGGGGGGAACTCTTTATTATAAATTAAATGCTGTGGTCTGATTGGCTCATGGACTCAGAAGTTAGGCAGAGTTTCTGCCTGGACACCTTGGTTTGCAATAATACGTGTGTGGGACAGAGAGACAGAGAGAGAGAGAGAAAGAACAAGAGAGAGAGAGAGACAGACAGACAGACGGAGAGAGAGACAGAAAAAAAGAGAGAAAGAAAGAGAGAAAAAGAGAGACAGGGAGAGGAAGAACAAATGAGTGAGACAGGCAGACAGAAACAGAGAAAGAGAGAGAGAGAGAGAGAAGAGAGAAAGACAGAGAGTGCGAGAGAAAGAAAGAAAGGAAAAAGAGAGAGAAAGAAAGAGAGTGAGAGAAAGAGAGAAAGAAGGAAAGGAAAAAGAGAGAGAAAGAAGGAGAGAGAAAAGAGGCTGCAGAAATGTGCATTTCCCCCATTCCTTTATCCCACATCTCACCTCTGAAACTGATGTGTAAAAAAAAATGCAGGCTTTATTAACACAACGCGTTTAACTAGGTCAGGTTAAGATTTTAAAATATTCCCCTCCTCCCAATTGTACAAAGATGTTGGGCCTTTGGCAACAGTGCAAAGAAGAGCAACTAAGTCCAATCTCTTCTTAAAAACATCCAGTGATGGAGCTCCTACAACTTCTGGAGTCAAGTCGTTCCACTGGTTGATTATTCTCACCGTCAGAGAATTTCCCCTTAATTCTAGGTTGCTTCTCTCTTTGTTAAGCTTCCACCCGCTACGTCTGGACTTGCTCTGAAGAATAAGTCAAGTCCTTTTCTCTATGAGAGCCATTCAAGTACTGGGAGATTGCTACCATGTCACCCCAACTCCTTCTCTTCACTAGACTAGAGATGCCTAGTTCCTTCGACCATTCATCGTACAGTTTAGACTCCAGATCCCTTATCATCTATGCTTAGACTTATATGCCGCTTCACAGTGCTTTCCAGCCCCCTCTAAGAGGTTTACAGAGTCAGCCTGTTGGCCGCAACAATCTGGGTCCTCATTTTAACGACCTTGGAAGGATGGAAGGATGAGTCAGCCTTGAGCCGGTCAGGATGTAACTCCTGACTGTGGGCAGTTAGCCTGCAATATTGCTTTCTAACTACTGCACAGGAAGGAAGGAAGGGAAGGAAGGAAGGGAAGGAAGGAAGGAAGGAAGGAAGGAAGGAAGGAAGGAAGGAAGGAAGGGGAAAATAAATTGACAAAATAAACACGTAGAGACTCTAGAAAGAGTGCAGAGAAGAGCAACGAAGATGATCAGGGGACTGGAGGCTAAAACATATAAAGAATGGTTGCAGGAATTGAGTATGTCTAGTCTGATGAAAAGAAGGACCAGGGGAGACAGGATAGCAGTCTTCCAATATCTCAGGGGCTGCCCCAAGGGAGGAAGGAGTCAAGCTGTTTTCCAAGGCACCTGAAGGCCAGGCAAGGAACAATGGATGGAAGCTGATCAAGGAGAGATTCAGCCTGGAAATAAGGAGGGATTTTCTGACAGGAGAACAATCAACCCATGGAACAGAAGTTGCCTTCAGAAGTTGTGGGAGCTTCATCAGTGGAAGCTTTCAAGAAGAGACTGGACTGCCACCTGTCAGAAATGATGCAGGGTCCCCTGCTTGGGCCGGGGGTTGGACTAGATGACCTACAAGGTCCCTTCCAACTCTGTTATTCCATTCCATTCCTATTCCTATTCCTATTCCTATTCCTATTCCTATTCCTAATTCCAATTCCAATTCCAATTCCAATTCCAATTCCAATTCCAATTCCATTCCATTCCATTCCATTCTATTTCTATTCTATTCTATTCTATATATGAAATTACGCATATATGCACATATATCATGCATTCATGTGATTCTACCCCTCTTTGGATGCAGCCTAAACTGCATTGACTTTTGGGGCAGCTGCAGCACACTGCTGGCTCCTATTTAAGTCCATTAGGCCTCCCATATCCCTCTCAAAGTTACCGCTATTGAGATAATTCAGGGATGTTGAATTATGGAAGGTTTCTCTCTCTCTCTCTCTCTCATATTATGATGAAATCTTTATGTGCAATTTGATTGAGATGAGAAAATCAGTGATAAGGAGCTATGAAGGTCAATTGGGCACCTTACACAGGGGTGCATCTCTTCTCGGGTTTGGCACTTGCCTCACCGCGATTAAAAATACCTCTAACGACGAACGAATGTGAAATAAGTATTGGCAGGGGAGGGAAAGTTGTGGGGGGAGGGAAACCCAGAGTGTCTGAAAGTTCCTTTTTTCCCCCTTCTTGCAAAACATCACAGGGCTGGATGTTAAAAGTTAGGAGGAAGTGTTTTCAGTTGCCCCTTCTTTCACAGCTCGACTGTGTCACCCAAGAGTGGACAAACTGTAAGGGTGCAATGTTTGGGGAGAGCCAAAAGGCAAGTGGGGCAGCCAAATGTGGCTTTCTAACAAGTCTCTTCCACTCCCTCCTTTGCTTTTTTTAATTTTTTTTTAATTTTCCAAGTCCAGTTCCAGAGATCTTGGGTACGTGGGAATTCTGGAGTATGAATCAGTGGTGGGATTCAATTTTTTTTTACTTACCAGCTCTGTGGGCGTGGCTTGATGGGTGTGGCTTGGTGGGTGTGGCTTGGTGGGCGTGGCAGGGGAAGGATACTGTAAAATCCCCCTTCCCTCCCCACCCCACTAACCTACTTTCCAGCTCCGTTCTCCTGCGCAGGGCAACCAAAAAAGGCCCAGCCGATCAGCTGTGGGCGTAGCCTGATGGGTGTGGTGTTCTGTGGGTGTGGCTTGGTATCTTGGTGGGTGTGGCAGGGGAAGGATACTGTAAAATCCCCATTCCCTCCCCACCCCACTAACCTGCTTTCCAGCTCCGTTCTCCTGGGCAGGGCAACCAAAGAAGACGCAGCTGATCAGCTGGGACTCGGGAAGCGGAAAATAAGGGGGTGGAGGCCAGTCAGTGGTGGGATTTGCCGGTTCTCCAAACTATTCAGCATTTCCGCTACCGGTTCTCCAGAACCTGTCAGAACCGGCTGAATCCCACCTCTGGTACGAATGAAAGCAATTTCAGGATTTGATGTGTGATTCTGTTTCTCCTTTAAAGGGTGGGTGAGTGGGGGCCCAACAGAGTGCGGGGGAGAGGATTTAAATATAATATTCAATGAAAAGAGGATGGAGAAATTTTCTGACCGTGAGAACCATCAAGTCATGGAACAGAAGTTGCCTTCAGAAGTTGTGGGAGCTTCATCCCTGGAAGCTTTCAAGAAGTGACTGGGCTGCTCTCCTGTCTCCCCTGGTCCTTCTCTTCCCTAGACTAGCCAGGCCCAGTTCCTGCAACCATTCATCACATGTTTTAGTCCCCTAATTATCCCGGTTGCTCTTCTCTGCACTCTTTCTAGAATCTCAACCTCCTGTTTATAGTGTGGTGACCAAAACTGGATGCAGTACTCTAGGTGTGGTCTTACTAAGGCTTTATAGAGTGGTATTAGTACCTCCCTTGATCTTGATTGTATCCCTCTGTTAATGCAACTTAGGATTGCATTGGCTTTTTTGGGCTGCTGCTGCTGCACACGGCTGGCTCATATTTAGCTGGTTGTCCAGTAAGACTCCAAGATCCCTCTCACAGTTACTGCTATTGAGCCTGGTTTCACCCAGTCTATTATATGTGTCCTTTTGGTTTTTCTTGCCTAAGTGAAGGACTTTCCTTTCCTCTACATTAAATTTCATTTTTCAGGGTGGGGTGGGGGTTGAACTAGATGACCTACAAGGTCCCTTCCAACTCTGTTTAATCTAACATCATCCGAGATTGTGGCTTTCGCGAGTTGTTGACAAAGCCATCCAAACAAAGCCATCCAAACTCACGACAGAAACCTGCCGGTTCAACGCAGGCTGGGCGAGAAGGACGGGGAGGAGAAGGGAGGCGTTTGCTCAGCCGGTTGGACGCGTCGCCCCGGCAACAGAACGTTGTGCTGGCCGTCTCCGTGGCAACCGCCTGGGAACTCCCGGGACTGCTTCTTTTTCCCCCCCCACCCTGCAAGCTGTCGCTTCCCTGGCCCCATTTGGGGTTGCTCCGGGGTGGCTGGTGGGAAGAGGGAGAAAGGAAAGTGATGGCTTCGGATTTGGAGGAGAGGGTGCGCGCTGCCATCCAGGAGAAGCTGATGATGATGTAAGGCCGGGCAAGGGGTGGCAGCGGGGGAGGGGGAGGGAGAGAGTCTGCAAAGTTTTACCACTTGCAAAAGGAGTGAGAATAATAATAATAATAATAATAATAATAATAATAATGATGATGATATGCCTGGGATCATAAGCTTGAAAAAGTGGTCGAAAATGAGCATGCAAAACTACTGTGGGACTTCCAAATACAGACTGACAAAGTTTTGGAACACAATACCCCGGATATCACAATTGTGGAGAAGAAAAAAGTGTGGATCGTCGACATTGCCGTACCTGGTGACAGCAGAATCGACGAGAAACAACTTGAAAAAGTCACCAGATATCAGGACTTGAGAATCGAACTGCAGAGACTCTGGCATTAACCAGTGCAGGTGGTTCCAGTGGTACTGGGCACACTGGGGGCTGCTGTGCCTAAAAACCTAGGCAAGCACTTAAAAACAATTGGCTCTGACAAGATCACCATTGGTCAGCTGCAGAAGGCCACCTTACTGGGATCTGCTCGCATAATCCGCCGACACATCACGCAGTCCTAAATGCTTGGGAAGTGTTTGACTAGTGATTTGTCACACAAAACCCAGCATAGTTATCTCATTTGCTGTGTACACTGTTGTTTTTGTGTATAATAATAATAATAATAATAATAATAATAATAATAATAATAATAGAAGAAGAAGAAGAAGAAGAAGAAGAAGAAGAAGAAGAAGAAGAAGAAGAAGAAGAAAGAAGAGGAGGAAGAGGAAGAGGAAGAAAGAAGAAGAAATGAAAAAGTCAAGATCTTGTGGGACTTCAGAATTCAGACGGACAGGCACTTGGCCCACAACACACCTGACATAACAATAGTTGAGAAGAAAAAGGGTTGGTTCATTGACATTGCAATACCCGCTGATGCACAAATTGTAGACACGCAGCAAGAAAAAAATCACAAAGTATCGGGACTTACAAATTGAAGTTGAGCGACTTTGGAAAAAGAAATTGTGTGTGATCCCAATTGTAATTGGAGCCCTTGGAGCAATACCTAAAGGGCTGCCTCACTATTTGGAAATCCTGAATTTATCAGACTTGAATACCCTGATTCTACCAAAAAACCACCCTACTTGGAACAGCTTCTATCCTCCGACGCTACCTGAACAGTTCCTAGGTCCTTGGTTAGGACTTGAGCTGTTGAGCTACCAACCAGCCCCAAAGGCTGTGAATCTCATTAAAGATTTAATAATAATTTTTTTTAATTTTAATTACATTTATATGCCGCCCTTCTCCGGAGACTCAGGGCGGCTTACAATTTTTGGAGCACAACCCAATGCGCTCAGCAATAGCCTTCCTTCCATTGTATATGCCTGCTTATTACTAAGCGGCATTTTACAAAGTTAGCTTATTGCCCCCAAGAATCTTGGGTCCTCAATTTACCTACCCCGGGAGGATGGAAGGCTGAGTCAACCTTGAGCCAGGTGGGATTCGAGCCTACAGCAGTTGTAGGCAGCTGGAACTTAAGTGCAGGCATTTAACAGCCTGAGCCACCGATGATGATGATGATGATGATGATGATGATGATGATGATGGTGATGATGATGATGTTTGGAAGATCTGCAAGAAATATCATTTGCCTGTAAGCAAGATCTAGTGGGACCTTGATCACATGACCAATGCTGCAACGGTTTAAGGGTGAAAAACGGTCATAATAAGTCGCTTTTTCCAGTGCCATTGCAACTTTGAATGGTCAGTAAACGGTCGTAACTCAAGGACCACCTGCAAATGTCCTTCATACCTGCTTGGTCCCTTTTGTTTCACTGGGTTTCTGGAATTGGGAATCTTCTCTGCTAAACCACCATCTTGAGTCTTTGGATCGTTCCTTTCCAGGAACATCCCGGAGAAAGAAAATGACTTTTTACCGTCGTCTTGCTGCCTCTTAGAGAAGCAAAGAGAACTGGCAGAAGTGGAGAAGACTTTCTCAGCCACCAAAGAGGTACATCGGGTTAACCCAAAGGGCACCAACAGGGGTGGACTTCATTTCCCAGAATTCCCCAGGTAGCAGGGCTCTTCGTCATAATTTCAGGCGTTAAAGTGCCACAACTGGACAGCCTTGGGATAAGGGAAGCCAATTTAAATTTAGGGACGGGGTGGCTCGGTGGCTAAGACGCTGAGCTTGCCGATCAGAAAAGGTTGGCAGTTCGGCGGTTCGAACCCCTAGCGCTGCGTCATGGAGTGAGCTCCCGTTCCTTCTCCCAGCTTCTGCCAAACCTAGCAGTTCTAAAGCGTGTAAAAAATGCAAGTAGAAAACTAGGGGCCCCTTTGGTGGGAAGGGAACGGCATTCCATGCGCCTTCGAAGGCGTTTAGTCATGCCGGCCACATGACCACGGAGACGTCTTCGGACAGCGCTGGCTCTTCGGCTTTGTAACAAAGATGACCACCGTCCCCTAGAGTCGGGAATGACTAGCACGCAGGTGTGAGGGGAACCTTTACCTTTAATTTTAGTGTAGTCAGACCATGTATAATTGACAGACTGGATTATATCATAGATTTTAGTTGCTATTTATTATTTTCATACTAGAATTTTATAGGGACACAGTGGTCAGTGGCTAAGATGCTGAGCTGGTCAATCAGAAAGGTCAGTGGTTCGAACCCCTAGTGCCGTGTCATGGAGGGAGCTCCCGTTCCTGGTCCCAGCTTCTGCCAACCTAGCAGTTCGAAAGCATGTAAAAAAAATGCAAGTAGAAAAATAGGGACCCCTTTGGTGGGAAGGCAACAGCATTCCATGCACCTTCGGCATTTAGTCATGCTGGCCACATGACCACAAAGACATCTTCGGACAGCACTGGCTCTTCGGCTTTGTAACGGAGATTAGTAGTGCCCCCTAGAGTCGGGAACGACTAGCACGGATGTGCGAGGGAAACCTTACCAGCTTACCTAACCAGCTCCCACATAAAACTTTACCAAAACTAAAATATATTTCCTACTAAGATCATACAAGAACATTCACTTACTACTTTTTCCTCTATCAGCTCTCCTTCAATTGGATGAGAAAATTTGTTGCTAATGTGTTTTTCCCCCCTGAGAAAACAACTTTGAGGATATACCTCCAAGGTAGAATGTGATGTTCTTGCACCTAATTTGTGAGTGCAAATGTCCTCCTTTCACAGCACAATTCTCTCTCTGGTAATCTCGGGAGAGAAACATTTTCCAGGAGGTGTTTTTCCCCAGTAATAACGATACTGTTACTGCTAGGAAAAAGACTTATGAAGGAGAAATGTTGATGAAATTCTTCTTCTCCTGGAGATGGTGCAGATGGGAAGGAGAACATCAAAAGTTCATCCTGTTTTGCTCTGTTCCAGAGATTCCCAGAACTCTCCACTCAACCAGCTTTAAAAAAGACCCTGGTCAGATAGATCAAAGAAAGTTATGGCCAGGGAAAAATGGTTAGCCTTCAAGAAAGTCATCCCAAAAGTCCTTTTCCAAAAGGCAACTGGACTTTCTTAGAACATAGTTGGACTTTCTTAGAACATAGTTGGACTTTCTTAGAACATAGTTGGAAGAGACCTTGGAGGTCTCTTAGACATAGTTGGACTTTCTTAGAACATAGTTGGACTTTCTTAGAACATAGTTGGACTTTCTTAGAACATAGTTGGACTTTCTTAGAACATAGTTGGAAGAGACCTTGGAGGTCTCTTAGAACATAGTTGGACTTTCTTAGAACATAGTTGGACTTTCTTAGAACATAGTTGGAAGAGACATTGGAGGTCTTTTAGAACATAGTTGGACTTTCTTAGAACATAGTTGGACTTTCTTAGAACATAATTGGAAGAGACATTGGAGGTCTCTTAGAAAATAGTTGGACTTTCTTAGAACATAGTTGGACTTTCTTAGAACATAATTGGACTTTCTTAGAACATAATTGGACTTTCTTAGAACATAGTTGGACTTTCTTAGAACATAGTTGAACTTCAAGAAGATCAAGCTTCTTATTTTCTTTGTTCAAAAGCATTTGGCCGTATCTTTCCTTCAGCTGCTCTTCTTTGTCTCTCCCTGTCCCTTTCCAGGAGTTCCAGAAGAAGATGGATCATCTGCAGCAGCGACGGCAAGAGCTGGAACACAAAGAAGGTCAACTCAAACAGGCCATTCTGAAGTTTGACAAGTTCTTGAAGGTTTGTTCTTGAAGCTCAGCACTAGAACATAGAATCTTAGGGCTGAAAGGGACATTTGAAGTCTTCTAATCCAACCCAGGTAGGAGTGGTGGACTTCCTTTCACTTCCCCATGCTGACTGGGGAATCCTGGGAGTTGAAGTCCACCAGTCTTAAACTTGCCAAGTTTGGAGACCACTGGACAAGACATATCTAGTTGAGAGCCATCTCATCCTGGGCACCTTTTCTTTTTTTGAACTATTACCATCTGGCAGACGGTACAGGACAATAAAAACAAGGTCAAATAGGCTGAAAAACAGCTTCTATCCCAGGGCAATAACTCTATTGAATTCTACTGTATAGTGCAATGTTAATGCAGTATCAGGGGGTTTCGATTCAATTATATAGGAAGTGAAGGATGGGTGTTTGTGTTCTATGTTTATTTTTATAGTTTTCTTACATATAATGAACACTGAAGATGGCATTTCATTTCATTGTACAAGGTGCAATGACAGTAAAGTGCCCGTAATGAGTCTAAAACAGTTTGTAAATAGTCCCATGGAAGTCTGCCAAAGTCCTTCAGGATAAGGCCGATAAGCACGCACCTTTATCTTCCTTGAAATGCTGCCAGCAACTAAATGTCCAATTAGTTATACGAGACCAAGCGGAACACAAATTCAACACCGAACTTCAGGTTGCAAACCGACCAGTACGAACCCAAGTTGCTTCCTGCAAAGGTTCCTGTCCATTTGCTCCTCCTTTATGTCTTACGGGAGGGCCAATCACCTCCAAGCCTTACTCCCGAGTCACCCCTTTTGTCTTAGCTGCTCTTGCCTTCTGGCAGCTCTGCGCATGCGCACACTGGGAACAGGCTCCCCTTGTCCCTCTGCCTCGCTGCTGTCAGATTCTGGAGGCTCCAGAGTCAGCACACCACTCCCAGATGGTCCTGGCCCATCTCTGTGTCAGACGCAGGACCCTCGTCCAAGTCCTCCCCAGACTCCCGGACTGGCCCATGTGCCTCCCCACTGTCTGACTCTGCTGCCCGTCTCCGCAGGCTGCCAGTGGACCACAACACAAAGTAAAGTAGTTGCCTCAATCATCCATCATATGGTTTAGCCTCCAGACATAAAAACAGGGTATATAAAAAAATTAAAGTTTTAATTTGATGTGAAGGGGCTGGCATCCGCCCCAAAGGAGGAAGGGCTTTCAGGCGTGATCTGGGACCATTTTCTCTCCTGCAGGAGAACGATGCCAAACGGAGAAGAGCGATGCGGAAAGCTGAGCAGGAAAAGCAGCAGATGGCTCAGAAGGAAGTGGAAGCGGAACACCTCCAAGAGGAAATCGCCCAGTTAATGACGGCAAAGACGAAACTCCAAGGACGCCTGGCAGCTCATAAGCCTTTCTCCGAATATCTGCAGGAAGTCCTGGGGAAGATGGAGCAGGTGAGTAGGGGAGGGAAGGGGAAAGGGCAGGACTGGAGGGAAGGTTGGAGGGGGGCTCCTTTATTTTTCTCCTCCTGCAGTTTCAGGACATCTCAGAGCTGATTGGTCGGTTCCAGACTCTGATGGCCACCCAGGTCAGCTTGGTCCGGAGAGAACAAGTTGCTCGTGAAGCTGTGGAGGAGGAACGCAGCTGCCTGCAACAGTACCTGGACAAAAGCAGTAACAAGATTTTGCAGCAAAACAATCTGGTGGCGGAGCTCCAAGACCAGCTGGAGCAAACCCGGGCGAAGGTCCTCGAATTGGTAAGGCCAGGACATCATTGTTGTTGTTAGTTGCGAAGTCATGTCCGACCCATTGCGACCTGGTTGAAGACCCTTGGGCTAGAAAGAGTGCGGAGAAGAGCAACAAAGATGAGGACGGGACTGGAGAAGAATGAAGAAGGGTTGCAGGAATTGAGTATGTCTAGTTTAATGAGGAGAAGGACGAGGGCGGGGGGGATGTGATAGCAGTCTTCCAATATTTGAGGGGCTCCCACAAAGAAGAGGGAGTCAAGCTATTCTCCAAAGCACCTGAAGGGAGGACAAGAATAGAATCCCTTATGCCACCAGGGAAATTTTGAACCTAGACAACTTAGAACTACGCCACCTACGGTCTGACCTAAGCTTAGTACACAAAATTGTCTGCTACAGCATCCTACCCGTCAATGATTACTTCAACTTCAATCACAATAACACATGGGCAAACAATAGATACCAACTCAAAGTAAACCGCTCCAAACTCGATTGCAGAAAATACAACTTCGGCAACAGAGTGGTCAACGCCTGGGACTGACTCCCTGACTCTGTTGCTACATCCTCAAACCCACAAAGCATTAACCTTAAACTGTCTACCGTGGACCTCACTCCATTCCTAAGAGGTGTGTAAGGGGACGTGCATAAGTGCACAATCGTACCTATCGTCCCTGTCCTACTGTCACCATGGAACAGGGTGGAGGCTGTTCCCAGTGCACATGCGCAGAGCTGCTAGAAGGCAAGAGCAGCTGAGAAAAAAGGGTGACTGGGAGTAAGGCTGGTAGGTGATTGGCCCTCCCCTAAGGTATAAAAGACAGGCAAAGGTAAAGAAACCTTTGCAGGAAGCAAAGTCGTTTGTTCTGTTCGGATTAATCTTTGAAGCTCTGTGTTGACTTTGTACTTCAGTTTTACAGTTCATTTGGCACTCTAGTTGTTGGCAGCCATCCAAAGGAGAGAAAGGTGGGTGCTTATCTCGAGGGACTGTTTGGGATTCATTACTGGCTGGGAATGAACACAATTCCCAGCATTGAAATAAAACAAGAGTTGTTTGGACTAAGCATGTGCTTAATTATGGTCTCAGAAAGCCTTGATCAGAACAAGGTCTTAGCACGAATGTCTGAAGATTTGAGTTTTTTATAGTAAATATTTAATCTAATAGTTATATATATATATAATAAACTTGGAAATTTTAGTTGTTTAGTAGGATGATGCGTCAAGACAATACGTAGGATTTTGGAAATATTCATTTGCATAGTTTATATTAGAAATATAATTTTATATTGTATCATTGTGTATTTTTTTTTCTTTCTTTCTTTTTTCTTTTATGGTAAACAAACATTCGAATGTTAAGGAAAGCTCGTTAGATTTGGATTTAAGCATATACAGGACCTTTCTGCTTCGATACAAATATGGATGTTCGTTTCTTTTTAACAGCTTTTTAAAGTTTGTGTCTTTTTTGTTGGTATGATTTATGTTAATAAAGTTTATATATGTAGGTCTTGGTGTATTCGGGTCTTGTCCCGTGTAAGGTTGAGAATACCTTGGCAGCGTTTGAAATCTCATCCGTCATCTTCAGGCTGGTGTCTTCAGCTTCGTTCTCCTGGGACACCAGCCTGAAGATGACGGATGAGATTTCAAATAAATTCTCAACCTGAGACAATACTACTACCTGAAAATCTACGAAAACAAATAAAGTTTATATATATATATATATAAAGAAAGCCTTGATCAGAACAATATAGGGCCTTGGTGGTGCAAGCTGTTAAACACCTAGCACTTAGTTCCAGCTGCCTGCAATTAGTGCAGGCTCGAAACCCACCAGGCTCAAGGCTGACTCAGCCTTCCATCCTCTCGGGGTAGGTAAACTGAGGACCCAAGATTGTTGGGGGCAATAAGCTGACTTTGTTAAAATGCCGCTTAGTAATAAGCAGGCATATACAATGGAAGGAAGGCTATTGCTGAGCGCATTGGGTTGCGCTCCAAAGATTGTAAGCCGCCCTGAGTCTCCGGAGAAGGGCGGGATATAAATATGAATTAAACAAAAACAAAAACAAGGTCTTAGCACGAATGTCTGAAGAAAAAGCAAGATTTTTTTTCTCCTGCTTCTCCCTTTCTAGGAGTCCAACTGGATTTGCATCCAGAACACGGCTGCAGGCAAGACCCTGGAGTTGGGGCAGATCAAGCTTGCGGCTCTGAACCTTTTCCAGATGGTGGCCAAGCATAGGAAGCTCCCCATGAATGTGCCCCAAGAGGACACGGACGCCCAACTAGATGCGGTCAGCTCTCGTAGTGTTTCCATAAACGATGTTAGTTTCGGCAAACTCACACCGTGGGAGGTTTTAAATTATTAATACGCTGACAATGGATCTCGCCAAGGGAAGTAATGTAAGATGTTTGTCTGTTAGCCATGGCTCCAAGCTGTGAAATTTCTATTGACCTTTGGCTGATCTTGGTGCCTTTAATAATAATAATAATAATAATAATAATAATAATAATAATAATAATAATAATAATAATAATAATAATAATAATAATATAATCTATTAGGCTTGTATGCCGCCCTCTCTCCCTAAGGACTCAGGGCGGCTCACAGTATAAAACACAATACAATAATTTACTTACAAAAGAATTAAACAGTACAAGCCCAATAATACTAAAAACAATTAAAATTACTTTAAAAAGGGAACCCCCTTTTGGTTCAGTCCAGACCGGCCTGCTGAAATAGCCAGGTCTTCAGTTCCCAGCAGAAGGAGTGGAGATCAGGGGCCAAATGAAGGCCCAAGGGGAGCTGGTTCCACAGGGTAGGTGCTCCCACAGAGAAGGCCCTATCCCTGGGCACCGCCAGCTGACAATGTCTGGCTGACGGTACCCCAGGAGGCCCTGCCTGTGGGAGCGTACAGTGTGATGCTGGCAGGAGACGTTCCCGCAAGTACCCCGGACCCAAGCCATGTAGGACTTTATATGTTGTCACTAATACCTTGAATCTTAATATACCCGGGTGCACGTAATCCTTGACTTAACAACCATTCATTCAGTATCTGTTCGAAGTTACAATGCCCCTCGAAGAAGGGTCTTATGACCGTTTATCACACACAGCGACCATTGCCGGCATCCCCATGGTCTCAGGATCAAAATTCAGATGCTCGGAAACTGGTTCATATTTATGACGGTCCCAGGGTCATCTTATTCCCTTTTCTGACCTTCTGGCAAGTAAAGTCCATGTGGAATAGCGTAGAATAACAGAGTTGGAAGGGACCTTGGAGGTCATCTAGTCCAATCCCTTGCTCAAGTCAGATTCACTTAACGACCGGGTTGTTAAATCACCAACTGCAGTGGTTTTCCTACATAGGTCTGCTGAAAAAAAAACCTCTGCATTGGCAACAGGGAGGGCATCCGGTCAGTAAACACTCAACTCCATTCAGTTGCCCAGACTCCACCCCACAAGGGATTATGGGGTTGTTAAAAGAGGATGATGACAGAAGGTTATGCGTGCACCATTTCCTCCGCCCAATTTTAGCAACCGCCACCCCCTCTGTTTCTCCATCCCTCCAGGTGCAGCTTTGTGTTGAAGACTTAACAGCCATACTCTCCGGTTTTCGCAAAGCAGACCCACCACAACCTTCACAAGCAGAAAAAGGGGTGCCATCTCAGGCCAGTACATCTGCCAGCCGGTCACTGCTATCTAGGGTGCGTCTTGCCTAACTACATCCTCTGTAACTTGCACTACGAATCTCCTGATTTTAGGAAAAATTAAACTTTCTAACGGTAAGTACGAGTGGCCTTGGGAGGCTGGAGGAAGAGCTACAGACTAGGCAACGGTCAGATAAGAGGCAGTTGAGCCCATAGAAGGAATGTCAATGTGGCCAACATCTCAGAAAGACCTTCCCTAGTTTCTTAACCTGTAAAGGTGACGGAGGGAGAGATGTAGCTTCATATTTGCAAAATTGTTAATGTAACTTTACAAGAGGAGTTTTTTATGCATCTTATGATTCTTGATCAATGTATTTTTTTCAATGTACACTGAGAGCATTTGCACCAGAGACAAATTCCTTGTGTGTCCAATCACACTTGGCCAATAAAGAATTCTACAATTCTAGTATGGAATTGTAGAATCCAGCATGCTTTCAGCACCTTGGACAGCACCCCACCAGTTCCCTCCCCATCTCCATCTTAAACCTAGGCAGGCCTACAATTCTTCTTAATTAACTTCAAAAAAAAACCCTCCAATATTCTGCAATACTGATGCCCTTCAGATCAACTCATGAAACTCTTAGCAAGAATCACATAGATTGGAGGGCCTGTAGTAGCTGAGAACTACATCAGGAGGACTTTCAGGTTTGGAACTTGTGTTACAAGAACAGGTCTGATCCAAAATAAAATGTGAGAATGACACAAAGTGCCTCCTAACACAAATGCTGTCCTGATAGCAGCACATAAAATAGGGAAGAGTGGGATTTGCATTCCAACCTTCTCATTTTGATGTCATTCCACATTGCTGCAAAACACCACCACCACCACCTCCGGTTGCAGTTTTGGGGAAGACGACCCTGTGATATTTTTAATTACTTAAATTCATCCCATGTCGAAGGGGGCAATTTTACTGTGATGACCCAGGGTGGGATACAAAGTAAACATAGTCACAAAAAACAGGGGAAGCCCCTTTTATTCCTTCACTTTGCTTCCTGACCGGCTCAAGGTTGACTCTCGGCCTTCCATCCTTCCGAGGTGGGTAAAACGAGGAGACCCAGATTGTTGGGGGCAAGAGGCTGGCATTGTAAACCGCTTAGAGAGGGCTGTGAAGCACTGTGAAGCAGTATAGAAGTCTAAGGGCTTTGCTATTCCTTCCTTCTTCCTTCTATCCATCCATCCATCAATTCATCCATGGTGCACAGTGGTTAGAATGCCATATTGCAGGCTGACTCTGCCCACAGCTAGTTCGATCCTGACCGTCTCAAGGTTGACTCAGCCTTCCATCCTTCCAAGGTTGGTAAAAATGAGGACCCAGGTTGTTAGGGGCAACAGGCTGACTCTGTAAACCGCTTAGAGAGGGCTGGAAAGTACTGTAAAGCAGTATGTAAGTCTTAAGTGCTATTGCTATTTTCCTTCTTTCCTTCTTATATTTCCTTCCTTCCTTCCTTCCTTCCTTCCTTCCTTCCTTCCTTCCTTCCTTCCTTCCTTCCTTCCTTCCCAGTGGTTAGAATGCAGTATTGCAGACTAATTCACTGCCCACTGCCAGCAGTTCCATCCTCAATGGCTCAAGGTTGACTCAGCCTTTCTGTCCTTCCGAGGTCGGTAAAACGAGGACCCAGATTGTTGGGGGCAAGAGGCCAACTCTGTAAAACCACTTAGAGAGGGCTGTCAAGCACTATAAAGTGGTATATAAGTCTGTTATTACTATTACTCCTCCTCCCTCCTTTCCTGATGCAGTATTAGAAAGCAGTATTGCAGGCTAACTCTGCCCATTGCCAGGGGTTCGATCCCGACCAGTTCAAGGTTGACTCAGCCTCCCATCCTTCCGAGGTGGGTAAAATGAGGACCCAGGTCATTGGGGGCAAGAGGCCGACTCTGTAAATCACCCAGAGTCTGCTGTAAATCACCACGAAGCCATATATAAATCTAAATGTTATTGGTATAACTCTGGATGTCAGCAGGTTTGCTTTGAACAAACCTTTTTTTTAATCTTACTTTAGCTTAATGGAAACTTGAGTCTCTAGCATGTCACATGATCAAGCAACCCCCACCCCCACCCTCAGTTGGAATCTGCATTTCTCTAAGCACATAATTCAAGATAATTTTCTACTCCAAACTAATTTAAAAAAAAAAAAACCAAGAGGATGTGGCATGATAAGAACCCATTCCAAACGATGCAGCTGGAGGCTGAAATAATCTTTTATTTTCAGACCCAGAGTTTACACAGTAAATAAGTGGGGACTGGCTGCCACATGAAGCAGGACCTCTACATCCGTTTCCGCAGCTTGCCTTTCTTGACCTTCCCGCGACCAAAGGCCATTTGGCGCATCTCTCGCACTCGTTGCCGGCTACGAGATTTCAAGCGCTTCATCCCTCCGCCCTGCAGGAAATGTTGCTTGGACGCCTTTTTCCTTTGCTTGAAGATCTGTTCCTTGGTTTTCAGCTCGGAGTAGACTTTGCCACGCTGGGAGGAGGAGGAGGCGGCTGGGTGGGGCCCTTTGGAAGGGAACAAAATTTTTAAAAAAAACGTTGGGATGGAGTTCGAATTAGTGACGGGCAGCCCGGCGCAGAATGATGAAACTGTCAACGTGTAAAACATTCCTATGCCTGTTTCCAAAGTGCCATGAGAAAGAGGGAGGGGGGCAAAGACCTGACGGAGCATACAGCAAATAAAATCAGAAGCACATTCCAAGCTTATCTCACAAAGATTGTAACTTAGGCAACCGGCAAATTCTGCCCGGGAGATTCCTTTATTGGAGAAAGTGAGTGATGACACACCCAGGCCATGAACGTGTTTCGTTGGAGAAGCTGAATTAGGATACCCCCAGGGGGATTTGGGAAGACAGGTGATGACAGGTGATGACGTGTCTCAGAGTTGGCTTCATACAAGTCATGCCGGCATGTCGCTCCTAATAAATCTTTTGAAGTTTTTTGAAGCTGGCGTATGATTTAATTAAGGCGACCGCCGGAATCCTGACAGAAACCACAGTACTGTTAGTGGGCTCACGCCCTTTCGTACAAAGTTACGAGGAGACTGAATGAAGGAAGGGCGATTTATTCCTTAGATGCCTCAGCAACCCCGTAATTACGTGATGGCAATGTGGGCAACTGGAAACTGGCTTGCACTTAATCAGTTGCAGGGGTGGGATTCAGCTGGTTCAGACCGACAATTGTCGGCCAGACAATGTCGGTTGGCGGTCCCCTGGGGGAGGGCCTTCTCTGTGAGGGCGCCCACCCTTTGGAATCAGCTATCTCTAGAGCTGTGTTTGGCCCCGGACCTGCGCTCCTTCCGGCGTGATCTCAAGACGTGGCTGTTTGCACAGGCCGGCCTGGACTGAGCAGGGTTGGGAATTTTAATTTAAGGGTATTTTAATTAGATTCTATTATAATTGGATTAGAGTTAATCTGATAAATTTTGTAGTTATTGTATATATATTTTTGTGTAAGCCGCCCCGAGTCCCCCCGGAGGTGGGGCGGCATATAAATCCAATAAAATAAAATAAATAAATAAATAATAATAAATTTGCATCTGGTTTGCCGAACATAGTTGAACCGACCGACTGGCCCTGCCCACCCCTTCCCTTCCCGGAGTCTCCATTTTGGATCTGCGCGGAGGCTGTGAGAGGGCAAAAAATGGCGCTCCCGGAAGGCCTCTGGGGCCCAGGGGAGGCTGTTTTCGCCCTCCCAGAGGCCCGAGGGAAGCCTCCGGATTCTGGGGAAGGTGAAAAACAGCCCTCCCGGAAGTTCCAGTAGGCCACGTGCACCCAGCAACCAGGCAGAGAAGCAGCTGTTGGGAGTTTTGAATCCCACCTATGGTTGCAGCCCATCTGTGATCACATGTCTAATGGAGATTCTCAGTCATCCAGGCCACAGTTGTCCCAGAAGTGCTGTTTCGTTTTCTTTTGGCTTGAAGACATTTCGCTTCTGATTCAAGGAGCTTCTTCCGTTCCCAAAGACAAACCGGACTGCCTTTGTTTTTACTTGAAGGGCTTTCGCTTCTGCTCCAAGAAGCTTCTTCAATCCTGAAGAAGAACTGGAGGGTTGAAGGAACCTCTTGGATGAGAAGCGAAAGGCCTTCGAGCCAAATAAAAGTCCAAGTCGCCTTTCGAGAAAGCACCTTCGGGTAATGATTGTAACCCCTGGGAACCAAAAGGTGAGAGTTTGACGCCTCCATTCTCTCAAAGCTCACCTCTGCCTTTCTGCCTCTTCCTGTTCTTCTGATTGCCAGCAACCTCCGTGTCAGAATCCTGTTCGTCAATCTTATTTCTCTTTTTCCATTTGTCGTAGCTGGAGCCGAATAGGAAATTCAACTTAGGCAAGTCTTCCGGAGTAGCCCAAACACGGACAGTACTCACCAACTCTCCAACTCACTTGAGACCTTCAAGAAGAGACTGGACTGCCATTTGTCAGAAATGGTGTAGGGTCTCCCGCTTGGGCGGGGGGTTGGACTAGATGGCCTACAAGGCCCCTTCCCACTCTTGATTATCTGTTATCTGTTTAACTCCATTATTTTGTTTCCTATCCCACCCACCTGGATTAAAATGCAAAAAGATAAAAAGGAAAGCAGTCACAGAATGTTCCAAGCTTCTGTCTAAAGAAGTCTTACTCAGTCTTCGGCGTTTTAAGATGTCTGGACTTCCAATTCCCAGAATTCCCCAGCCAGGTCCAAGACAACTTAAAATGGCCGCGGTTGAGAAACAGAGGGGGGCGGGTGTCTCCAAACTTGGCCACTTGCCAAATCACGGTGGATGTTAGCTTTGGAAGCCATATTAGTACCAGCAGCCTCCACGCTGCCACATTCTTGAGCCTAGGAAGATGGAGGTGGGGGGAATTGCACGGAGCGCATGGAGTGGGCATAATAGCATTCTTCTTTCATCAGAAAAGCACAACAAAGGATGTTCTTTCTGCACCAACTCAGGAAGCTCAAACTGCCCAAGGAGCTGCTGATCCAGTTCTGCAGAGGAATTACTGAGTCTGTCATCTGCACCTCTAGAACTGTCTGGTTTGGTTCTGCAACCCAACAGGACAGACACAGACTTCAGAGGGTAATTAGGACTGCAGAAAAGAACAATTGCTACCAACCTGCCTTCAGTTGAGGACCTGTATACTGCACGAGTCAAAAAGAGGGCTGTGAAAATATCTCCAGACCCCTCACATCCTGGACATAAACTGGTTCAACTCCTACGCTCAAAACGATGCTATAGAGCACTGCACACCAGAACAACCAGACACAAGGACAGTTTTTTCCCCATCCCTCTGCTAAACAAATAATTCCCTCAACACTGTCCAACTATTTACAAAGTTTGCACTACTATTACTATTAATCTTCTCATCACTCCTTATCACCCATCCCCTCCCACTTGTGATTGTAGAACTGTAACTTTGTCGCTTGTATCCTTACGATTTATATTGACTGTTTCCTAGTAGGATTTGATGGCTTATTTGTACCCTATGACTATTATTATGATTCTGGACTCTTGACGAACGTACCTTTTCTTTTACTGAGAGCATTTGCATCAAAGATAAATTCCTTGTGTGTCCAATCACACTTGGCCAATAAAGAATTCTATTCTATTCTATTCTATTCTATTCTATTCTATTCTAAATTCAATTCTATTCAATTCTGTTCTATTCTAAATTTTATTCTATTCTATTTAAAATTCTATTCTATTCTAAATTCAATTCTATTCAATTCTGTTCTATTCTAAATTCTATTCTATTCTATTTTAAATTCTATTCTACTCTACTCTACTCTATTTGTTGGGAGTCAAGTTTTTCTGGAACGCTGACAGCAGAATCCTAGCTAAACCCAAGATAAAGACATTTTCCCCCCTGGGATGAACTTGAAAAGATACAGGTTGGTTTTGTAAGAGCTGCTGATGTAGGCGCCGCTTTCCGTACGGATCTTCTTCTTATCCTCCTGACCCGTTTGGCCGACAAATCGTTTCCGTTTCCGATCCCTGCAGAACAACAACAAAACACCAGGTCGTCCTTTCCACTTACGGCAGTTCATTTAATGGCCGCTCAAAGTTACGGCAGCACTGGGGGAAAGAAAAAAGACTCGTGATTTGCGTTTTTCACACTTAGGATCGCTGCCGCATTCCCACGGTGACACGATCAAAATTTGGACACTTGCCACGGGACGGTTGCCGAGTTCTGGGATCACGTGATGCCCAGTTGCAGGAATGGGGCGTGCCTAGTCTGGAGAGAAGAAGGACGAGGGGGTGACATGATAGCACTTCCAATATTCGAGGGGCTGCCCCAAAGAAGAGGCAGTCAAGCTATTCCCCAAAGCACCTGAAGGCAGGACAAGAAGCAACGGAGGGGAATGAACCAAGCAGAGAACCAATGTAAAAATATCAAGGAGAAATTTCCTGGCATTGAGAACAATTAATCAGTGCCACGGCTTGCCTTTCTGAAGTTGTGGATGCTGCATCACTGGAAGTTTTTCAAGAAAGGACTGGACAGCCGTTTGCCTGAAATGGCACAGGGTCTCCTGCTTGAGGAAGGGGGCTGGTCTAGAAGACCCCCAAGGTCCCTTCCAACTCTGCAAGTCTTATTATTTTGAAGGGCCCTTTCTTAGCGTTTCTCTCCTCCTTTCAGCGGAGTCAAAAACAGAAGTATAAAAGAAGCAGAAAAAAAAAACAAAAACAAAACCCAGACTTATGAAATCTTTGCAGCAGCCCAAGCAGGAAGAGAATTAGCCGCAATCGCGTTCTCAGAAAACTGTTTTTTTTTTTTCCTTTTAAAGTGCTCCGTCAACCGTTAAGTCTTGAAAACAATGACAAGCCAGTCAAACCGATCCAGGCGCTTTGGATGGACAAGTTCCGACAACCTCTGTTTGACAATACCGCAATTGTTTCCCATCGTTTCCTGCCCGGCTCTAGTTCCTCCGTTTCTCCTCTTGGGCTCAAAGGGACCAATCCGCTTTCCCCCTCTTTGATTTCGTGAGATCAAACAGGGGCAAAAACTTGTTGCAGGCAGGAAACACTCCCAAGAAACATAAATGGTTTTAAACAACAAAAAATCCTTCCTTTTTTTCTTTATACCGTGTTTCCCCGAAAATAAGACACTGTCTTATATTTTTTTTGGCTCCCAAAAACACACTAGGTCTTATTTTCGGGGTAGGTCTTATATATTTATGGTGCCAAATAGTGGGTGTGAGTGTGTAGGGGGGGGTGTTTTGCGGGTGCACGGTTGCTCCCTGAAAAGTCTTCCTGGAACTGGAGATTTACACTTATTTTCGGGGTAGGTCTTATATTAGGGCAGGTTTAGAAAATAGTGCTAGGTCTTACTTTCGGGGTAGGTCTTATTTTCGGGGAAACACGGTATATATATGTGTGTGTGTATGTGTAGTGTATATATGTGTGTATGTGTATGTATGTGTATATGTGCATATGTGTGTGTGTATAGATAGATAGATAGATAGATATAGTAGATATATAGATATAGATAAACATATAGATATAGATATATAGATATAGCTCAATACCTGTGCTTCGCTACAAAACTATGTGATGGGGCTTATTTTTGGGGGAGGAAAATAAGGGGGTGGGAATTGTGCCTCTGCCTACAAGCAGGCATCGTATTCATCTGGCTAGCATCCTGTCAGTGTGTCAGAGAGTTGAGGGCTGTTTGGAAACTGAAGCAGTATTTGCTGTGTGAGCAAGAAGGAGACAGCAAGGAGCCCGGGTGTGGCTTAGCTGAACTGTTCTGTACTAAAGCTGCTTGCTGCTGTGAAACTGAAACTGAAACTGATACTGAAACTCCTCTGCTTGTGTTTTGCAGTTGGAGCAGGTTTCTTTTTTCCAGGTGGGGAGGGGGAGTAGAACTCCTTAGCATCAGAGCGTGTTAATGTTAATAATAGAGGAAATACTAAATGCTCTGATGGTCAGTTCGAAAAATCCTTTCTTAGTGAGCGCCTAGAAGCCAAGAGGAACATATGTGCCAGATTTCAAGTTTGTAGACTTTACGGTTCTGGAGATTTTGTGATGATGCACGAGTGGTAATTCGCTTTTATATAGAGAGATTAAAAAAAAATAAGATGGCTCAATTAAAGGAAGGAGGGAACCAAAGGGTCTTTGATTCATGAGGAGCCGGAAGTACATGTCTTTGGGGAGAGGAAAGAGGGGAAATCGGCAAAGACAAAAAAAAATATTTGCTCGGCAATTGGGTGACTCACCATTTCAAAAGCTTTTTGTTCTTGTTTAGATTCCGGTCCTCGTCGCCCATTAAGTCCAGGACGGCCGCCGAGGCCTGCTGTTCAAATGCGGTGCCTTCCCCTCCAACACAGAGCCTACAAAATTAGGGGGGAGGGTGGAATATGTTCAGTCAGTTGCCCTCTTGTGGTTTTGGAGATCCTGCATAAGACTTGTGGACTTCAACTCCCAGAATCCTCCAGCTTGCATGCTTTAAGGCCTGTGGACTTCAACTCCCAGAATCCTCCAGCCTGCATGCTTTAAACCCTGTAGATTTCAACCCCAAAATTAAAGCGTGTTTTAAGACCTGTGGGCTTCAATTTCCAGAATCCCCCAGCTTGCATTCTTTAAAATCTGCGGACTTCAACTCCCAGAATCCCCCAGCTTGCATGCTTTAAGACCTGTGGACTTCAGCTCCCAGAATCCCCCAGCTTGCATGCTTTAAGGCCTGTGGACTTCAACTCCCAGAATCCCCCAGCCTGCATGCTTTAAACCCTGTAGATTTCAAACCCAAAATTAAAGCGTGTTTTAAGACCTGTGGGCTTCAGTTCCCAGAATCCCCTAGCTTGCATGCTTTAAGGCCTGTGGACTTCAACTCCCAGAATCCCCCAGCCTGCATGCTTTAAACCCTATAGATTTCAACCCCAAAATTAAAGCGTGTTTTAAGACCTGTGGGCTTCAATTCCCAGAATCCCCCAGCTTGCATGCTTTAAGGCCTGTGGACTTCAGCTCCCAGAATCCCCCAGCCTGCATGCTTTAAACCCTGTAGATTTCAAACCCAAAATTAAAGCGTGTTTTAAGACCTGTGGACTTCAACTCCCAGAATCCCCTAGCCTGCATGCTTTAAACCCTGTAGATTTCAACCCCAAAATTAAAGCGTGTTTGAAGACCTGTGGGCTTCAATTCCCAGAATCCCCCAGCTTGCATGCTTTAAGGCCTGTGAACCTCAACCCCCAGAATTTCCCAGTCAGGAAAAAAACTGGAAAGGTCCTGCACCTACCCCCGTTCCGAAGCGAAGTCCTTGGGTTGGTAAGGGACATAAAACTCCTTCTCTTCCTCCGCTGACGACGCCATCTTCTTCTTTTTCTTCACTGCTCTACTTTCTGATGAAGGACACTTTCGTTTCTTTCCCACCACGCTGGAGAAGACATCCTGGTGTGGAAGTTCAAGAGAACAAATTAAGAGAGAATCCTGCAGAAGAGAAGGACCAGGGGGGACATGACAGCAGCCTTCCACCATCTAAGGGGCTGCCCCAAAGAAGAGGGGAGTCAAGCTATTCTCCAAAGCACCTGAAGGCAGGACAAGACGCAATGGGTGGAAACTCATCAGGGAGAGAAGCAACCTAGAACTAAGAGGAATTTCCTGACAGAACAATTAATTAGTGGAACAGATCTCAACTCTTCTCTCTTTTGATGTTACGAAAAGAAGGACTAGGGATGATATGATAGCCCTGTTCCAACATTTGAGAGGTTGAGTATATTCATGAACTGGAATAGAGCATGGTAACAAGGTCAGCCAATGAATAGGCACAGCAACCAAGTCAGCCAATGAGGGCTGTTTGGAAACTGAAACTAGAAGCAGCCTAGGTATGGCTCTGTATTAAGCTCTGCAGCTCTGAGTCTCTCTATTGAACATGAAACTGCTTCTCTCCTCTGCTGGGCGTCTTGCTTGCCTGCTGAACTAAAGTGAAACTGATGCCTGTTTCTGAGCTCCTGAGTTGCTGTTCTGCTCTGAGCCTGTTGGAGAAGCCTGCAAATGGTACTGTAAAATTTACTTTATCTGTTTATAAAGAAGTTAAAACGAAGCTTCCGTCAACTGGTGTTTACTTTCCTGGCGCTGAATTTACATTGCGATACCCTGAGCAAAAGGCTCCTACAAAGGAGGGGGAGTCAAGCTATTCTCCAAAACACCAGAGAGCAGAGCAAGAAACAGTAGGTGGCAAGTAGTCAAGGAGAGAAGCAACCTGCAATTAAGGAGAAACTTCCTACCGTGTTTCCCCGAAAATAAGACACTGTCTTATATTTTTTTTTGGCTCCCAAAAACACACTAGGTCTTATTTTCGGGGTAGGTCTTATATATTTACGGTGCCAAATAGTGGGTGTGAGTGTGTAGGGGGGGTGTTTCGCGGGTGCACGGTTGCTCCCTGAAAAGTCTTCCTGGAACTGGAGATTTACACTAGGTCTTATTTTCGGGGTAGGTCTTATATTAGGGCAGGTTTAGAAAATAGTGCTAGGTCTTACTTTCGGGGTAGGTCTTATTTTCGGGGAAACACGGTAATAGAGAGGGCAGTTAACCAGTGGAACGGCTTGATTCCAGAAGCTGTAGGTGCTCCATCACTGGAAGAGACTGGACAGCCATTTGTCTGACATGGTACAGGGCTCCCTGCTTGAGCAGGGAGTTGGACTAGATGACCTCTAAGGGCCCTTCCAACCCTGGCCATTCTATCATTCTGTTAAGTCATTGGCCGGCTATGTCCATGACTAAAAGGAGCATCACTCTCAAGATGGGCGAAAGGTTCTCTTCCCTTGTTCTGACCTGGATGTGGTCTTCTCCGTCTTCCATCGGTTCTTCTCGGACAGCCACTCCTTGAGCTTTCACAGCCGCCAAGGAGAGCCGTTCTTCCTGCTTCCGTTGGTGCCGGTCGATGGACTGCCGGTCGCGGATCCGTTTGGCCCGCATGACGTCACTGGCCAGGGTTTTGTTGGTGGCGTTGATTTCAAAGATGGTCTATGCGACGAAGAACAGAAAAAGAACAGGCTGGGTGACGTTGAGCCAATCACCAGGAGACGGTGAGTTCTAGTCCCGCCTTATGCATGAAAGCCAGCGGGGTGACGTTGAGCCAATCACCAGGAGATGGTGTGTTCTAGTCCCGCCTTTGGCATGAAAGCCGGCTGGGTGACATTGAGCCAATCACCAGGAGATGGCGTGAGTTCTAGTCCCGCCTTTGGCATGAAAGCCAGCTGGGTGACATTGAGCCAATCACCAGGAGACGGTGAGTTCTAGTCCCGCCTTTGGCATGAAAGCCAGCTTGGTGACTTGGCCAATCACCAGGAGACGGTGAGTTCTAGTCCCGCCTTTGGCATGAAAGCCAGCTTGGTGACTTTGGGCCAATCACCAGGAGACGGTGAGTTCTAGTCCCGCCTTTGGCATGAAAGTCAGCTGGGTGACTTTGGGCCAATCACCAGGAGACAGTGAGTTCTAGTCCCGCCTTTGGCATGAAAGCCAGCGGGGTGACGTTGAGCCAATCACCAGGAGATGGTGAGTTCTAGTCCCGCCTTAAGCATGAAAGCTGGCTAGGTGACTTTGGGCCAATCACCAGGAGACTGTGAGTTCTAGTCCCGCCTTTGGCATGAAAGCTGGCTGGCTAACCTTGGGCCAGTTACTTACCTCAGCGCAACCCACCTCACAGGGTTATTTTTTGGGAGGAAACAGAAGAAGGAAATAGCATTGACTGATTAATCCACCTTGACTTATTGACAGAAATAATAAAGGTGCAATATGAAAGAAAGAATGAATGAATGAATGAATGAATGAATGAAAATTATAAACTGCTCTAGGCTGCAAAAATTATAGCGGACGAACAGACCACCCCTACAAGGTGTCACGGGACTTCCAAAGGATCATGAAAACAGAATTGAAATTTGGAACCCAAAGTCCTGGCTACACCTACCGCTTTAGAACGATACGTTTTAATGCTGTCCACAAATTTCAGCTGTGCCATCTCATCCTCCTCAAAACGCAAACCTTAAAGAGACCAAAAATGAAAGAAGAGTCAACTGTTGTGCTCTAGGAAGCCTACAACTGTATTCCCACATCATATTTACTCCTGATTGGAGGAATCCATTGCTCGCACGTGCATGGACCATAAAGTTCTCTAACCAAAGAGACTAGATTTACGCAAGGCCCGAAGTTCACCTCACAATGAGCCAACGATAAAACTGGCTTTCATCCAGTCCTTGAAACAGCATTCCTCAAATTTGGCGATGTTAAGGTGGGTGGACTTCAACTCCCAGAATTCCCCAGCCAGCATGCTTTAAGATGGGTGAACTTCAATTCCCAGAATTCCCCAGCCAACATGCTTTAAGACAGGTGAACTTCAACTCCCAGAATTCCCCAGCCAGGATGTTTTAAGATGGGTGAACTTCAACTCCCAGAATTCCCCAGCCAGGATGCTTTAAGATGGGTGAAGCATGCTCGCTGGGGTATTCTGGGAGTTGAAGTCCACCCATCTTAACGTGGCCAAAAGTTGAGAAGGAACTTCCTTGTAGTACTTCACAACATCCGGAAATACTCACTGAAGAGGGGATGAATCCCTACCAGGCTGAACTCCATTTCTTTGACCCTTTTGATGGATTCGGAGGAAGAACTTGGCCGGGATTTTTGGTACTGCTTCAGGGCATTGTCAGAGACACGACGGAGGCTCTGCAGGTCAAGGGAACGCTCGTGGTCAGTCTGTAGCAAGCTCTCCTCGTCATCTAGGACCATTTGCGGAACACGGCCAAAAACACCATCTGAATCTGGAAGGGGACAGGAGAGGAGTTCCATAATTGCCAGAAATTCAGTAAGTCATAGAGAGAATCGAACTGCTGGCAGTGGGCAGATTTAACCTGCAATACTGCAGACACAAAGGGACGCGGTGGCTCAGTGGCTAAGACGCTGAGCTTGTCATTCAGAAAGGTCAGCAGTTCAGTGGTTCGAATCCCTACGGAGTGAGCTCCCGTCACTTGTCCCAGCTTCTGCCAACCTAGCAGTTCGAAAGCACGTTTAAAAAATGGAAGTAGAAAAATAGGGACCCCTTTGGTGGGAAGGGAACAGCGTTCCGTGCACCTTCGGCGTTTAGTCCTGCTGGACACATGACCACGGAGACGTCTTTGGACAGCGCTGGCTCTTCGGCTTTGCAATGGAGATGAGCACTGCCCCCTAGAGCTGGAAACGACTCGCAAGTAGGAGCAAGGGGAATCTTTACTGCATTCTAACCACTGCGCTACCACGGCTCATGATCATGTCACTTTATTCAGTGTTGTTTTTACTTCGGCCACTAAGCGAACAGTTGTTAAGCTGAGGACTAGCTGTACTTACCTGTGGGCTTCTGATGAGGACTGGCGAAGACCAGTGGCCGTCCCAGAAACAGGTGCAGGTCAAAAACGTAAGAGATCTCATCGGGAGCCACAAGGGAGTAGGCTGTTCCAGTCCTCCCCGCACGAGCCACTCTACCTATAGGAAGAAGATGGTGGTGCAGGCTGGTAAATGCCTAGCACTTAAGTTCCAGCTGCCTGCAATTAGTGCAGGCTCGAATCCCACCAGGCTCAAAGTTGACTCAGCCTTCCATCCTCCCGGGGTAGGTAAATTGAGGACCCAAGATTGTTGGGGGCAATAAGCTGACTTTGTAAAAATGCCGCTTAGTAATAAGCAGGCATATACAATGGAAGGAAGGCTAATGCTGAGCACACTGGGTTGTATCCCAAAAATTGTAAGCCGCCCTGAGTCTCCGGAGAAGGGCGGCATATAAATGTAGTTAAAACAAAAAGATGAAAAGTCAAAAGGGGTTTTTAGCTAAAAAGCACACACACAAAAAGAAAAAAGACAAAAAAAAAAGAACCAAGCGATTTTAGCATGAAACACAGGGACAGGGAAACAAAAAACCAAAACCAACCCAACCTACCAAGATTCCCCTTTTAAAAAATAAATAAAAAATTCCCGAATAGGTTGTACAGTAGTGAGCATAAATGGGGCTTTTGCATGATGACCGAATAGGTCATTTAATTATTATTTTCCTTTCTTTCTTTCTTTCTCCCCCCATATATATTTCAATCCTGTATTATCAGGTTTTGGGGTCTTTTCCCTTCCTCTCCTTTTTTTTTTCCTCTTGGTGCAACTCTTCTAAAATGTTCATGTGCCTGGGTGTTATTTCTCTTCTCTTTCTTTCTCTCCCTCCCTTCCCTCCGTTTCCTTCGTTCTCTGTTCAATGCTTGGACAAGTTTTAAGGGGCGCACTTGCCTTTCAGCTCTGTCATTTCCTGGTTCAGTTTTCAATGAGATCAATACTAATAATAATACTAATAATACTAATACTACTACTACTACTAATAATACCACCACCCTACTTGGAACAGCTTCTATCCTCCGACACTACCTGAACAGTTCCTAGGTCCTTGGTTAGGACTCAAGCTGTTGAGCTACCAACCAGCCCCAAAGGCTGTGAATCTCACGAGATTAAATACTACTACTACTACTACTACTACTAATAATAATAATAATAATACCACCACCCTACTTGGAACAGCTTCTATCTTCCGACGCTACCTGAACAGTTCCTAGGTCCTTGGTTAGGACTCGAGCTGTTGAGCTACCAACCAGCCCCAAATGCTGTGAATCTCACTAGAGATTAAATACTACTACTACTACTACTACTACTACTACTAATAATAATAATAATAATAATACCACCCTACTTGGAACAGCTTCTATCCTCCGACGCTACCTGAACAGTTCCTAGGTCCTTGGTTAGGACTCGAGCTGTTGAGCTACCAACCAGCCCCAAATGCTGTGAATCTCACTAGAGATTAAATACTACTACTACTACTACTACTACTACTACTACTAATAATAATAATAATAATAATAATAATAATAATAATAATACCACCCTACTTGGAACAGCTTCTATCCTCCGACGCTACCTGAACAGTTCCTAGGTCCTTGGTTAGGACTCGAGCTGTTGAGCTACCAACCAGCCCCAAATGCTGTGAATCTCACTAGAGATTAAATACTACTACTACTACTACTAATAATAATAATAATAATAATAATACCACCCTACTTGGAACAGCTTCTATCCTCCGCTACCTGAACAGTTCCTAGGTCCTTGGTTAGGACTCAAGCTGTTGAGCTACCAACCAGCCCCAAAGGCTGTGAATCTCACGAGATTAAATACTACTACTACTACTACTACTACTAATAATAATAATAATACCACCACCCTACTTGGAACAGCTTCTATCTTCCGACGCTACCTGAACAGTTCCTAGGTCCTTGGTTAGGACTCGAGCTGTTGAGCTACCAACCAGCCCCAAATGCTGTGAATCTCACTAGAGATTAAATACTACTACTACTACTACTACTAATAATAATAATAATAATAATAATAATACCACCCTACTTGGAACAGCTTCTATCCTCCGACGCTACCTGAACAGTTCCTAGGTCCTTGGTTAGGACTCGAGCTGTTGAGCTACCAACCAGCCCCAAATGCTGTGAATCTCACTAGAGATTAAATACTACTACTACTACTACTACTACTACTAATAATAATAATAATAATACCACCCTACTTGGAACAGCTTCTATCCTCCGACGCTACCTGAACAGTTCCTAGGTCCTTGGTTAGGACTCGAGCTGTTGAGCTACCAACCAGCCCCAAAGGCTGTGAATCTCACTAAAGATTAAATAATAATAATAATGTGCTTTAAAAAAAAGTCAAAATGGGTTGAGTGCTGAATGGGGCTTTGGAGTCCTTGATTCTTCTCTAGTCTGATTGTTTGCTTATAGACATTTCGTTACCGGACTAGGTCACCTCATCAGTACTAAGGAGTGTGGGGTTTGCCCCCTAAACCTTCCATTGCCCTTGGTGGAGGTGTTAGTTTTCTCCTTGGTAGTTCCTTGAGTGATAAATTGCATTTTACACACCATTGAAGAGACCATTAAAAAAAAAAGGATGACCAAAGGGCCAGTCCTGTGACTCCTGCAGCTCTGGAATATGGGACCGACTTTCCCACCAACGCCAGCAAGCCACCGTCAGTCAAAATTCATATTAGTGGTCTGCGGGATTAAAAATGATGTGTTTGGTGGTCCCTGAGGTCCAAAAGGTTGGCGGACCCTGACTTAAGAGAACACCAAGGACCCCACAGCTGCTGCAGCTCCTCTTCTCCACAGCAATAAGCAGAATCATAAAAATAACCCTGGAAGGCTCCAGACTGTAAGAAACTCACCGACGCGGTGCAGGAAAAGCTTAGCCTTGGCCGGGAAGCTGTAGTTAATCACATTATCCAGAAGAGGGATGTCAATGCCGCGAGCGGCGAGATCGGTGACGATCAACACCGAGCATTTGCCATGAGCAAACTTGCCGATGTTGATTTTGCGAGCCGTCTGGTCCAGAGAGCTGTAGATGTTGGTGCAGTTCACCCCCTGCATGGTCAGCAGCTGCAAAGACACGCATCTGTCATGCCAGGAAAAAGTCAGCAAGCTGTTCGGAGGAGGCGGCGTGGGAATAGGGTCAGCATCCAGGCAACCTGGGAGTTACGAGGGGGAAGAGGGGATGGAGCTGGCAGAGAGAGAGGGAGGGAGGGAGGGAGGGAAGAAGCCTGGGCCATCCATCAGCCCTCAGATGGAGAGTCAACAGCTCCCAGGTCTGGAGGTGGCTGATGAGGAAGAGGAGGAACAGCTGGGCTTGACTGCGGATGATCAGAAGGCAGAGGAGAGGAGAGCAGTGGAAATTTATGGGCTGGATCTTGGGACGGAAGAGATTTGCTTAACAACCAGGTACTAATTTAGTAACTGCAATGATTTACTTAACCACTCTGACAAGAAAACTCGTAAAACAGGGCAAAACTCACTTAGCAACATACATTTTGGGCTCAATTGTTGTCGTTAAGTCGAGGACTGTAATTTCAAACAGTTATTCGATGAATGCTGTCAGTCAAGAGCTACCTGAATGGTTTTTTTCCCTCCCTTTCCCTTCCCTTTTTAATTTCCTTAGGGCATATATTTTAGTTCTCATCTGGGCACCGAGAGAAAACTCAAAACTCCTATGGGAAAAAAAATGACCCCGTTCCCCAGATTTTGTGCAAGTAATCCGTTGTAACTCTGAACGGTGTTGCTACGTGGACCCTCATTAGGCGAGGACTACAAACCCCCTCCTTTCCCCCGGGCAATTGTGGAGGGGCCTGCACGTACCTCCTTCAGGTATTCTGTGTGATGTTTGGTGGCCACAAACACAATGGTCTGGTCCTGTGGCTTGACCACCGTCCTCAGTAGATGCAAGAGAAGGGCGGGCTTGTCGTCAGCCCGCACGTGAAAAAACGAGAGCTAGGGACAAGGAGGTTAGGACACAGGATCATAAGGCTGGAAGGGACCTTGGGAGGTCTTCTAGTCCAACCCCATGCAGGAGACCTTATACCAGTGGTGGCTAACCTTTTGTGGCTCCTGTGCCAAAAATTTTGCACGTGCTAGCGTGCACACTCATATGCCAGCACCCAGAATGCAATGCGCATGCCCTTCCACACGCCCTGTGCATGCACGCGCAATCCCCACCCCCACCCCTTTGCCTGCACTGTGCCTCACAGCTGATTTTCCAGCTGGTTTGAGGCCTTTTTCAGCCTCCCAGAGACTTGGAAAAAGCCTCCGCCAGGCTTTTCAGGCTGAATAATAGGCCCGTTTCATCACTTCTGGTAATACAGGAAGTGACGAAACAGGCCTATTATTCATCTGACATCTTCGGACAGCGCTGGCTCTTCTTCGGCTTTGTAATGGAGATGAGCACCGCCCCCTAGAGCCAGAAACGACTAACACATAGGTGCAAGGTGAACCTTTACCTTTTATTTAACAATTGCTCTCTTTTAATTTTCTTCCTTCCTGGAGGAGTTATCTCAGCAACCAGGAACTGGTTCGTTCAACCGTATTTTTTTGAACTTAAAAAAAAAAAAGATTCCAGAAACCCAAGTCTCCTATTGAATCATCTCTACCCTATCCCAAGTGGGCCATTATAAGGAGATGTTGACCGTTCCTACCTTGAGTTGCTCGCTCAACTTGGATTCCACATCCAGTCGGATCAATACCGGCTCTGTGAGACCTGAGAGAAAGAGAAACAGACTGTCAAATCACTGGGTGTGAGCAGACTCTACTACGGAACGGGTTAAAGACGAGGGTGGGTCAGCACGAAGAACAGATGGCAGGTCCTAGAATGGATCCCACTTGATCAAAAGCATCTACGAAAGAAACCTAAAACAATGGACTTCAGCAAGTATGGCAGGCCCAATTGGCCAAAGAAAGCTCAGGACCATCTGGGTTGGAAACATGCAGAAGAGGCCTTTCATCCCACAGCGGATGGACAATGGCTAGCATGATGATGATGAGACTGTATATATGTCTACTTCTCTTCTGTCATGTTCTCATCATCATTGTCATCATCGTTTAACAACCCCATAATCCCTTGCGGGGTGGAGTCTGAGCAACTGAATGGAGATAGCAGTATGTTTTACTGGCCGGATGCCTTTCCTGTTGCCAATACGGAGTTTTCTTCAGCAGATATAATCTCATTGTGCCCAGAGAGAAAAATATCTGCCTGTATCTAGGATCGAACTCATAACCTCCTGATTGTGAGGCGAGAGCTCCACCCCTAGGCCACATTCTCATCACATGCTGCACAATAATAATTTGGCAGTCTACATGTTACTCATCCCAGTTTCAAGAACCATGTATCCGTTCAAGGCACAGAATGTAGGCAAGGAGGAAGAAGATGAGATGATCTCGGCTTGTATCAAGCCAAGAAAGAGACTCATGTCAGGAAGAACCCAGCATGTTCCTCTACGTAACATCCAGCTCTCCAACCACCTCATGAGAAACAAACACAGCTTGGACCATCTTCTCACCAGCTTGAGCGAACTCCACAAGAAGTTTTGGCAAGGTGGCAGAGAAGAGCAATGTCTGGCGACCGTCAGGCAGCCTGGAGACGATCTCTTTCAGCTGTTCTGCAAAGCCCATCTCAAACAACCTGGTAGGGTGAGAGAAGAACAGGACCTTGAAACAGATTCTGTAGAAGATCCAGACAGCCTCAGTGTCAACGTGTAAAGCATTCCTATGCCTGTTTCCGAGTTGCCATAAGCAGGAGGCGGGGGGGAGGGGGACCTGAAGGAGCAGTACTGCAATTAAAACCAGAAGTACATTCCACGCTTATCTTACAAAGATTGTAGCCTAGGCTACTGGATCTTCTGCCTGCAAAAATCCTTTTTGGAGAATGTGATTGATGACACCAGCCCGTGCTTTGTTGGAGAATCTGATTTATGACACACCCAGGGGGAAGGGGGGAAACAGGGTCACAGGTGACCGTAAATTACGTGTGGCAGAGTTGGCTTCATATAGGTTAATGCCGACATGTTGCTCCTAATAAATCTTTTGGATTCTTTTGAAGATTGGCTCAAGGCTCATGATTTAATTAGGGCAATCGTCGGAACCCTAACACTCAAGATTTCCGCACTGTTGCCAAAAATCCAGCTGGAGAAAGCCTTTTGGGGGGGGTTGCTTGTCACATCTTCAAATGGTCTCTAAGTGAGGACTGTATACGAGCAAACTATGAGATTGGGTTTTGGGGGCAGGAGGAGTTATTGGCAAGGATCAGCGTCTCACCCCCAAGATGGAGGAACCCAGGAGTCTCCAAACGGAGGATTGGGAAGAACTACTATCGGTAGGAGAGAACGGCTCACCTGTCTGCTTCGTCGAAGACCACGTACTCCACACTGTGCAACTTCAGTTTCATCTCGACAGCTACGTGCATCAACCGGCCAGGGGTTGCAATGATTCTGCACAGAAAGCACAAGGCACAGATTCAAGGGCCAATTCTTTCTCTCGCCTAATTGAGGCAAAAGTGGGCTGCATGGATGCTTCCCCTCCACATCCAATTCATTTACTTGTTTAATGATTTCACTGATGGGCTCTGAGTGAACTTGCTTTACAGGTGGATCTCTGGTAGAGGGGGCCGCCTGATGGCCTCCGGGTTCACTCAGAGCAAGTCAGGTCCAAATATGCCTCGCAGCAAGTCACCTTATCTCTGCTGCTGCTGGATCTGTATTTCTGCTTGTGTGCTGGCCGACGGTTTTGGAATGACTCAGCAGAGCTGAGGATGGATTCTGCAACAACTACGGGGATGGAGGATGGATTCTGAAACATCTGCAGGGCTGCTGAAAATGGCTCTTTTCATGTATTGATGTGATGCATATTGTTAAAGGGGGTTAGGGCACATATAGGTGGTAGTTAAGCCTTAGGTTAAAACATGGTGAAGGTGGCACCAGGTGGGGATCAGTTAGTGAGGGTCAGAATAGGGTAGGGATGTAGACATGTTATAGGGTTAATAGCATTTAGGGATAATGGGTTAGGCGTGGCCAGAATTAGAACTGCGTATAGGCCTGGGTGTGATGGGGTGTGTCTCATGATAATGGTAATAAAAGGAAAGGGAGCAAACTTAAACCCAACTCTAACCTTGCCTGGCTTTTAGCCATTCTTGTCAGAGAAGAGTGTTGAGCTAATGAATAAACCACCATTGCACTACAAAGGAGCTGGAGTTTGTATTCATTTCAGGACAAATCTTCAATACTCAAGGACTGTCTGAGATCCACTTAATCAGTGGAATGGTTTGCCTCCAGAAGTTGTGGGTGCTCCATCCCTGGAGGCTTTCAAAGAAGAGACTGGACAGCCATTTGTCTGAAATGGCATAGGGCAGGGGTCGGCAACCTTAAACACTCAAAGAGTCATTTGGACCTGTTTCCCACAGAATGTCAACTCATAAAACATTCCTATGCCTGTTTTAGTAGTTGCCACAAAAAGTACATTCCAACTCTTATCTTTAAAAGATTGTAACTAAAATACCAGAGTTTTTGCCCGTGAATATATTTAATTGGAGAACGTGAATGATGACACTCAGCCCGTGAAAGTGCTCAGTTGGAGAATCTGATTTATGACACCACCCAGGGAGTAGAGGGGAAACAGGGTCATAGGGGACTGTAAATGACGTAGGCCAGAGTTGGCTTCATACAGGGTAATGCCAGTATGTCGCCTCTAATGAATCCTTTGAAGTTTTTTGAAGCTTGGCTTGAGAATCATGATTTAATTAGGGCGATTGCTGGAATCCTGACACAGAAAAGAAAACACCAGGAGCCACAAAACCCTTTCTGTGCTTGACTATTTCCCGAGCGGCCGCAAAACTAGCATCTGTAGTTGAATTAGTCATTGTTTTCTTCTGAAACTTTTCTTTTCTTGGATTTATCCATGGTTGGCCTACCAGGGGTCAAAAAGCTCAATAAATCGAATCCCAGTGGGTATCGCACATTGGCGGTTGCGACCCATATTTCGAGCGACAGGCAGCCACAAGCAGAGAGATGGAAAGAGCCACATGCGGCTCCAGAGCTGCAGGTTGCTGACCCCTGGTTATAGGATCTCCTGCCTGAGCTGGGAGTTGGACTAGAAGACCTCTAAGCTCCCTTCCAGCCCTAGGATTATACTGTGCTAAGTGTGGGCACCCCTATTGGAAAGCATCGCCTCCCTTTGCAGAGACAGCAAGCTTTTAGCCACCATCGCCTACATTCGGGCCTGCGTCAGATGTCTGAAAATCCAGACTTACATGTCCGGGTTCTCGTGCAAAGCAGCAAATTGATCTTCCATCCTAGAAGGAAGAAAGAAGAAGGAAAAAAAACAATTCAGAGGCTATTTAAGGAGAGAAGACTCGCGCGGTGAGGCTGACAAGCGGTTGAAAAAGTGATACCCTGTTTTCCCGAAAATACGACCTACCCTAAAAGTAAGTCCTAGCTTGATTTTTAAATGAGCACCCAATATAAGCCCTATCCCCAAAATAAGCCCTAAGATCCTGCCCACTCCAGAGTGCATGGGTAAAAATTAAGCTAGGGTTGGGATGCAGAGTGCTGCAGCTGCCCTACTACTTAGCACTGGACAGTTGTAGCCAGGCCTTGCACACCCCAACACCTGCCTTGCTGGCCCATTTCTTCTGCAGCCGGCAAGGCGGGCAAGGCTTTCCTGAAGGCCTCTGCAGCTGACAACAAAGCTTTGGATCAATCCAGAGCTCTGTTATTGGCTGCAGAGGCCTTCAGGAAAGCCTTGCTGGCCGCAGAAGTTCCTGAAGGCCTCTGACAGCGAAAAGGAGGCTGGGGAGTCAATGCGCGCAAGTGAAGTTACTCAGTGGATGACATCCCCGAAAATAAGACCTGGTGCCTTTTTTGGTGGCAAAAAAAATTGTATAAGGCAGGGTCTTATTTTCGGGGAAACTGTAAATGAATAAAATCTCTATAGTTTTGAACAGGCAGCTGGCCTAATACAGCCCTTTAAAACTATTAGATCCAGGGGGTGGCGGGGACCCAGGAAGAGTCAGATTTATCCCTTCCCTTTGTTGTAATGTCATAAATCTTGATAAGTCGCCTTATTTCAATGCATATTTCTGCACGGTAATGTTTCTAAAACATGATCAACGATTATTCACATTATCCGCTAGAAAGCTTAAAGCACTGAAATGTAAACATAAATGTAAAAAAATAAAATGCAAAAGAAATGTAAACATTCAATCAGTATGAATTGCAATTTTAGGGTATCAATATGACAGGCATAAGATTAAACTTAAACTCAAACTTAAGTATGACGTTTAAAACGTTGGTGGCTCAGGCTGTTAAATGCCTGCATTTAAGTTCCAGCTGCCTACAATTACTGTAGGCTCGAATCCCACCAGGCTCAAGGTTGACTCAGCCTTCCATCCTCCCGGGGTAGGTAAATTGAGGACCCAAGATTGTTGGGGGCAATAAGCTGACTTTGTAAAAATGCCGCTTAGTAATAAGCAGGCATATACAATGGAAGGAAGGCTATTGCTGAGCACACTGGATTGTATCCCAAAAATTGTAAGCCGCCCTGAGTCTTCGGAGAAGGGCGGCATATAAATCTAATTAAAAATAAAATAAAATAAACCCTGCTGCAATTAACACACACACATACACAAAAGATATTTTACTATATATATTATTAGTGAACAGGTAAATCAAACACAAAGTTACATTTCCTTATCATTTCTGGCAACGCTAAACTCAGTTCTGTATCTTCTCTACCCAATCTTGCCAATGGTCAAAGATAGTTTAAAAAATATAGCCCAACTTCTGGCTCCCAGAAGCAGATCGATTAAAAATTATTATATATTTTAAGCCCTGAAATTAAGAACAATTAAGGACAAATCGGTAAAGCACTACGAAGCGGTATGTAAGTCTAAGTGCTATTGAGCATCAACACACATTTGTGCACCCAAGCATGCACATCAATGCGCAACTGACCTGTCACCTCCGAGAATCAGAGCAGTTTTTAAGCCGGTAAACCGACCCAGCTGCAGGAAAAAAGAGGAAGGAGAATTAAATGCCAATTTAGTTCCAATAAAGGAGAATCTTTGTAGCTCAGGGTTGAAATGAGGAGTTCTTAGGGCTCTCTTGCAGACGTTTCATTACCCAGCTAAGTAACATCATCAGTACTTCAAGGGAATGGGGTTTGTGGAGAGAAGAGAAGGAAAGGAGGTGGAGGATTGTTGGGTCCTTGGTGGTTATTTTCTTGCAGATGTTTCATTACCCTACTAGGTAACATCATCAGTGCTAGAAGAGAGTGTTGTTTACGAGGAGGAAGATTATTATTGTTGGATCGTTGGTGGTTATTTTCTCGCAGACATTTCATTATCCAACTAGGTAACATCATCAGTGCTAGAAGGGAGTGGTGTTTACAAGGAGGAGGAGGAGGAGGAGGAGGAGGAGGAGGAGGAGGAGGAGGAGGAGGAGGAGGAGGAGGAGGACTGTAGTCCTTAGTGCTCTCTGAGCTTGGTAGTTTTCATGCAGACATTTTCTTACCCAGCTAGGTAGCATCATCAGTGCTAGACCTAATCAGGCTGAAGTCCAGCCATTGTCAAGGGGCCATGGTTGAGAATCCCTGTTTTAGTTCCCCAAAGCCCGCTTCTCCCTCTGATTTTTGAAAGTACCTCTTTGGTGAATTTAAGAGTCTGCAACGCAAGTTCTCGGGTTGGAGACAGGACGAGGGCTCGTGCTCCTGTCTTGGCACAGCGGGCTTTCAATTTCTCCAGCATGGGAATCAGAAAACAGGCCGTTTTCCCACTTCCGGTCCTCGCCATGGCCACCACATCCTTGCCGTCCAAGATCAAAGGAATGGTCTGCAGAAGAAGCCGACTTCCAAGTGAGGAAGAGGAGGGAAATCCAACAGCCACTGCCCCTTTTTAAATCACAGCTTTACAAATAACCCAAGGTAGTTAAGGGAGAAATAACAGAATAAGGGAGTTAAAAGGGACCTTGGAGGCCTAACCCAACCCCCTGGTCAAGCAGGAGAGCTTATGCCATTCTGACCAGGCTGACCAGTGTCTTCTTAAAAGCCTCCAGTGATGGAGCTGTGATGACCTGGAGCGTGACACAAAAATAACCAAGTCACAAAAAATAGAGGAAAGTCCCTTTAATACTTCCCCATCCTTTCATTTTGAGTTGTCTTTAATAAAAGAAGCTGAGTTATGTTGCCATAGAAATTTTGACAAAGCTTACAGGAAACCAGGCACTTCAAGGTTGTCCCAAGAGGGGACATTCTTTCTACATTTCTCTTTTGCTAACACCGTTCCAGTCCTTTTTCTCACAAATGATAGATTATTTAGGGTGCGTTTCATTGATCTGACCAAGCAGAATTCGAGGAGGAAGAAAAACATATTATTCTAAAGAAGTTTGGGTGGGGTGCTTCCCGTGTTCTCACCTTCCTCTGGATGGGGGTGGGTATTTTGTACCCTTTTTTCATAATTCCTTTGAACACTGGATAGCTGAGACCTGGGGAGCGAGAAAACCAAGCTTAGAGATATTTTCCCTTTTGTTCTTTTCAAGCTCAAAAGACCCTCTTAGGTCTTCCTAGCACACCAGCAAGTTGCAAAGATGGAAGAAATTAAGAAAAGGGGGTTACTGAATCTTGGGACCTCTGTTTTGATCTAGGCTATCCAAAATCACAAAGCAGACTCCTTTGTCCTGACAAAAACCCCTTTTATTTAGTTTACAGTGAATTCCTCTCCAGCAAAGTCCTGGCCAACAGTCTTTCAAGAGATTTTACAACTACAGATTTTACAACTAATTGTAATTTGTATGGTTTTTTAAATGTTCGCCGCCCTGAGTCCTTAGGGAGAAGGGCGGCATACAAGTCTAATAAATTATTATTATTATTATTACAGACCTTTATCAAGCTTGGAGAGCTGCCAGGCCGATAGCTTCCAAACACCACACTGGAGCAGAAAATACTTGGCAAGGAGTCGCGATCTTCACTCTAATGAATTGAATTAATTGTCTCCTGCAAACCTCACTCCCCTTTTGCTCCTCTTTATTCCCTATGGGAGGGGCCATTCACCATCCACCTGTGGCTTTACTCCTGAGTTGACCCTTGTTCCTTAGCTGTTCCCTTCTCCTGGCAGCTCTGTGCATGCGCACACCGGGAACAGGCTCCAGCTGTTCTTCTTCCCCACTGTTTTCCGACTCTGAAGGCAGCTGATAACTGTCAGACGGCCCTGGCCCCAACTCTGCCTCTGATGCAGAGCCCTCGTCAGAGCCTTCCCCAGACTCCAGGACTGGCCCATGTTCCTCACCAACCCCCTCACTGTCCGAGTCTGCCACCAACTCCGCTGGCCATTGGCGGGCCACAACAACCACAACTAAGGTCATAAATATGAACCAGTTGCCAAGCTTCTGATTATGGGGATGCTGCAATGGTTGTAACTGTGAAAAACAGCCCTAAGTCACTTTTTTTCAGTGCCGTTGTAACTTTGAACAGTCACTAAACATCTATCTATATCTATCTATCTATCTATCTATCTTCTATCATCTACCTACCTACCTACCTATCATCTATCTATATCTATTTATCTATAATTAACCTATCATCTCTCTATCATCACTAATCTATCATCTATCTATCATCTCTCTATCCTATCTATCTATCTATCTATCTATCTAATTTGCTGACTCTTTATTTAAAGTAAATTTGTGTATCAGTGACTGCATGACCTCTGTAGTTGCCACAAGCTAAATAATAAATAAAAAGCTATCGCTCCCCTTAAAACATCCACTTCAGGACTCCTTAACTTACCCATGGACTGGAAACCTCCCGATTTCTTCTTTTTCTTGTTCTGGGCACGAACCATTTCCTGGGTATCGAGCTCAGTATCGGAAGCACCATCAGACTTGGAGAAAGCTGTTTCTGGCATCTCATAGTCCTTTAAACACAAATAAGGAAAAATGGAAATTTTCAGATCTGGGCTGCTGGGACGGTTCCGTAGGAATGCTCACAGTTCTGGCAGCTTCTCTCCTAGCAAGACACTAGGGGTGATTGTGACTGGTTGGTGGGGATTTGGAAAGGCTCCTAAACTGATCTCATTTTGGGGGTTTTCACCGAACTGCACCCAGATCACGTGAAGTATTATTAGCACTTCATAAAGCCTTAGTAAGAGCACACTTGGAATATTGCATCCAGTTTTGGTCCTCACATTACAAAAAAGAGGTTGAGACTCTAGAAAGAGTGCAGAGAAGAGCAACCAGGATGATTAGGGGACTGGAGGCTAAAACATATGATGAACAGTTGCAGGAACTGGGCCTGGCTAGTCTAGGGAAGAGAAGGACCAGGGGAGACATGATAGCAGTCTTCTAATATTTGAGGAGCCACAGAGATCAAGCTATTCTCCAAAGCACCCAAAGGCCAGACAAGGAATAATGGATGGAAACTGAACAAGGAGAGATTCAAGCTGGAATTAAAGAGAAACTTCCTAAGAGTGAGGACAATTAACCAGGAGAACAGCTTGCCACAAGAAGTTGTGGGTGCTCCATCACTGGAGGCTTTTAAGAAGAGATTGGACAGCCACCTGTCTGGAATGGTATAGGGTCTCCTGCTTGATCAGGGGGCTGGACTAGAAAACCTCCAAGGTCCCTTCCAGCTGTATTCTGATTAATTGATTGATTGAGTTCCAGCTTTCCCTTCTACAGCAAAGATGCAACCCTTTCACTATCCATTTGTAGGGTCCCACCTGTAAGTCTCAGGAGGTGCATCTCCCCCCAGATGTTCTTAAACTACAACTCCCAGCATGCTTCCTTCGCACACATGCTCAGAGTGGGCAACTTCTGGGAAAGCCACAGATCTGATCCCAGGCAGCCCCCACCCCCAGCCCGACTCCTTCCAGAGTCCTTGGACTCCAGGTCCCATGCTATGGCTGGGGATGATGGGAACTTGGAGTGCAGTTCCTATTCTATGGCTGGGGATGATGGGAACGCTAGTCCAGCCCATCTTCCCCTACCTGATCCTCGTCGGGCTCCCGGGTTTTGCACCAACGCTGCTTTTTCCTCCTCCGACCCGACCCAAAAGCCGGAGCCATCGCAGCTGATTCCTGGCAGGCGAAGCCACGTGCGTTAAGGAAGTACCGCGGGGTGGGGTTTGGAGGACAGCCGGTCTCTGATTGGTGCATCAGTGGGCGGGTCCCCTTGCGAAGTCCCGCCTGCGCGCTTGGGTACGCCCGGGGATGGCTAGCCTCGCGGTCAATCCGGAGGCGGAAGGGAAAAGGAGCTTCCATAGAGAAACGAAAGGGAAAACCGTAGAGTTGTCTCTTTTTCCGATTTGGGGAGGCACTTTCGGGTTCGCTCAGCACCTTCTGGGTGCCTTTGAATCGCCTTTCTTCGGCGGGGCTTTTTCAGAAATTTCAGGGTTCAGTTTTGGAATAAATATATGCAGTATGTATTTGTACATATATGTGTATAGGAAGCTGGGTTGGTGGAAGAGTGGAAGGAAAGAAACAAAAAGAGAAAAAGAGGGAGAAAGAAAGGAAGGAAAGAAAGAAAGGAAAGAAAGAGAGAGAGAAAGAGAGAGAGAGAGAGAGAAAGAAAGAAAGAAAGAATTAAGGCATATACATACATACATACATACATACATACATACATACATACATCATTTTAGCCACTCTATGCACTTCAGGATGAAGGCCCCTTCCTCCTATATATTGATGTATGGACACATATATAAATTTCTGCATATGTGTCTGCATTCATACAATATTTCTGAAACGAACTGATTATTAAACAGCACACTATACAGCACATATGGGTAATATGCATGTAATTAAGGGAATACAGGCTGGTAAAAGGGGAGTGTGCATATATTTCTCTGAGTGTGTATAAATAGATATAGGATATGGGATAGAGAGAGAGAGATGATAGAAATAGAATAGATATATAGACAAATAATGATGATGGATGGATGGACAGAGAGAGAGAGAGAGAGAGAGAGAGATATGATGGATGGATGGTAGATAGGTAGATGATAGATAGATAGATAGATAGATGGATGGATGATAGATAAGTAGGTAGATAGATATAGATAGATGATGGATGGATGGATAGATAGATAAGATTTAGATGATGGATGGATGGATGGTAGGTAGGTAGGTAAGTAGATAGACAGACATGAATAGATGTTAGGCAGACAGATGATAGTTAGATATAGATGGATAGTTATGTAGATGATAGCTACATACATACATAGATACATATAGATAGATGATGGATGGATGGATGATAGGTAGGTAGGTATGTAGATAGACAGACATGAATAGATGATAGGTAAATGATATAATAATCATGTAGAAGATAGATAGATAGATAGATAGATAGATAGATAGATAGATAGATAGATGGATGGATGTATATAAATACATACATATAAACAAATGTAGATGTAGTGCATACACATATATACATCTATTTCTGCATATAAATCTACATCGGTGTATATACATGATCTCTCTCTCTCTCTCTCTCTCTCCTCCCTCTGCCCCCGCTCCAAAGGGATCACCAGGCTGGATCCCATAGTCGGTGGGAGGGGTGGGTGGGGACAGACTCGCTCCTCCTCGGAAGCCCCGTCCAGTTCCCTGCGCCACACTCGCCGCGCTGCAGAGCCGGGAAGGCGCCCGACGCGTCCTTCTGCCCGCTCGCCCGCAGGTCAGTCTCGGGGTGGGGTGGGGTGTTCCGTTTTGCGGCCCGCTTGGCTGCAAGCGGGGGTCCATTTGCGGGCTGCAGCCGGGCGGGGAGAAGGGGGAAGCGCCTGGCCGCAGAGCCCCCTTCCTTGCGCGGCTGCGTCTCCCGGGGGAACCGGAGGCGCGCCGCTTCCCTTGCCGGGTTGCAAAGCAATCCGTTCGCAGGCGGGTCGTTTCCGTGCCAAGGTTAGATGAACAGAGTTGGAAGGGACCTTGTTAGGTCATCTAGTCCAACCTCCCACCCAAGCAGGAGACCCTACACCATTTCTGACAGATGGCAGTCCAGTCTCTTCTCAAAAGCCTCCAGGGATGAAGCTCCCACTTCTGTTCCATTGGTTGTCCTCAGTATCAGAGAATTCCTCCTTATTTCTAGGTTGAATCTTTCCTTGATCAGTTTCCATCCATCATTCCTTGCCTGGCCTTGAGGTTCTTTGGAAAATAGCTTGACCCCTTCCTCCTCTCTGTGGTAAATATTGGAAGACTGCTATCCTGTCTCCCTTAGTCCTTCTCTTCCCTGGACTAACCATGGCCGGTTCTTGCAACCGTTCTTCATATGTTTTAGCCTCCAGTCCCCTATTGCTGGGTGAGTCCCCTAACCATGGGTAGGTTTTCCAAAAATTAACCAACCTATAAATAGCCAGAAGGGGTTACCTGGAGTCCTTTTGGAGTTCTTTGGGGATTGGCAATTCGGATACAGCAAGGTGAGTATAAAACCTGCTCTAGGCTATTAACATGAAACCAGTCCTATTTCCATTCCACAATTCTCAGAAAGTGACGGTTCATGGATGAGAGTCTCTGCCTGCCCCAGTCAGTTCCATGAAGGCCTCGGCAGGGTTGGGAGCTCGCAAAGGGAGGGTCTACAGAATCAAGGCCACGGCCTCCTTTGTGGACGAATCGCTCTTCGGTAACCAAGGAAAGTACCAACCTTCCAGCCCGGAGTTTGAACCACCTTGGAAGGAGGCCAAGGCTCCTGGTCAAAGACCCCTGCTGTGGAGTCCGGACACCAGGCAGGTGGATTCCAATCCTTTGAAATTCCCTCAATCGGTCAGCACTCCACGGAAGAGGAATAAATACAGGTAGGTCACAATCAGGGTGCTGGGGGTTTTTTTGCAATAAGGGAAAGATGACAGAGTGATTCAAAGAGAGAGTATCTTAGGTGAACGACGTACAGGATTCATTGTTTCAAACACCCTGTCGAGCTGTGTCACAGCTAAAATTCAACCAGCAGGCTTTCATGCCTAAGGCAGGACTAGAACTCACCATCTCCTAGTGATTGGCCCAAAGTTACCCAGCTGGCTTTCATGCTTAATACAGGACTAAACCTCCCCATCTCCTAGTGATTGGCCCAAAGTTACCCAGCTGGCTTTCATGCTTAATACAGCACTAGAACTCACTATCTCTAGTGATAGTGAGTTACCCAGTTGGCTTTATGCCTAAGGCAGGACTAGAACTCCCCATCTCTTAGTGATTGGTCCAAAGTTACTCAGCTGGTTTTCATGCTTAATACGGGATTAGAACTCACCATCTCCTAGTAATTAGTCCAAAGTTACCCCACTGGCTTTCATGCCCAAGGTGGGACTAGAACTCCCCATCTCCTAGTGATTGGACCAAAGCCACCGAGCCGACTTTCATGCATGAGACAGAACTAAAACTCAAGAGAAGTTAAGTTCTTTTTTTTCCCGCTGACATCTGTCACTCTTTTTCTTTCTGGAAGGTTGAAAAGCCACACACCATCCTATTGTGACGAGACTTTGTTCGGGTCCAAGCCAGGAGGACACGAATGGGGAGCCTCCTGGGCCACCCGAGAAGATGTGGCTAAACTCCGTCCTTTGCTTTGCACTCCGCCTTCGGCTCCAAGAGACCGGCCAGTCCTGTTACACCGTCTGGAAAAGGAAGGGATCACCGCTACAGCGAAGGGCAGTTTTGAAGCCAACCACAAATCAGGAACCTCTTTCGGGAAGCCGCCTGAGGACTCTTCAGATGGGGTCACCCAAGTCTTGAGAAGGCCACGTTCCCAGTCTCCCACCAAGCTGTATGATACTTCGCGATTTCGCCCGGGAAAGTCCAATAAACAGCAGGACCAACGTACGCCCACTGCTTCTTCGAGGGCACTTCTCACGCCCCGTTCGAAAGGGCTGCTTGGTTTATCCGCTCGGACCACAGGTTCACGTCCAGAGAAACCACCTTGGAGGTAGAAGAGCCCAACCAAACCTGTAAGTGGGACTGCTTCCTAAATCAGGGTTGCCAGCTGGGGGATTCTGGGAATTGCGATCTGCCTCCATGTTCTGCAACCCAACAAGACAGACCCAGACTCCAGAGAGTAATTAGGACTGCAGAAAAAAACATTGCTAAAAACCTGCCTTCAGTCGAGGACCTGTCTACTGCACGAGTCAAAAAGAGGGCTGTGAAAATATTTACAGACCCCTCACGTCCTGGACATAAACTGTTTCAACCCTATAACCCTATAGAGCACTGCACACAAGAACAACTGGCCATAAGGACAGTTTTTCTGTGAACGCCATCACTCTGCTACACAAATAATTTCCTTCACACTGTCCAACTATTTACAAAGTCTGCATTACTATTACTATTAATCTTCTCATCACTCCTTATCACCCATCCCCTCCCACTTGGGACTGTAGGACTGTAACTTTGTCGCTTGTATCCTTACGATTTATATGGGCTGTTTCCTAGTATGACCTGATTGCTTATTGTACCCTATGACTATTATTAAGTGTTGTACCTGATGATTCTTGACTCTTGATGAATGTTATCTTTTCTTTTATGTACACTGAGAGTATTTACACCAAGACAGATTACTTGTGTGTCCAATCATACTTGGCCAATAAAGAATTCTATTCTATTCTAATTCTAATTCTATTCTAAATTCTGTTCTATTCTAAATTCTATTCTATTCTACCCTGTTCTTACAATTTATATGGACTGTTTCCTAGTATGATCTGATTGCTTATTGTATCCTATGACTATTAAGTGTTGTACCTGATGATTCTTGACTCTTGACAAATGTATCTTTTCTTTTATGTACAGCTGAGAGCATTTGCACCAAGACAAATTTCTTGTGTGTCCAATCACACTTGGCCAATAAAAGAATTCAGTTCCAGTTCCATTCAGTTCAAAGTTGATCAGATTTAGGAAACACTGCACGAAACGAAGAGGATGATTGTGATGGCAGTCGTTTCTTCTCCACGTTTCTTCATTGAGGCCCTCCTGGTTAACTCAGATGCTTGTTCACCTTTCAGTGTAGGGGCGGGGGGAGGCAAGATGTATGTGGTGTGTGTGTGTGTGACCCATGCAAAATATGCAAGTGTGCGGATTGCACGACTGGTTAAATGATGAGCCCCGGCGGTCTGTTGGGCTGCTCGGAGCTCTCTGGGGTTGGGGTTAATAGTAATAGTAATGCAGACTTAATAAATAGTTGAACAGTGTTGAAGGAATTATTTGTTTAGCAGAGTAATGTCATTTGGGGAAAAAAACTGTCCTTGTGTCTAGTTGTTCTGGTGTGCAGTGCTCTATAGCATCGTTTTGAGGGTAGGAGTGGAAACAGTTTATATCCAGGGTGTGAAGGGTCTGGAGATATTTTCACAGCCCTCTTTTTGACTTGTGCAGCATACAGGTTGGTTGGTGGTAATTGTTTTTTTCTGCAGTCCTAATTACCCTCTGAAGTCTGTGTCTGTCCTGTTGGGTTGCAGAACCAAACCAGACAGTTATAGAAGTGCAGATGATAGACTCAAGTTGTGAAGGCAAGCCATTCCGCTGATTATAAGCGTTCTGGTTGTCAGGAAATTTCTCTTTATTTCTATGTTGGATCTCTCTTTAATGATTTTCCATCCGTTCCTTCTTGTCCTCCCCTCCTCTGGTGCTTTGGCGAACACGTTGACCGCCACCTTCTCTGTAACAACCCCTCAAGCACTGGAAGACAGCTGTCATGTCACCCCCTCAACCTTCCTTTCGATAGGCAAGTCGTATCTAGCATCCTCATTGGCTGGATTTAGAATCCAGATCTTTTGTTACCCTTGCTGTGCTTCTGGAAGAGACTAAGCGCATTTTCGTAAACCTAGATGATGTTTGTCCCTGATGATGGTTTGTTTTACAGTAGCTTGGTTTCCAGCGTACTTTTAAAAAATTAAAGTATTGTTTAAAACAAAGTCAGGTGGAGCTTGGCTGATAGAGAGGGTTGTTTTGGCTCCTGCTTTGTTGTCATTAGTAAGAGGCAATGGGCCAAGTTGACACAATGCATTACATTCTATAAACAAAAAAACCACTTGTTCTGTGTATGTTTGGCTTATCGAGCTATGTGAATCTAGATACACACACACACACATACACACACATGTATGTGTCATGCCCCTATTGGAGTCTGAATCCGAGGAGGAAGACGAACAGCTGACAGGGAGTGGGAGCGTGGCTCCATTGGCTGTGGAGGAAACTGGGGAAGGGCAAAGTCCGGCTGGGCAGAGCAGGGGATAGATAGAACAAGAGAGAGGGAGTTCAGAGGAAGACCCAGGCCCACCCCCTCTTCATCCTAGGGCACATAGGGAAGAACGGAGAAGGGAGCAACATGGGTTGCATGGCTTACAGGGGAGGAAAGGGCCCTGATTCCCTTCATTAGCCGCAGCTGGGAAGAGAGGTTAAAAGAGATCCATGCTGAGTGCAGCAACTGCTGGGAACAAACGTGAGATTATCTTGTGTTGACTTTGCTTATCTGTGTTCTTGGCATCTTCCCAGCTGTGTGGAATTACTATTATTCCATCATAAATCTGGAATTCCTTCTCTTGCCCTGCCGGACTAATTACCTCATTTTGCCTTGATTGGACTTATAGTTACAGTTTTTGTTGACCATGTTTTGGACTTGATTCTCTGCAGCCAAAGGCTGTTCCTGGGAGAGTTTTTCTCCAGCCCAGAAGGTAACCAGGACATTGGGGGCACCCTCTGGGATTTTTCTCCTGTTTCTACTCAAGACGAGAGATTTCAGGTTGGGGAAAATGATTTTGACAGGTCTCCCTCTTTTTAAACGATCAACTTTATTCAAGAACGTCCCAGAACCTCAGAAGGGCTCCATCCCTCTCCAAAGCTGCCCAGGGCAGCCCAGCCACCAAAATAAGATACGGCCAGGCATTAACCAACAACGTTCAAGCCTCATCTCTTGCCCGTACTCTTCCTCCCCTTCCCCTTCTTCTTCCTTTTGCTCCGTAACATCGACCTCACTAAGTAGCCCTTCCAGACGGCCTGGATCAGAGTAGCAGCTCGTGCCAGGATGGCCAGCTCCTTCTCGGCTTTGTCCTTCTGCTCCTGCTTCACCCTCCTCTCCTCTACGATCTGGCAGTATTCCTCGTCCAGCCGGGTGTATTTCTCCCGCAGCTGGGCCAGATCCTGCTTCTCAAACACGTAGACTTCATCGATCTCATCGATCTCCTCCTGGGGAGAGAAAGGAGTCGTGCCCGGTTTTTATGACCCCTTTTGTTTTATTTTTGACACGGTTTGTTAAGCTAATTGCAGTGGCTTTAAGTGAACCCTGGGCTCCTTAACCAAATCCCCCCCCCATTGATTTTCCTTGCCAGAAGCCTATCAGAATAGGGGAGGGGAAGAGGGTGACGTCACTTCCTTGTGAGGTTCATGACCAGTGGTGGTAATCTACTGGTTCGGTCCGGTTTGCTCGAACCGGTAGTAAAAAAATGCTACCGGTTTGGCCGAACTGGTGTTTCTGTCGATCAGCTGTGCCACGTGATTTAGATTAGCTCGAAAGTAGGAAATCATCAGATTTCTTTTTCCCAGGAAGCTTCCCTGAGGCCCAGTAGGCAAAAAATGGGGCGCCGGGCTGCAAAAGGAAAAAAAAAACACCACCTAGCCACGCCCACCCAGACACAAGACTACCTGGCCACACCCACCTAGCCACGCCCGCAGAACCAGTAGTGAAAAAAATTTGAATCCCACCACTGTTCATGACCTTACTTGAAGATGGGTGGACTTCAACTCCCAGAATTCCCCAGCCAGCTATGGAGTTATTAAAACGGCGCTGAAAAGAGTGGCAACTTCTTTTTCCCCCTTGTGCCTATGAGGTAGCTTCCTTGTGATGTTCAGATAACCTAGCGTTTTTCGATTTTGCCAACTCGAAGATAGGTGGACTTCAATTCCCAGAATTCCCCAGCCAGCATAGTCCACCCATCTCCGATGCAATGAGAATGAGTCAGCAAAGTTATTGCCGCTTTTAGACTAAGGATGGGTCTACAGGGTTATTGCCACTTTAAGAAGCTGTCTATATAAAAGCGGCGATGAGAGGGTGTATTTCTCTCTCTCCAGTTTGATTCTGTGCAGAGTAAAGAAGACTGATTACTTGCCAGGTATTTGCCTACCACGTATATATATGTATATAGCTGTCTGTATATAAACCAGATAGAGAAACATCTGCCACTGCCTAGGATCGAACCCACAACCCCCTGAGTGTGAGGCAAGAGCACTACCTCTAAGCCACTGTGCCATCGTTTTTGAGAAGTAAATAGCTCTACAAGGGGAAAGGAAAGAAGCTCATGTCTTACCTGCTTTTCAATCATTTCGATATCGTACTTTTGGACCCAATTTTCTATCTCCATTTCCACCTTGTATTTTTTCTAAAAGGAAATAAAATTGGATTAAAAACAGCTTGGCAGCAAAGGTTTATGATTCCTGCCTTAAGGGTTGGGGACCGCTCCTGTTGGGTATTCCCCAGCCAGGTTGTGCGAATGTGTTTCATAAATTAGATTAACAGAGTTGGAAGGGACCTTGTAGGTCATCTAGTCCAACCCCCCCCCACCCAAGCAGGAGACCCTCCACCATTTCTGACAAATGGCAGTCCAATCTCTTCTTGAAAGCCTCCAGGGATGAAGCTCCCACAACTTCTGAAGGCAACTTCTGTTCCTTTTGGTTGATTGTTCTTATTGTCAGAAAATTCCTCCTTATTTCCAGGTTAAATCTCTCCTTCCATTATTCCTTGTCTGGCCTTCAGGTCCTTTGGAAAATAGCTTGACCCCCTCCTCTTTGTGGCAGCTCCTCAAATATTGGAAGACTGCTATCCTGTCTCCCCTGGTCCTTCTCTTCCCTAGACTAGCCAGGCCCAGTTCCTGCAACCGTTCTTCCTATGTTTTAGCCTCCAGCCCCCTAATCATCTTGGTTGCTCTTCTCTGCACTCTTTCTAGGGTCTCAACATCCTTTTTAATAGTGTGGTGACCAAAACTGGATGCAGTATTTATGGTATGGTCTTACTAAGTCTTTATAGAATGGTAGTAATACCTCACTTGATCTCGATTGCATCCCTCTGTTAATGCAGTTTAGGATTGCATTGGCTTTTTTGGCTGCTGCTGCACACTGTTGGCTCATCTTTTATTGGTTGTCTGCTAAGACTCCAAGATCCCTCTCACAGTTCCTGCTATTGAGCCTGGTTTCTCTGCTCAGCCTCCTCCAGCATTTACCTTCCGAAGGCTGAGTTCCGTCTCTCGGTCCTCAGCCACCAGGGCGTTGAACTGAGCACGCAGCTGCTGCAGCTCCTGTTGCAACTTGATGCATTTCCCCTGGGAAGTGCGCACCTCCGACTTGTGCTGCTTCTCTGCTTCGGCCCGGGTGCGCTGGATTTGGCTTTCGGAGAACTTGGCCAGGTTGTGCAAGTGCATTTTCAGGTCTTTGATGACGGTGTTCTTCTTGGAAATCTGAAAAAGGGGAGAGAGAGAGAGAGAAAACAACAACTTTGCAATTATCCAACTCTCCAGGGCAGAATCTTCTGAAAAATCCAACTTGGATCCAAACTACACGCTGTTAAAGATCAGTGGAGGAAAAGCTGCTCACCGCAGTCGAAGCTGGACAAGATCTGTTTGTTGAAGGGTCCAGTTCATCATTATTTTCACTTAATGACCCCATAATCCCTTGCGGGGTGGAGTCTGGGCAACTGAATGGAGCTAGCAGAGTGTTTTTACTGGCCGGATGCCCTTCCCTGTTGCCAGTATGGAGTTTTGTCCAGCAGATATATATTCTCAGTGTGCCCAGAGAGAAAAATATCTGCCTCTACCAAGGATTGAACTCATAGCCTCCTGATTGTGAGGCGAAAGCTGCACCTCTAGGCCACCACTCTCGTTGAAGGGTTCCCCTTCCTAAAAACATAATCACTAGTACAGATAGTCCTCAACTTAATGACCAGCATTGAGCCCAAAATGTCTGTGGCTGAGGGGTCGCAAGTCGAGGATGGATAATCTCACTCCAGGTTTGGCATGAAAAGGTTATCTTATCTTGAAGCTGACAAATCTGCCAGGCTGAATTATGGTTTTAAATCAAGGACTATCTCTATAGTCAAATGTGTTTTTTATTTATTTTTTAATTGATCTTCCCTTCAATTATGTCTGGTTCTCTGAGACTGCCTAGAGAAGACCCTGAAGTTTTCCTTGACAAGGTTTTTCAGAAGCAGTTTGCCATTGCCTCCTTCCTAGGGCTGAGCGAGAGAGGCTGGCTCAAAGTTATGCCTAAGGTGGGACTTGAACTCATGGTCTCCCAGTTTCTAGCCTGGCGGCTTACTCACTAACAGACCTAACTGTTTCTCAAGTGTTTTCCTATTATTTCTCTCTTTTTTTCTTCTCTTTCCCATTCAATCACGTCCGTTTCCTCGAGACTGCCCGCCCAAGTCCCTGAACTTCCCTTGGCAGAGTTTCAGTGGTTTGCCATTGCTGCCTTCCTAGGGCTGAGAGAAAGCGACTGGCCCAAGGTCAGCCCCCTGGCTTGATGCCTAAGGCAAGGCTAGACTTCCAGATCTCTCAGTGCTAAGCTCAGGGGATCGGCAACCTTAAGCACTTGAAGAGCCATTTGGATCCATTGCCCACCAAAAAGAGAACACCGGGAGCCTCAAAACCTGGGTGGGCATGGCCAACTCAACGTCACTCCCACCAAGTCACATGACCCACCCACCCCCGCCATGCCCACCCAGGTTTTATGGCTCCCAGTGTTTTCTGTGGGAAATGGGTCTCCCTTCCTCCCTCTCATTTTACCTTCTCAGGCAAGGCAAGGAGTGACTGGGAGAGGAGGGCGAGTGACTGGGCCAGCTAATGGGGAGCCACAGCAGAGGGCCTAAAGAGCCGCATGCAGCTCCAGAGCCACGGGTTGCCGGCACCTGGTCTAGCTGGATGCCTTCCCCATTATACCACACTGGTTCTTCAAGTCAAATCTGTCCCCTTTTTCCTGCCTACCACCTGGCTTTCCAAGGGAGCCAGCCCATTTGGGCAATTAATTAGGTCCAGTTTTTGACTGGCTAAGCGGACCAGACAAGTCAAATCCTGCTGCTTAGCTCCACCACCGTACCTCCTCATCCCTGTTCTGGATGGCTGCAGTCAGTTCGTCTTCCAGATTTGCAGCGGTCTCTGTGTTTTTCTTGTCTCTCTGGAAGACTTCATTCAAAAACCGACATTTCTCCTTTTCTTCCAAGGGGGTGGTGAGGAGCTGCTCAAAGAGGAAACCCCTCTGCTTGGACAGACAAGTAATAAATTTATGGACGGACGGGTCCCTGGTGTAAGCGACCTCTCTCAGAGCTTGGCAAGCGACCGTGTTGGTGTAAAGCAGGCGTAGAATATTTCGGATCGAGCTTTTAAGGCCTTGAACCTGCAACGTGAGATAACCATCAGAATCCACCAGGCCAAAGAAAGTTCCTTTACCGGAGCCTATATAGAGAATATTTTCTTCCTCCGGGTGTGAGAGCATAAATTCCAGGATGTTTGAGAGCCGTAGATGTTCTCGGAAGGCTCCTGTAAGTTCAGGACCTAAGACGGTGGTAAACTCATCAAGGTTCTCGACGATGTAGGAGAAGACACTGACCAGTTCTATCTTGAAGATGGTTTCATCCAAGACAGATATGATCCTTTTGGTCTCGACAGTGCTCAGTTTTGACCGACCGGGATCCAAGATCCTTAAGGGGGCTCGGATAGACTTCTTGGGCCGGCTGGAATCGACCAGCTCGTAAGATGTGGAGACCAATTCCGACGTCATGTTTTCTGCTGGATTCTCCTTGGGAACCAGGGACCCTTTTTGAATTTCCCGACAAGTTCAGGTGTTCTAATGTTCTTGTTTTAGCACCTCTGATGGAGAGGATTCTGAGAGTAAGACAGTGCAATGAGTGGGAAGATTAACCTTGAGGGACAGGAGAGAGGAAACCAAAGGTGAGATAAGAGGAATCTGAATCCAGGGCAGAAATGTAATCTGGGAGAGAGTCTCCGACAGGAGACTCTCATTTCCTCCTGAAGATAAAGATGGAATAATGAATATGTAAGCTTACAATATATATATATATATATATATATATATATATATATATATATATATATGCGAAATACCACTCACGCATCATCACAAAATCTCCAGAACCATAAAGCCTACAAACTTGAAAGTTGGCACGTATGTTCCTCTTGGCTTCTAGATGCTCACTAAGAAAGGATTTTTCAAAATGACCATCAGAGCATTAGTATTTCCTATATTGTTATTATTAACATGCTCCGATGCTAAGGAGTTCTACTCCCCCTCCCCACCTGAAAAGAAATCTGTTCCAAATGCAAAACACAAGCAGAGAAGAGTTTCAGTTTCAGTTTTACTTTCACAGCACCAAGTAGCTTTAGTACAGAACAGTTGAGCTAAGCCACGCCCAGGCTCCTTGCTGTCTCCTTATTGCTCACACAGCAAATACTGTTTCAATTTCCAAAGAGCCCTCAACTCTCTCACACACGGACAGGATGCTAGCCAGATGAATACCAATGGATGCTGGTAGACAGAGGCAGAATTTCCCCCCTTATTTTCCTCCCTAAAAACTAAGCCCGACCACATAGTTTCATAGTGAAGCACAGGTACAGAGCTAGTAATATAATAATTATAATGAATAATAAAGCAAAGGTAGCACCAACAACGATAGCTGCCTTGGATGCAATCCCAAAACATCTGGAGCACCCCTTGAACACTGTCGGCATTGACAAAAACACCCATTGGTCAATTGCAAAAGGCAGCTTTAATTTAGAATAGCTGACATCCTGCGATGATATCTTTAATATTATTAAATAATAACACCTGCCTATCTCAGGTATTTGGGAAGGACTCCATAGGTGAAGCAAAATACAGAATCCAGTTTGAACACCTGGCTGTGTGATGAACAGAGGAATAATAAAACAATAATAATAATAATGATGATGATGATGATGATTATAATACAGGTAGTCCTTGAGTTACGATCGCAATTGAGCCCCAAATTTGTGTTGCTAAGTGAAGAATTCGTTCAGTGAGTTTGCCCCATTTTATGACTTTTCTGTTCTTAAGTGAATCATTGGAGTTGTTAAATTAGTAACATGGTCGTTAAGTGAATCTGATTTTCCCATTGACTTTGCCAGTCGCAAAATGGGATCACATGATACCCCACACTGCTACCGTCATGAATACGAGTCAGTAGCCAAGCATCTGAATTTTGACCATGTGACCGCTGCAACGGTCATAAGTGTGAAAAACAGCCATAAAGTCACTATTTTCCAGCGCCGTTGCAACTTTTAACGGTCACTAAATGAGCTGTTGTAAGTCGAGGATCTACCACTGGATAAAAATGTCAACTCTGGCTTAAACACCTGGCTGAGCAAACATAATAAAACTAGCAATATAATAGAAATGGAATGTAGTATAACCGTTAAATATAATAATGTAATATAAAATAATGTAATAAAATGATCTCTTAACGTTACAAAATGATAGATTATTAATTCATATAAAAATATAAATACAAGTATTTCCCTCCCTTCCTTTGAAGTGCAACCCGCGCAGGAAAAGCATCATTTTTATTAATTTTTGCAGCTCACCCGACCTAAAAGCGGAAAAGCTCCTCGGTTACCATGACAACGGCTTCCCTTCCGTAAATTTAAAGCCGAGTCCTCTCGTTGCCGGGCAACACTGGAACGCGCAAGGGGTGGAGCTTCCCGCCTAGCCAATCGAAGTCCTCGTTGTTTCCACTGTGGTCTTTCCGGACAGCCAAGAGGTGGCCAATTAGAAGCGACAACGAGTCGGCGCCTTGCTCCTCCCACCTCTCACGTGCCTCTTAAAGGCAAGAGTACGGTAGTAAGAGAAGGTGGCATACACTTCAGGTTGTCAGTTGCCCTTAATGGAACGCCAAACGGAAGGCGACCGACATTTACCGCCTGAAATTCGACGATGTTTTAAACAGGCTGTTGGCCAGATAACTCAAATGAACTCTTATACTTTATGTACAGGGCTCATTCTGGCCGTTTAAATGGCAGAACCTCGATGGAGAACCGGAGTTTGTGGGCAACCATATGTTTCCCTATCTCTTCGCTCTATTAGAGGCGTAGCGCATTCCAGGACAAGACATCGGGAAAGGGCAAGCTAACAGCGCATGCGCACTCCTTAAAGCCTCTAGGGAAAGCGGCAGGCAGCGATTCCATCACTACTTCCGGATTCCAATGGGACGCTGTATATACTGCATGTGGAGTGGAGACGTTTAATTGAATAGCTCCTGTTTAATAGCTCCTAATATTCTCCTCCCCGCCCTGCTGGTTGGGGATGATGGGGGTTGTGGTCCCACATCCTTCCAAGTCTACAGGTTGGGAGAGGAGTGGTGCAATCCTAGGGATGAGAACTTAATCTGCATTATTATTGCCAGGGAATGCCTATAGCTGGCATCCCAACTTGCAAAAAATACATCTTTTTTTAATTAAATAATAATAATACCCCCCCCCAGGGTTGCACGCCTCGCTTCCTCCCGACCAAGCCGCAAATAAAACAGACTCTGCAAAAGTCATCAGCCGGCTTTGCATTTAGGGGGTTAACTGGAGGGGGTTCAGCCCAACGTCGTCCCAGCCGGCTCCTTCGCCCACTTTTGTGTTTTGTTTTGCTAGCAAGGCACATTTGCAGAGTCGAGTGGGGCATATATCTGAAGCTGCAGCATAATATTGCAAAAGGGGAAAAAAACTTTTTCATTTAATGACCTCTGCAAAGCCGGTTTTGAGCCAACCACGATGATTGCAAACCATGGTTAGAAGAAGGCTGGGTTGAAAAGCGGAGGAGGGGGGAGGAAGAGAGGGAGGGAAGTCAAAGGTTCTCACGCTTTATTTACGCGCTGCCTCCTTCCCCGCCTCCTTTGGACGCGTGCTGGGCTGCTTCCTCCTCCTCCTCCTCCTTGCTGGACTCTTCCCCCTTCCTAAGTCGTCGGAAAGAAGCGCTGCGGAGGCCCGAAAACGGGAAAAAGCCCTAGGCGTTTGCATTGCATTGCATTGCATTCCTTATTTTATTTTATTTTTTTGCAAACGACCCGGGGCTTTGGCAGACACGCGTTGGCCGAGAACATGGGAACCCCGGCAGATTCCCAAGACGGGCTCCCACTTTGATCAAAACCGATTGCAAAGAGGGAGGGAGGGGACCCCCGTGCAGCAGACCCGATTAGGGTGGCCGGTGGGCTGCTTCTCCCATGGCTGGGTGTCTCGAAGAGGACGACGTCCCCCTGATCCTGACCTTAGAGGACGGCAGGAGCCGGAGGGTCGATCCGGAGGGAGTCCCCAACGAAAGTAAGCCAACTTTGCTGCTCCCCACCCCCTGGGATGTGAAGCTGGGATGCGCTTGGCAAGCGGTGGGGAGAGGGCTCTGCATTTTACAGCCCAGAAGAGAGAGAGACAGAGAGAGAAAGAGACAGACAGAGAGAGAGAGAGAGAGATACAGAGAAAGAGAAAAGAGGCACAGAGAGAGGGGGGGGAGAGAGACAGAAAGAGAGAGAGACAGGGAGAGACCGAGAGAAAGAGGGAGAGAGACAGAGAGAGGAGACAGAAAGAGACAGAGACACAGAGAGGGGGGAAGAGAGAGACAGGAAGAGAGACAGGGAGAGAGAGACAGAGAAAGGGAGAGAGACAGAGAGGGAGACAGAAAGAGAGAGACAGAGGGAGAGAAGGAGAGAGACAGAGGGAGAGAGAGACAGAAAGAGGGAGAGAGGGAGACAGAAAGAGAGGGAGAGAGAGACAGACAGACACAGACAGACACAGATAGAAAGAGAGAGAGAGAGGTGATATATATACTGTATATCTGGGGCTTTTGGACTCCAATTCCCAGGAGCCTCATCTGGCTGGGGTGGGAGCACCAAGTTGGCCAGGGGTTGCTTTTTAAGTCCGGGCCGGGTGAGGGTGTCCTCACTTGCAAAATTTGACTGTTTTTGGCAGCTGCAGGAGAAACCCACCCGATGGGCAATTTAGTCTGGAGGCCAAATTGTGTGATGAACGGTTGTGTGGGGGAACTCATTAACGAAGAGAAGGGTTAGGGGTGGCGTGATAGCAGTCTTCCAGTACTGGAGGGGCTGGCACAAAAAAAGAGGGGGTGTAGGATCTCCTGCTTGAGCTAATCAGGGCCCCTTCCAGCTCTACGGGATTTCTGATTCAAACTTACTTATTTAGGGTGTCAAGAGGACAGGACAAGAAGTACGGTAGTAGATAGAAGCTGGTTAAAGACCTAGAACTAAATAGAAAATTTCCTGACAGCAAGAACAATAAATCAGTGGAAAAAAACTTGTTTCCGGAAGTTGTGGCTGCTCCATCACTGGGATGGTATAATGGCTGGGATGGTATAAGGCCTCCTGCCTTGGGCAGGGGCTGGACTAGAAGACCTCCAAGGTCCCTTCTTCCAGTGCTACGATTCTTAGGTTCTAAGCGTGGAAGGAAAGCGTCGTGGACAGGTTACATTCCTGAGAGCGCTTCCTTTTTTTCCGCGTTGTTTTTAAAACGGCCTTTCCAAACGGCCTCCTTGGTTGTTTTTCTCTTCGCCCTTCAATGCCATCTGTTGGCAGAAAGCAGAGCTGGAAATCTCTGGGTGGCAAAGAAGGGAAGGAATAAGGGGGGAAAAACAAAACAAAACATGATTTTGTCACTCCTGCCGGCCGAGGGACAGTGGCTGCTGTGCTCGCAAATCTAGGAACAAAGAATAGATTTTATATTATTTTTCTAAAGCCTGATTGACTCCTTTGATCACCTTGGAAAGAGATTCTGGTGGAGAGGAGAGAGGAGGATGGAGTGATTCAGAACACGGAGGCAGGAAAAATATATATATATATATAAATGTGGCCCACAGGAAATAAGAAAATGCCACAGTGCATCTGTTCGTGCAAAGCGCCCCACGCACTCCGGAAAAGCACGTCTGTTTTTGTCTCTTTGCTAGTGAATTCCTGAAAGCCAGTTTGGTCTAGCTCAGTGATGGCTAAACTTTTTCGGCTCCTGTGCCGAAAATTGCGCGCGCGCCTGTCAGCACTCAGAAGGCAATGCGCGCACCCCCCCACTCCTGTGCATGCATGCACGATCCCCCGCATGCCATGTGTCTCTGTGCATGCACACACCCCTCCACGCGCTGCGCATCTCTGTGCACGCACGCACGATCCCCCACATGCCCAGCGTGTCTGGTCATGCGCGTGCATCTCCCGTGCATCCCCCGCTTCCTGCGCATGTGTGCCAGGTACCCAACAATCAGCTGTCGGGCAGGCGGCACGCCTCATGCGCGATGGGGCTCTTCCAGGCGACCTCTCGCGTGTCGACAGAAGTGCTCTGTGTGCCATCACAGGTCTAGCTGTTATGGTGGCAAACTGAACAGATAGTCCTTGGCTTACAAAAGTTCGCTTAGTGACTGAAGTTACAACGGCACCGAAGAAAGTGACTTATGACCGTTGTTCACACTTACGCCCACTGCAGCGTTCCCCCTTGGTCCCATGATCAAAATTCGGAGGCTTGGCAACTGACTCATATTTATGATGGTGGCAGGGTCCTGGGGCCCCATGATCCCTCCTCCTCACAAGCCAAGTCAGTGGGGAATTCACTTAGTGTTGTGGCCCGCCAGCGGCCAGTGGAGCTGGTAGCAAATTTGGACAATGAGGAGGTTGTGGGGGGAACATGGGCCAGTCCTGGAGTCTGGGGAAGGGCTCTGTGTCCACTCTTGGACGAGGGCTCTGTGTCGGAGGCAGAGATGGGGGGCAGGGCCATCTGACAATTATCAGCTGCCTTTGGAATCAGAGATCAGTGGGGAAGAAGAACAGCTGGAGCCTGTTCCGATGTGCACATACACAGAGGTGCCAGAAGAAGGGAAGTTAAGGAACAAGGGTCGATTCAGGAGTAAAGGCACAGGTGGACAGTGAATGGCCCCTCCCATAGGGAATAAAAGAGGAGTGTTTGCAGGAAACAATTAGTTCATTAGGGTGAAGATCTGTTCCCGATTTCTTGCCAAGTAATTGCTGCTACAGCATGGCGTTTGGAAGCTATCAGCCTGGCAACTTTCCATGCCTGACAAAGGTCTGTAATAGTGAAATCTCATGAAAGACTGTTGGCTGGGACTTTGCTGGAGAGGAATTCACTGTAAACTAAGTAAAAGGAGTTTTATTGGGACGAGGAGTCGGCTTCATGCTGTTGGGGAAGCCTAGGTCAGATCGCTTAACAACCATGTTATTCACTTAACAATGGCAGTGATTTACTTAACAACTGGCAGGAAACAAGGCAGAGCTCCATTAACGAGTGTTTCATGTAGCAGAAGTTCTGGGCTCCATTCCTGTCGTAAAGCGAGGACTGCCTGCAGATGGGCAAAGACGATTTTGCTCCGCCCGCCCAGTTTTGGATGCCTGATGAAAAAGACTTGATGAATCCCTGCTGCCTCTGTGATGACCCAGAGTGTAACACAAACGTAACAAAATCCAAAACGTAAATAAATGTCCTTTAATGCCTCCAACTTGGCCCCACTGTTCAATAATTCTCAGTTGGAGATCAAACGTACTCAAAAATAGTCTTCAAAAGAAAGCAATACAGTCCGAACTTAATGAGCAGATAGAGGTGAAATAAAAAACTAAAACAAACTACAATGAAGGAATTTCCACAACGGACCAGGATAAGTAATTACCAACTTATAACAAGGCACAGTCCGTTGGAAGGACGCCAACCAAGATAACTTCAGCCCAAAATAAAACACGATTTGCTTCTGGCAACGCTGTGTTTTAACCGTCTCTCTTATATACTATTCTCCCCAGTTGCAATCAATGAGGGGGATCATGGCCGCTTCCTCTCTCGTAAGCCAGGTTGTTTCCTTCCTAGGATGGAGAGGGGATGGGTCTGGTTCTTCCTCTGACTGCCCAGCTGGCCTCTGCCCTTCCCCAGCCTCCTCCACAACCTCCAGAGCCGCACCTCCACTCCCTGTCGGCTGTTCCTCCTCTCCCTCAGAGTCCGACTCTACCAAGGGCATGATACTCTCTCTCCCCGCTCTCCGCATCCTTGGAAGCTCAGCAAGTATTAAAAAGCAAAGAAACGGAGAGGATCATGAAACGGATGTTAATTCATCCTTGCCAGATCCCATTTTCTGAAAGCTGTGACATTCTAGGGTTTTTTTTCCCGCCCCTCCCGCCTTGTTGTTGTTCCCAACACTTGTTATTCTGGTTTTCTGAGTCAGCTCGGGTTGTCGGCTTTCCAGGGTTTTTAGTGCTCGCTTTAAGGATGCCGAGTTGCGTAATTTCCACCTGTTCCCAGAGCAACCAGACGAAGGATGGTGGGCATCTTGGAAGCACACTCATTCCTTTGTGCAAAGCAGCCTACTTGTTTTTGGAAAGCTTTGCAAGTGGAAAAAGGTTCGGAGGTCTTTGCAAACCGAGGCATGCTCAATTTGCAGTTCTGGTTGCTTCATCCCTGGAGGTTTTTCAAGAAGAGATTAGATAGGCATTGCTTTGGAATGGCATAGGTCAGTGGTGGCTAACCTTCTTGGGCTCCTGTGCCAAAAATTGTGCGCACTTGCATGCCAGCACCCAGAAGGCAATGCGTGCGCGCGCCCCATGCCCCCTGCACATGCACGCACAATCCCCCCCTCTGCCCCCTTACCTGCACTGAAGTTGGAAGGAAGCAAAGAAGTTCTTGTACTTCAAGCCTTGTGGATGCTTGGAATATCTTGGTGTTTGGAGACTTTGTGTTTGAAATCTTTCATAGTAACTTTATCTAGTGTTCTTGGCAGCCTTGCACCGCCTTAGCACGGCTAGTTCTTATCAGAGACAATTTAGTTTGAAACAGCCCTTTAACCCTGAAGGAACGGAATTCGTAAAGAATCATTAAAAGGTTTTGCTGTTACCTCTGTTTCGTGTTTGTTTCCTTAGAACAAGGTTTGGGTCAGAACACAACCGTTCTTCATATGTTTTAGCCTCCAGTCCCCTGATTGGTTGACCAAAATTAATTAACGTTTTCCTTAAAAAGGGAAAATGAACCCAGCCGAATGTTTTTGACTTTAAAATGTCTTTAGGAACAAAAGAGGAATCAAAGTGGCCAGCACAAAATGCCAAGAGGTTTTTAAGAAACAGAAACGAACCTTAACTGTAACTTTAAGCGTTTTTTTTTTTTTCAAATTTTTATTTTGATTGTGCTGCACTCAACATAAACAGAGCTCCCCTTCACAAAAATGGGGGGTTTCTGAGAATTCAGCACAGCCGATCTCATGAGGTCTAGGAACTTGACAAGTTTCCAGGGACACAAACTTCTCAAACGCCTCCATCACAATTTTAACCTTAAGAGGGTCTCGCCTTCCTAGGGAAGAGGAGGTCTTACGAGCAGAGAGGCCAAAAATGGAGTTGCCTAGAGCGTACAATCTTTCCTCCCTGTTCTCCATCAAGATGGCGTCAATTATGACGACATCCACGATATGTCCAGCCCAGCGACGGGAGAGCGGCGGTCTCCGTGGGATCCTGGAAGACGAACTTGGGAAATGAATTACCAGGAAGCTGCAATTTATCTACAGGTGGGCCGTAATTTTTGTGTTACGCCTTGGGGGGGAACAAGGGGAGGTAAATGGGATTACGGGTGGGGTCCCAGAATCCCCCAGCCTGAAGAGCGGGCGCTAAGAATTCTGGGAGTTGAAGGCGAGAACGATAAATTTCCAACCTCTTGGAGAAGGTTGGGATGGGCGAGCGAAGAGCTTCCTGTCACACACTCACGTTAGCGGAAACGAGGTTGGGTCGATTGTAGGTTGGTTGGTTGGGTAGACCAGGATTCTCCAATCCTGGCCACTTTTTTTTAAAGGCTTGTGGACTTCAACTCCCAGAATTCCCAAGGCCGGTGTGAGGAATTCTGGGAGCTGAATTGAATTCTTTATTGGCCAAGTGTGGCTGGACACACAAGGGATTTGTCTCCGGTACATAGGCTCACAGTGTACACACATACAAACAACAAAGCGGTAGGTCATATATAAGCGAAAAAGCACTCACGCATCATCACAAAATCTCCAGAACTGTAAAGCCTACAAACTTGAAATTTGGCACGTATGTTCCTCTTGGCTTCTAAGGGCTCACTAAGAAAGGATTTTTCAAAATGACCATCAGAGCCATTAGTATTTCCAATATTATTATTATTAACACGCTCTGATGCTAAGGAGTTCTACTCCCCCTCCCCACTCGAAAAAGAAATCTCTTCCAAATGCTAAACACAAGCAGAGGCGTTTCAGTTTCAGTTTCACAGCACCAAGCAGCTTTAGTACAGAACACTTGAGCTAAGCCATGCCCAGGCTCCTTGCTGTCTCCTTCTTGCTCACACAGCAAATACTGTTTCAATTTCCAAAGAGCCCTCAACTCTCTCACACACTGACAGGACGCTAGCCAGATGAATACCGATGGATGCTGGTAGACAGAGGCAGAATTTCGCTCCCTGATTTTCCTCCCTAAAAACTAAGCCCGACCACATAGTTTCAGAGCGAAGCATGGGGACCCTGTTAGTAGATCATAAATCATAGTTACAATGGTTCCATCATAAGATGCACATCCCAACAACTGTGGACAGAAAGGTCGTAAAACGAGGCACAATGTTTTTAACAACCGTCTCGCTTAGCAACAGAAAATTTAAGGCTCCATTGTCGTCGTAAGTTGAGGACTGCCTGTGTTTGGGGTTTGTGCCTTAATCCTTTTTCTCCCTTTACACATTCCAGGAAGGCGAGAACAACGATAAATTTGTCACCCATCCCAAGGACCCCAAAGCTCTGGCTTCCTACCTCTTTGTCCACAACCATCTCTTCTATCTGATGGAGCTAACCACTGCTCTCTTGCTCTTGTTGCTGTCACTCTGCGAAGCCCCCGCGGTTGCCATATTCCGCCTCGGCATTTACGTATGTGGTTCCTGGGGAAGTGGGGAGGGGGGGAGGGGAGAGAAGGGGCCCCGGGAGGATCCAGAGAAAAGACATTAAGTGGGGCTTCCTCCCCAGAGAAAGGAAACTCCAAACTCCTGGAGAAGTTTGGGATGGGCAAGCAAAGAGTTTCCCATCACACACTCCGTTTAGCCGGAATGAGGTTGGGGCTGTTTGTGGTTGTTCGTAGGTTGGGTTGTCCTGTAGACCAGGATTCTCCAAATTCGCTTTTTAAGACTTGTGGACTTCAATTCCCAGAATTCCTGAGGCCAGCGCGAGGAGTTCTGGGAGTTGAATTGAATTCTTTATTGGCCAAGTGTGGTTGGACACACACGGGATTTGTCTCCGGTTCGTAAGCTCGCAGTGTGCACACATAACAAACAACGAAGGGATAGGTCACAGATCATAAATCATAGTTACAAATCGTTCATCGCAAGATACAAAGAACAAGGGATAAATCATAAGATACAGATAGGAGAGAGTAGGAAGGATAAGTAGATGACAGATGAGGAAGATGAGGATAGTAGCAATACAGCCTACTACACGAGTATGGTCTAAGACAGGGCGGTGTCAGCTCATAAAATATTTCTATGGTCTTTTTAGAGTTGGCAACAGAAAGGGGGGGGGTGGAAAGGGGTTTGGAAAGTGCAGTGCGGCAGCTTGGAAATTGAAAGTGCATTCCATAAATAGTTTTTCAAAGATAGTTTCTAGGTGACTGAAGTTTCTGCCTCGCAAATATCTAACAGGAGAGCATGATTGATGACTCTTGGCTATGGAGGTGTCCCATTGGAGAATATGAATTACAATACACCCAGAGAGGTGGGGGGAAAACCAGGGTCAAGGGTGACCATGAGTGATGTGTCTCAGAGTCGGCTACATTCAGGCAATGCCGGCATGTTAACTCCCAATAAATCCTTTTGAAGTTTTGGAAGTTTGGCTCGAGACTCATGATTTAATTGCGGGGCAACTGCCGGAATCCTGACAGGCGGTGGGAATGAGGTATTCAACTCTTAGAGTGGCCTTTAAGTTTGGAGAGCCCCTGATGTAGAACACAGAATCCTAAGGCTGGAAGGGTTCCTCAGAGATCTTCTAGTCCAACCCCGCTCTCCTCAAGGCAGGAGCTGTTTGGTTTTTTTTACAAACAAGCTGAGGAACATGGATCCTCGCCTCTCACACTTCCCCCATCTGGTTTTAGGTCCACGCCACCTTGGAGCTGTTTGCCTTGACCGTTGTGTTGTTTGAGCTCTCCATGAAATTAAGATGGCTGGGCTGCCATACCTACATCCGACACAAAAGAACCATGGTCAAGGTAAGGCCTTACCTACCTAGCAAGAACTCGGCTGGTATTTTTACCTGGAAATATATCCCAGTCAGGTTTATTCTTGTTTCCTGTAGGGGGGGAGAGAGAAAGAGAGAGAGAGACAGAGAGACAGAGAGAGACAGAGAGAGAGAGACACACACACACAGAGACAGAGAGAGCAACAGAGAGAGACAGACAGACACAGAGAGAGAGAGAGACAGAGACACAGAGAGAGACAAAGAGCAACAGAGAAAGACAGAGAGACACACAGAGAGAGAGAGACAGAGAGCAACAGAGAGAGACAGACAGACAGAGAGAAACAGAGACAGAGAGAGACAGAAAGAGACAGAGACAGAGAGAGACAGAAAGAGACAGAGACAGAGAGAGAGAGAGAGAGGCAGAAAGAGAGAGAGAGACAGAGAAAAAGAGAGATGATGGAGCTTAAAATTTATGTGGCTAACTCATGTGTGACGTGAGTTTTGTCCTGCTTTACGACTTTTCTTGCCACATTGGTTAAGTGAATAGCTGAAATTAAACCCCTTAATGGCTGCTGCGGTATCCCCAGGGTCACAGGATTGAAATTCAGGCAACTTGACTTGTGTTTATGACGGTCGTAGTATCCTGGGGTCACCTGATCCCCTTTTTGCGACCTTCTGAGAAGCGACATCGACAGGGAAAACCAGGTGCATGTAACAATCGTGCTACTCGTTTAACAGCTGCAGCGGTTAAGCTAATCGCGGCTGTTACTAAGTGGATCACGAGGTTGTAAGCGAATCTGTCTTCCCTGTTGACTTGGCTGGGCAAAAGCTCACAAAAGGGGATCACATAATACCTGTCATAAATATGAGCCAGTTGTCAAGCATCCGAATTTTGATCCTGTTACCCTGGGGAATGCTGCAACGGTCGTTAAGTGTGAAAAACGGTCATATGTCGCTTTTTTCAGTGCCGTATCTTCGAACGGGTCACTAAATGATGTTTGTAAGTTGAAGGCTACCTGTGTCCATTTGAGAATTGCTTCGTTCTCTCCTCCCATCCAAACGATTTAAGCCCCTCCCCTTTGGAGGATCCTCTGGAATGCAGCCCCTCCCTCCCTCCCTCCTGGGAATCCAGGCTGCATTCCACCACACCCGATGCCTTTCTCTGATCTTCTCCCCCTGCAGACCTGCGTCCTCTTCCTGCAGTTTGTAGAAGCGGTGTGGTGTTGGTGCGTCAGACATCCCACCTTCGCATCACCCGAGCCCTGCGATGCATCTTCCTGGTGGATTGTCGTTACTGTGGAGCTGTGAGAAGGTAATGGGTTAGGTTGTCTCCGACCAGGCTGGTGCGATGATGCTCTTGACTGTCGTTTCTCTATTCACTTGCTTTTCGGCAAAGAATTGTGTAAAGGGTTGATTTGAGTCAAGTCAAATCAAGACTGGAGTCTGAAGGCTCCTGTCAACTCATAAAACATTTCTGTGGCTGTTTTAGAGTTGCCAACAGAAAGGGAAGGGGGGAGCAGTGCGGCAGCTTGGAAATTGAAAGTGCATTCCATAAATAGTTTTTTCAAAGATAGTAACTAGGTGACTGAAGTTTCTGCCGTGCAAAATTCTAACTGGAGAGCATGATTGATGACTCTTGGCTATGGATGTGTCCCATTGGAGAATATGAATTACGATACCCAGATGGGTGGGGGGAAAACCAGGGTCAAGGGTGACAATGAATGATGTGTCTCAGAGTCGGCTGCACCCAGGCAGTGCCGGCATGTTAGCTCTCAATAAATCCTTTGGAAGTTTTGGAAGTTTTGCTGGAGACTCATGATTTAATTTGGGGTAACTGCCGGAATCCTGACAGCCTAACTGGAGGTTAGCTTGTACACTGAAATTATGGATGCCAAATGCATTCATAATCTGAATCGTTCCATTTTTCCTTGGATGATAAATTCCCCAGAAGGGAGGGGTTGCATTCCAGAAAAGTCAGAGGCAACCCAGCCCAGATACGATAAGTGTGTGAGAGAGAGAGGGTGAAGACAGCTCCTCCTTAGGAGTTTCCAAAATACAGGCAAGTCCTTGACGTATGACCGAGACGCCGCCCCGAAATTCCCATCGTTAAATGTTACATTTTGTTATGTGAGTTGTTAGCCCCATTTGTATAACCTTTCTTGCCTCCCGACGTGAAGTGAAGCCCCGCGGTTGTTAAGTTAGCAACGTGTTCGTTAAGCGCATCAGGTCGTCCTTTGACGGACGGCCAAAATTGCGGTTGAAGTTTCCATCGCTGAGCGTGACATTTTGTTAAGGGAGTTTCGCCCCATTTTACAAATTTCCCCCTCCCTTTCTTTATTTTTTTTATTTTTTAAAGGTTAGCGAATTGTCTAGTCAACTTTCTTCGTCCAAAAAATTGTTCTAAAATCCATTTGTTTGCAAGGGGAACTTTAAACAATGGTGCAGTTTTAATTTTTTGGCATCTCACTCAGTGTTTTGAAGGCATGGAATAAAAACCGACGCGGAGAGAGAGTTTTTTTTTTTCCCAAAGAGCTGCTGTTTTGTTTTTGCCTTGTGTTTTCCAGAAACCTTCGTCAGATTTTCCAGTCTCTGCCTCCCTTCATTGATATTCTCCTTCTTTTGCTTTTCTTCATGGTCATCTTTGCGATTCTGGGTATGAATTTTTTTCACTGTTCTGTTCGTTCGTCTAAAGCGAAACGCTTTCAAGAAAGGCAGAAACATTTGTAGTGAAAGAGATCTGGACCGAACGTGTATTGAGACATCATTGTTCTGACCCAAACCTTGTTCCAAGGAAACAAACATCCAACAGAGATAAAAGCAAAACCTTTTAATGCTTCTCTGCGAATTCTGTTCATTCGCAGTGAAAAGGCTATTAAAACTAATTGTCTCTGATAAGAACAAGCCTTGTCAAGGTTGTGCAAGGCTGTCAAAAGTGCTAGTTTAAGTTGCCAAGAAATATTCCTAAGAAAATGTCTTCAAACACAAACCGAGATACTCCGAACTTCCACAAGGCTTGAAGTACAAGAACTTCTTTGCTTCCTGCAAAGAACTCCGGCTTCTCAGCTGGCTTTTATCCCTTAAGGGAGGGGCCATTACCTTGCAGCCTTACTCCCGAGTCGCCTGTGCTGCTGCAGCTGCTCTTTCCTTCGAGCAGCCCTGCGCACACACTGGGCACGGGCTCCTCAGAGGCCTCTTCCTCACTGCTGCCAGCCTCCATAATCTCCGAAGGCAGCCCTCCACTCCCTGATGGTCCTGGCTCCATCCCTGCATCACACGCAGGCCCCCTCATCCAAGTCCTCGCTCTCCGAGACCTCAGCCATCCACACCTGCTGCCGGTGAACCACAACAGTCGTAAGGCAGGCAGCACAATGCATTGTGGCATCGCTCTTACGCACTTGTGTGTTTTGTGGTGGTGGAGCCTCCAAGTGCGCGTTGCAACATCCCAAAACAAGATGCATCATGTTTTCTCTTGGTCTGTCCACAGACACGGTTGAGAGTATAAATTGGTTTAACTTCCAAGGAGAGATTATTCAGTGCAGGTAGTCCTGGATTTACGAACACAGTTGAGCCCAGGATTTCTGTTGCAAAGTGAAAAATTTGGTTAGGCGAGTTTTGCACTGTTTTATGACTTTTCTTAGTATGAATTATGTTACCTAGTTTGGGTCGTGCAAGAAAACAGTCTCAGAGAGCACCAAGGACTCCCTCGTGTTTGGAATGAGGAAATGGAAAAATGGAGAATAAAGCAATATAAAATATGGGAATTGTGGCTGCGCCTTGCATAATTTATCTAGATCAGGGTTCTCCAAAATTTGCAGCTTTTAAGTCTTCTGACATGAAGGCAACCCCGAGCTAAGAATATTCTCCTTTTTTCGGTAACGCTTTATAGAGGTGATTTTGTTTGATCTTTCTCCGTTCTTTCTTCTCTTGTTTCTTCTAGGATTTTATCTCTTCTCGCCAAACAAATCGGACCCTGTAAGTAAAACCACCCAGTCCAGCACTCTTTGACTGTTCTTGGGCACATCACAAATCTTAATAGGAAAATACTTTTAAACCACTTCTGGTGACGTTTCAGTGAATTCCAGCGCTGTGCAGACAGTTCTGGATTAGCTGTGGTGTCGAGCAGTTTTGGTGCTCAGTTTGGCTCCATTTCCTTCCCCCTTTTTATATAAAGAATATGTGTCACCCAGGCAGGATTTGAAGCACCAACTCTTATTGGCATCGTTTCGCTTAACTGTTTTGCGAAAAAGGAACCAGTGACATGCTTGTGACATGAAGCAAGGAAAATTTAACACAATAATAATACTAATAATAATGATTATCATTATTGTTGTTTTGTTGTTGTTGCTAAATGGAGAGGCATTTGAGATCCTTTCAGGCCACGAAATTCTTCTGAACTTGTTAATTCGGAGGCGACGTTTTCATTTTGCTTTCTCCTCTGTGCCTTTTTGTTCTTTCTGCAGTATTTCGACACTTTGGAGAGCAGTCTGGTGAATCTTTTCGTTCTTCTCACTACGGCCAAGTAAGTCTTGGGAGGGCAGAGGAAAACTACCCGCGTTATTTTTCCAGCAGCTCCTATTAAAGCATCTTTATTTGAAAGAGGGTGGATAACGTCCTCTCTCCCGAATCAGAGTAACAGAAGAGTTGGAAGGGGGACCCTGGAGGTCTTCTAGTCTAACCCCATGCTCAAGCGGGAGACCCTATACTATTCCAGACAACTGGCTGTCCAGTCTCTTCTTAAAAGCCTCCAGGGGTGGAGCACCCACAACTTCTGGTGGCAAGCAGTTCCATGGGTTTTGTCTGGTGTAGGGTTTCCTGCCTAAGCAGGGGGTTGGACTAGAAGACCTCCAAGGTCCCTTCCAACTATTCTATTCTATTCTATTCTATTCTATTCTATTCTATTCTATTCTTCATTCCAATATCTGTTCCATTCCATTCTATTCTAATTCTAATCTATTCTTCATTCCAACATTTATTCTATTCTATTCTATTCTATTCTATTCTTTTCTAAATTCTTATTCTATTCTATTTTAAATTTTTATCTATTCCAAATTCTTATTCTATTCTATTCATTCTTGGTTCTATTCTAAATTCTTATTCTATTTCCTTCTTTATTCTATTCTATTCTATTCTATTCTATTCTATTCTTCATTCCAATATCTATTCTATTCCATTCCATTCCATTCTAATTCTAATCTATTCTTCATTCCAACATTTATTCTATTCTATTCTAAATTATTCTATTCTATTCTATTCTATTCTAAGTTCTTACTCTATTCCATTCTAAATTTTTATTCGATTCTAAATTCTTATTTTATTCTATTCTAAATTTTTATGTATTCTAAATTCTTATTCTATTCTATTCATTCTTGGTTCTATTCTAAATTCTTATTCTATTCCATTTCCTTCTTTATTCTATTCTATTCTATATTCTATTCTATTCCTTATTCTATTCCATTCTCTATTCTTTATTCTATTCTATTCATTCTCGGTTCTTATTCTATTCCATTCTTTTCTTATTCATTCTTATTCTATTCATGAATTCCCCTCGCTGTTAGGAAGTTTTTCCTTAATTCCAGATTGTTTCTCTTTTCATCTCTCTTTCTTTCGGAACAGTTTTCCCGATGTGATGATGCCTTCTTATTCCCGAAACCCGTGGTCCTGTGTCTTTTTCATTGTGTATCTTTCCATCGAGTTGTATTTCATTATGAATTTGGTAAGTAGAACCTCCAGCCTCTTGTGATCTTTCTCCTGATTTCGGGCTGGTTCTTCAGCACCTTTGCCGCTTATGCCCAACTGTTTCTTTCACACATCTGTGAGAGAGCCAGTTTGGTCTAGTGGCTAAGGCACCAGGCTAGGAAGCAGGAGATGTGAGTTCTGGTCCTACCTTAAGCAAAGAAGCCAGTTGGGCGACTTTGGGCCTCCTTCTTTGCCCAGCCCACCTCACAAGGTTGCTGTTGTGGGGAAAAGAGGAAGAGGGATGCCAAAAGGCCAACTCAAAGGAGTTTCCCAGCTGGACGTAGGGATGGATGCAACTGGTCACACAATATATGGACTCCATATATATATGGATCCCATACCATATAATATTCAGATTCTTTTTTTTCTTTAATTTCTAGTGTCAAGTCTATTCATTTCTGCGCGTTCAAATATTTTTTCAATTATTTTTCCCTCTATATTTCCCTCTTATCACTCTTCCAGTTTTGGGCAAATACAATTCTAGCCTCTGTTAAAACATGTAGTATATGGACTCCTTTGATGTGAAGAATGGATACTCCCATATTAAGACGGCTCCAGCTCACTGGAAGATACTGATGGGAGCTCTTACTATTTTATTTTTTATTCAGTTTATTTTTTTAAATTTTTGTCAGAGGAATGGACACATGTTTATCTCCCAAGCATGTTTAGAATTAGAATCAGAATTCTTTTTATTGGCCAAGTGTGATTGGATACACAAGGAATTTGTCTTTGGTGCAAATGCTGTCAGTGTACATAAAAAGAAAAGATACATAAGAATCAAGAATCATAGAGAATAGAATAGAATAGAATAGAATAGAATAGAATAGAATAGAATTCTTTATTGGCCAAGTAAGACTGGATACACAAGGAATTTGTCTTGGTGCAAATGCTGTCAGTGTACATAAAAAGAAAAGTCACATTCATCAAGAGTCAAGAATCATAAGGTACAACACTTAATGATAGTCATAGGGTACAATAAGAATAGAATAGAATAGAATAGAATAGAATAGAATAGAAGGATATAGGAATAGAATGGGATGGGATAGAGAATAGAATAGAAAATAGAATAGAAATAGAATAGAATAGAATAGAATAGAATAGAATAGAATAGAAGGATATAGGAATAGAATGGGATGATAGAGAATAGACTAGAAAAGAATAGAAATAGAATAGAATAGAATAGAATAGTAGAATAGAATAGAATAGAATAGAATAGAGGATATAGGAATAGAATGGGATGGGATAGAGAATAGAATAGAAAATAGAATAGGAATAGAATAGAATAGAATAGAATAGAATAGAATAGAATTCTTTATTGGCCAAGTATGACTGGACACACAAGGAATTTGTCTTGGTGCAAATGTTCTCAATGTATAGAAAAGAAAAGATTCATTCGTCAAGAGTCAAGAATCATCAGGTACAACACTCAGTGATAATCAGAGGTTACAATAAGCAATCAAATCATACTAGGAAATAGTCCATATAAATCGTAAAGATATAAGCGACAAAGTTACAGTCCTACAGTAAACTCATAATTAACCCATTACCTCCGCTGGAAGTTACTTCCAATTTGTCACCACTCTTCCCTGTGAGGTTATACCTTCTAACCTGACTTGGGAGCTTCCCTCCTGTCAGTTTGAGGCTGTTCTTGATTTTTGCTTCCCTCCCGTAGCTCCTGGCTGTCGTCTTTGACACCTTCAACGACATTGAAAAAATGAAGTTCCGGTCACTCTTGCTTCACAAGCGCACGGCCGTCCAGCACGCCTACCGCCTGCTGGTTAGCAAGCAGGTACGTGGTCCTGGATAGAGCAGCGTCCGAATTTTCGATCAGGTGGCCGGGGGGGATGCTGCAACGGTCGTAGGTGTGAAAAACGGTTATACCTTTTTCAGGGCCGTTGTAACCTCGATAAACTATTGTGAGGCTGTGCCCTCCACGTAACTTCCTTCTTTTGTGTCTAGAGACCCTCTGGGATTGCTTTCAAGCAGTTTGATGGCCTGATGCACTTCTATGCGCCCCGGATGAGCGTTCGAGACCGCTACCTCACTTTCAAAGCACTGAGTCAAAGCAACAGCCCTTTGGTCAGGTAAGGATGGACGCCCCCCCTGCCCCATGGAGGAAGATGGAAAGAATTGGAAGCTTACTTTTCCCCCAAACAAATTACAAATTTCCCCAAACAAATTACAAATGTCAAAACTTAGGTGTCAGACCTGCCCTAGTGTGATCCCTTAGGGAAGGAAAACCCTCGAATCCTTCTCTCTCTCTCTCTCTCTCTCTCTCTCTCCCTCCCTCCCTCCCTCCCTCTCTTTGCAAGCTCTCATCAGCAAATCTAGTCATGCAACAATTCTTAATATTAGCTCTCTCTCTCTCTATCCCTCTCAGCTGAGTCGACGTGCACAAACCCCTCGTGTGACATGGGTCGTTGCAAACTTTTGCTCAGGCTTTTCTTTTAAATCTGGGATTGAGCTCTTTCATTCTTGAACTGGGGGTGGGGTGGGGTGGGGGATCCAATTGGCAAGATCGGAAGACATCTTTGAATGGGAGAATGGAACGTGGGTAGAAAAGACACACACACACACACACACACCTACCTCTTTGTCTGTTTCAGTTTGAAGGATATGTACAGTTTCTACGAAGTGGCTGGTTTGAAGTGGAAGGTAAGCCGCCAGTTTGGGGCTGTTTGGGTGTCTTTGGTTTAGGGGTGCTGGGTGGGAGGAGGTCTCCTCTGGCGGTTTTTTAAGACTGTGATTCACTCCAGAACCCAGCCACCTATGCTGGCTGGAGAATTCTGGGGGTTGAAGTCCACGAGTCTTAAAAGTTACCAAGTTTGGGGACCCCTGCCCTAGGATGAGAAAAAACAAAAGGAACACCCTTGTGGAAGACAAACGCTGGGGAGATTTATGGATGGATGGGTGGAAGGAAGGGGTGGGAGAGAGGGAGGGAGGGAGGGAGGAATGAAGGAAGAAATAGGGGAAGGAAGGAAGGAAGGAGAGGTGGGAAAAGAGGAAAGGAGGAAGGAAGGAAGGAAGAAATAGGGGAAGGAAGGAGAGAGAAGGGGAAAGAGGGAGGGAGGGAGGGAAGAAGGAGGAGGGAAGGAAAAGAAGGAAGAGAGGAGGGAAGGAAGGGAGGAAGGAGGAAAGGAAAGGAAGGGAAGGAAAGAAGGGGTGGAAGAGAGGAAGGAAGGAAAGGGGAGGGAGGAATGGAAGGAAGAAATAAGGGAAGGAAGGAAGGAGGGAGGCAGGGAGAGAGGAGGGAGGGAGGAAGAAGGAAGGAAGGAATCCTGGAGGGAGAAGGGATCTTAAAGATCCTCCAGCCCAGTCATGAAAACAAACCAAAGCTGACTGAAGTTTGCTTGCTTGCTTTTCCAGGCGAAAAGGAACAGAGAACATTGGTTTGATGATCTTCCAGGGACAGCTTTCCTTATTTTTAAAGGTGAAAACTCTGTGTTTATCTAGAACATAGAATCATAGGCCTGGAAGGGACCTCGGAGGTCTTCTAGCCCAACCCCCTGCCCAAGCAGGACCCCCTCTACCATCCCTGACAAAGGGTCGTTCCAGTCTCTTCCTGAAAACTTCCAGGGGTGGAGAACTCAACAACTCCTGGAGGGAAGCCGTCCTGCTGATTAATTGTTCTCGCTGTCGGGAAATTCCTCTTTATTTCTGGGTTGGATTCCCTCCTTGATATGTTCCCATCCATTACTTCTTGTCCTTCCCTCAGGGGCTTTGGAAAATAAGGCAACTCCTTCTTCTCTGTGAGAAAATGGAGAAGATAGCAGCCAAGAAAAACATCAAGAAGGATGTCAAAAAAAAAGCATTTAATTCTTTTGCCTTCTCTCTTCTTCCTTTCAACAGGTATTAACATATTAGTGAATTCTCGGGCTTTCCAGTATGGGATGTGTAAGTCTCTCTTCACTCTGTTTGGGGTGTGTAGGGGGGGGTGAGGAGCTAATGGATAGAGTTACGCCACCTATTAAGTGGAGTTTCATTTTACCAGTATGCTGATCGACTTCAAAGTTGACATCAAGCTCCCAGAATCAAGAAAGGCCCAATGTCAACTCATAAAAATATGTCTATGGTCTTTTTAGAGTTGCCAACAGAAAGGGAGGGGGAGCAGTGCTGCAGCTTGGAAATCGAAAGTGCATTCCATAAATAGTTTTTCAAAGATAGTAACTAGGTGACTGAAGTTTCTGCCGTGCAAATATCTCACTGGAGAGCATGATTGATGACTCTGGGCTATGGATGTGTCCCATTGGAGAATATGAATTACGATACACCCAGGGGGTGGAGGGAAAACCAGGGTCAAGATAGAGAATGATGTGTCTTAGAGTCGGCTACACCCAGGCAGTGCCGGACATGTTAACTCCCAATAAATCCTTTTGAAGTTTTGGAAGTTTGGCTTGAGACTCATGATTAATTGGGGGTAACTGCTGGAATCCTGACACCCATAGGTTATAGGTAGCCCTCAACTTACAACAGTTCACTTAGTGACCGAAGTTACAACGGCAGTGAAAAAAATGACTTATAACCGTTTTTCCACACTTAACGACTGTTGCAGCAACCCCAATGGTCACGGGATCAAAATTAGCACCAGAAACTTTGGGCTTGCTCAATTGTGGTCATAAGTACTTCCAAGCCATTGTCTTTATGGTTCCTCACCTGTAGACAGAAATCTTGCCAAACTGAAGTAGACCACATGCACCGTTGAACATACCCTTTGGGAGCTACTAAGGAGGAGCCGTCTTCGCCTCCTTTCTCACACACAAACTCTCTAAGCTGTGCTGCCTCTTGGTCCTCCGGAATGCAGCCCCTCCCTCCTGGGAATCCAGGCTACATTCCACCGCAGCTGATCCCTGCCATGCAATTTCAGTCCCGAGTTGCAACGAATCCAGGTTGCTCCGGCCGACTGAAATGTCAAAGCTAAATCCCAAAGCACGAACCTCAAGAGTTGTGTGTTTTTTTTTCCTTTGCCACTTAACCCTTTTTGTGCTATTGCTTTTCAATTGGAAACCCAACAAAGACAAGGATTAATCTGACGTCAGCTGCAGCATGAGCCTTAAATGCTGGGGAGGAGGGTAAACGTTGTTGAAGGCCCATTGACCCCAAGGTTGGATTCCACGGGAGCATCTCACCAACGCATGTTGGTCCCACTGAGGGTTTTGTTTGAAAACACTCGTTTTCCATTGTGTCTTGCAGATATTCTGGTGGCCGTGAACGGTCTGTGGATTCTAGTGGAAACCTTCATGTTGCGAGGTATGACACAACGTAATTGAATGTCTCCTGACTGAGTCCACCTTCCCCTCCTTCTGACGGGTTTTCAGTTGTTCTCTGAAACTCCCTGCTGTTTCTTTTTCAGATGGAATCTTTTCTCGAGACGTCCCCTGGAGTTACATCATGTTCCTCACAAGTAAGTTCTTTAGCAACTTTGGCTTCCAAGATGGCACCTGGAGGCATCGTTAGAGAATAAAAATGTCGAGACATTGGACGGAAAGAATAAATGGAGTACAATACATTGGGGTACGGAGCGGCACGGTGGCCGGGAGGTGGATCTCTCCCCTCACAATCAGGATGCTGTGAGTTTGATCCTAGACCGAGGTAGATAGTTCTCTTTCTGGGCACAATGAGAATATATCTGCTGAACAAGACTCCACTCTGGTGACAGGAAGGGCATCCGGCCAGTAAACACTCAGCTCCTTTCAGTTGCCCCAACTCCACCCGCAAGGGATTACGGGGTCGTTAAACGACAACAATACATTGGGGTACTGATAGAAGAGGGAATATCTGTAACTCAGGGCTGAATTGCAGGGTCTTCGATAGTTTCTTGCAAATGCATAAATAACGTGTGCAAAATAAACCTTAAAAGAAATTGTGCAGCGATTAAAAACCACAATCCCAGCACTTTCCCTTCTGCGTTGACAGTCTATGGGGTCGAGGTGCTGTTGAAGGTTACTGGCCTGGGGCCGAAAGAGTATCTCTCGTCTGGCTGGAATCTGTAAGTATCTCCCCACTTAAGGGGTTTCACGTTGGGGACTTGTAAGGCTGCGGTTTTGCAGATGCCACCCAGAAAAATCCACTTCTCTCTGCTGGTTTTTCTTTGACACTGCGTTTCCTTGTTCTGACCCCAGATTGAAGGAACCCTCCTCTACTTCATTGTTGTCTTCTCTCTCAGTCTCAGGTTCCTCCTCTTCTTCCCTTCTTCTCTCCTCCTTCTTCCTCTTCCTCTTCTCTTCCTCCTCCTCTTCTTCTTCTTCCTCATTCTTTCTTCTTCTTCTCCTCCTCTTCTTCTCTCCTTCTCTTCCTCTTTTCTCCTCCTCCTCCTTCTCTTCCTCCTCTTCTCTCCTCCTCCTCCTTCCCTCTTCTTCTTCTTCTTCTTCTTCTTCTTCTTCTTCTTCTTCTTCTTTCTTCTTCTTTCTTCTTCTCTCTCTTCTCCTCTTCTTCTTCTTCTTTTCTTCTCTTCTCTCCTCTTCTCCTCCTCCTCCTCTTCTCCTTCTTCTCTTCTTCTCCTTCCTCCTCTTCCTCCTCCTCCTCCTCTTCTTCTTCTTCTTCTTCTTCTTCTTCTTCTTCTTCTTCTTCTCATTCTCCTACTACTTCTCCCCCTCTTCTTCCTACTTCTCTTCCTCCTCCTCCTCCTCCTCCTCCTCCTCCTCCTCCTCCTCCTCTTATGATGCAACAGCTTCCTATTCCTTCTTCTCAAGATTGAAGTCCACATATCTTAAAGCATGCTACCTGGGGAATTCTGGGAGTACAAGACCTCCCATCTTAAAGCAGGCTGACTGAGGAGTTTTGGAAGTCCACCTATCTTCAAGTTGCCGAGGTTGGGAAACCCTTCTCTCTAGAGAGTCATGCATTATTTTTTTGTTTCCTTTCTCTTATTGCAGGCTGTTTAAATTGAAGAAACGTTACCGGAACGTCTTGGATACGATGTTTGAACTTCTTCCAAGGATGGCCAGGTAGAGAGAGAATGAAAGCTTCCTGCCTGGATTGGTTGCTGGGGAATGGAAGTCTACATGTTTTGATTAAAGTTGCAGGAATAGAACTCCCATCGTTATCCTCATTGTGCCACCTAGTGCTCCATCACTGGAAGTTTTTAAGAAGAGATTTGACAGCCATTTGTCCAGAATGATAGAAAGACTCCAGCTTGGGCAGTGGCGGGGTGAATGGTTACAGAAAGTGGGACTGTCTAATCTAAAGAAGATAAGGCCTAAGATAAGATAGATAAGGTAACCTTTATTGCCATTTTTTTTTCTGTGGGACTCACTTTGGCACCTGTTAAAAATGAAATTATGTGCCCTGCTTTCAAAAGTGTACATGTACATAACACATATATTGATATGCTATAGAATAGAATAGAATTCTTTATTGGCCAAGTGAGATTGGACACACAAGGAATTTGTCTTGGTGCAAATGATCTCAGCGTACGTAAAAGAAAAGATACATTTGTCAGAGTCAAGAATCATAAGGTACAACACCTAATGATAGTCATAGGGTACAATAAGCAATCAAATCCTACTAGGAAACAGTCCATATAAATCGTAAGGATACAAGCAACAAGGTTTACAGTCATCCAGTCACAAGTGGGAGGGGAGGGGTGATAAGGAGTGATGAGAAGATTAATAGTAATAGTAGTGCAGACTTTGTAAATAGTTGGACATGGATGGATGGATGGATGAATGGATGGATGGATGGATGGTAGGTAGGTAGGTAAGGTAAGTAGATGGATAGATAGATAGATAGATAGATAGATAGATAGATAGATAGACAGACAGACAGACAGACAGACAGACAGACAGACAGACAGATAGATAGATAGACAGATAGACAGATAGATAGAATTCTTTATTGGTCAAGTGTGCCAATAAAGGCTTATGGATGGGTAATAAGGAGTGATGAGAAGATTAATAGTAATAGTAGTGCAGATTTTGTAAATAGTTGGATAGTGTTGAGGGAATTATTCATTTAGCAGAGTGATGGGGAAAAAAACTGTCCTTGTGTCTTGTTGTTCTGGTGTGCAGTGCTCTGTAGCATCATTTTGAGGGAAGGAGTTGAAACAGTTTATGTCCAGGGATGTGAGGGGTCTGTAAATATTTTCACAGCCCTCTTTTTGGCTCGTGCAGTAGACAGGTCTTCGATGGAAGGCAGGTTGGTAGTAATCGTTCTTTCTGCAATCCTAATTGTCCTCTGAAGTCTGTGTCTGTCCTGCTGGGTTGCAGAGCCAAACCAGACCATTACAGAGGTGCAGATGGGTATCACGTTTCCCCCAAAAATAAGACCCAGTCTTTTAATTTTTGGGGGGCCTCCAAAAAAAGAAAGGTGCTAGGGCTTATTTTTGGGAAAACACAGTACGCTATATACATGACAGCAATATTTGAGGGGCTGCCACGAAGAAGAGAAGGTTGACTTAATATCCAAAGCAGCAGAGGGCAGGACAAGAAGCAATTTGCCTCCAAAAGCTGTGGGTGCTCCCATAACCGGAGGTTTTCAAGAAGAGCCATTTGTCCAGAATGATATAAGGTTTCCAGCTTGAGCAGGGGTTGAACTAGAAGACCTCCAAGGTCCCTTCCAACTGTGCTAAAAAGCCACCTTGTTGAATTGTACTTTTCCTTTTTCCTTCCTCTTCTAGCCTAGGCCTAACTTTACTCATCTTCTACTACTGCTTTGCCATTATTGGCATGGAATTCTTCTCTGGCAAACTCTACCCAAACTGTTGTAAGTAAGTATCTCCACGTTCTTTCCCTCTGAAAACATATACCGTGCTTCCCCAAAAATAAGACCTACCCTGAAAGTAAGACCTAGCACTATTTTCTAAACCTGCCCTAATATAAGACCTACCCCGAAAATAAGACCTAGTGTAAATCTCCAGTTCCAGGAAGACTTTTCAGGGAGCAACCGTGCACCTAAACACCCCCTACACACTCACACCCACTATTTGGCACCATAAATATATAAGACCTACCCCGAAAATAAGACCCAGTGTGTTTTTGGGAGCCAAAAAAATATAAGACAGTGTCTTATTTTCGGGGAAACACGGTAGATACATTCAATTTGCCCATAGATCAGTGTGGCCTGCTATATTAAAACTGAAGTGACAACCTCTGGCCGCTGAGTTGTTTAGCTGCTAACTTTTTTTTTTTAAATCTCAGCCAGGGATGATAGGAACAACATCTTAGGACCTGGTGTCCTTGGTGCTGTCTGAGCTGGGTGGTATAGGCATAGGAATGTTTTATGAGTTGACACCCTGTCTTCTTTACGGCCCAAGAAACTTGGGAGGGTCCTGCTGTGCAGTCTTTTATCTGACCATTGTAGAAACAGATTTTTTCTCTATCTCCGTTCATTCGTTCGTTCTTTTCCCATCCAGCACCAGCACGGTGGCTGATGCCTTTCGTTGGGTCAACCGCACCATTGGGAACAAGACTGTGGTGGACCAAGGCTACTACTATCTCAACAACTTCGACAACATTTTGAACAGTTTTGGTAAGAGCTCCAGCCCAAACACCCACCCTCCTTTTCAAACATAAACTTGCGGGTCTGCAGGAAAGACATGCTCTGCTTTGTGTTTTCTTTCTTTCTTTCTTTCTTTCTTTCTTTCTTTCTTTCTTTCTTTCTTTCTTTCTTTTTCTTTTTCCTTCCTTTCTTCCTTCCTTCTTCCTTCCTTCTGTTTCTATAGCCACCCATCTCTGTCAAAGACACGGGGAAGGCTTACAACACCAAGAATCTATTACAGTCCAAACACTTTTAAAAAAAACGTTTTAAAACAATAAAAGCAATAGAAACTTCCCCAAAAAACAATTGCAGTAGCGCGTAGACTTATATACCACTTCACAGCAGCCCTCTCTAAGCGATTTTACAGAGTCAGCCTATTGCACCCAACAATCTGGGTCCTCATTTTGCCCACCTCGGAAGGATGGAAGGCTGAGTCAACCTTGAGCCGGTCAGGATCGAACTGCTGCCAGTGGGCAGAATCAGCCTGCAATACTGCATTCTAACCACTGCGCCACCAGGACTCTTCTACTACCAGTTGAAGTTTGTGAATGACCCTCAAGGGTCCTTGAATTGTTTCCTGTTTCTGATCTCTTCCCCTTTACTTTTTTTATCTTTTTAATGCAGTGACCCTCTTTGAGTTGACGGTAGTGAACGATTGGTACATCGTCATGGTAATTCTACAGAAAACCCCCTTGGGTATTGGAGTAATTGCGTGTCAACCTAAATAACCACCATCTTGTGGGTCCTTTCGGTTCCACAATGTTGCAATGAACAAGCCAAAGAAAGTACTGGGAAATACAAGTAATAGTTAGTGTTCTGACGTAGGCTTCCCAAGATCCTGAAGCCGACTCCTTGTCCCGATAAAACCCCTTTTATTTAGGTTAAAGTGAATTCCTCTCCAGCAAGGTCCCGGCCAACAGTCTTTCATTAGATTTCACAACTACAGACCTATATCAGGCTTGGAGAGTTTCCAGGCCGATAGCTTCCAAACATCACGCTGTAGCAGAAATTACTTGGCAAGAAGTCAGGAACAGATCTTCATCCAAATGAACTTATTGAACTTATTTTTAATTGGGTGTTAAACGTGTTGGTTTTATGATTATGAGATTTTCTTGGGTTTAATTTATTTTTAACTTTTGTATTATATGTTTTTCAGTATTGTAAGCCACCCTGAGTCCTTAGGGACATAGGGCGGCATATAAATCTCATAATTAAATTAAATTAATTAAATTGTTGCCTCCTGCAAAACCCCACTGCCACTTTTGCTCCTCTTTATTCCCTATGGGAGGCGCCATTCGCCATTCACCATCCCCCTGAGCCTTGACTCCCGAGTTGACCCTTGTTCCTTAGCTGTTCCCTTCTTCTGGCAGCTCTGTGCATGCGCACCCTGGGAACAGGCTCCAGCTGTTCTTCTGCCCCACTGATCTCCGACTCCGAAGGCAGTTGATAACTGTCGGATGGCCCTGGCCCCATCTCTGCCTCCGATGCAGAGCCTTTTCCAGACTCTGGGACTGGTCCACGTTCCTCCCCAACCTCCTCACTGTTCAGGTCTGCTGCCAGCTCTGCTCACGGGCCACAACAGTTAGAGCACTACTGATAGCTTAAGAAAATGCATAGAGAGAGGGAGGGAAGGAGGGAGGGATATATATAGTGAGTTGGATGGATGGATGATATATTAGGTGATAGAGTATTGGGAGAGTGCCGTTATGGTTCCCATCCACCACCAGCCATTTAAAGATTTCATCTTCCTGTTTATTTAAGGAAGGGGTGACCTCAGAAACGTCTCACTGGAGCCGCCTTTATTTCATGATTTTCTACATCGTGACCATGGTGAGTAGATCGAACAAGATCCTTCAGTCATGAGATCCACATTCAGGCGACAGTTGCAATCACATCCTTTTTGTGTGTGTTGTTTGTTTGTTGTTCTGTATGTTTTTATTGGAGACTTTTATGGAAGTAAAAGGAAAAAAACAGTAGGTAAAGAAAAGTTAAGAAAAAGATAAAACGGGAAAGCGCAAAGAGCAATACAGATAGAAAAGGGGAAAAAAAAGATAACTAAGGAAGATTCCTGTACATCCTATAAAATACTTTTATTCCCCAGGTGGTGATGACAATTATAGTTGCTTTTATACTGGAAGCGTTTGTGTTCCGCATGAATTATGCCCGCAAGAATCAGGATTCAGAAGGTGCGTGGGAGATATTTTGCTCTCTGGTGTATCTATCTAGGAGTATATATCCTTCCCTTCCCCACCATCCAGTCAGAGCTGAAGAAGCTTCTTGAATGAGAAGCAAAACATCTTCAAGGAAAAACAAAAGAAAGTCCAGTTGCTTCTTGAAAAAGCACTTTTGGGGCAACTGAGGACATAGATAAAACCTCCAAGTGGCCTCAAAGACTCTCTAAAAAGAATGCAAATGACCAGCTGTCTGCAAGGAGTAAAAGACAAGGAGGTCCAGTTGCCTCTTGGGGGTGGGGGGAAGCCCCACCTTTGGGACACCTGGATGATGGAGAATGTCCATAGGCATTTCAGGGAATGCTGACCAGCAAAACAACAGATCTGGATGTTTTGGGTAGTTCTTTCTCCTCCTGTTAATCCAAGATCCTTGGGTTTTTTGGGTTTTTTTTTCCTCCAGCAGAAGACAGCGGGATTGTCTTTGAGCGGGAGGTCTTCAAGGAAGAAATTAGGGGCCTCGCCGAGACCTACGGGAGGCAAGGTGACAACTTGGCAGCTAGTCAACTCCTCAAGGTCGTTTCCCAGATGGACCGGCACCGGGTGAGTCGATGAGACTGGGGACTCGGCATAGTAAATAAAATACCCTCCTCTCTAGCTGAGGCGTGGTGTCCTCCTCACCGTTCTATATCTCCTAACTGCTCTAGCAAGCCGCCATGCTGTTCCTGGGCCGCCGATCGAGGACCAAAAGTGATTTAAGTATGAAAATGTACGAAGAGGAGATACAGGTAGGTTGGCGCGAGCTGGGCAGGTGGGTTGCCTTGGCCCGTAATTTTACGGTGGGGAACTGAAGAGCAGTCTATGCATTGGCTACCAAGATGGCTACATGGACTGGCTGGGATGGGGTGGAACGGAATAGAACAGAACAGAATAGGAAATATGGAATGGAATGAATTGGAATGGAAATAGAAATAGAAATAGAATAGGAATAAGAATAAGAATAAGAATAGAATAGAAAATGAATGGAATGGAATAGAATAGAATAGAATTTAGAATAGAATAGAATATAGAATAAAATATAGAATAGAATAGAATTTAGAATAGAATAGAAGCAGTATAGAATAGGGATAGGATAGGGATAGGATAGGATAGAATAGGAAATATGGAATGGAATGAATTGGAATGGAAATAGAAATAGAATAGGAATTAGAATAGAACAGAATAGAATAGAAAATGAATGGAATAGAATAGAATAGAATGTAGAATAGAATAGAATTTAGAAGAGAAGAGAAGCGGAATAGAATAGAAAGTATGGAATGGAATGAATTGGAATGGAACGGAGTAGAAATAGGAATAGAACTGAATGGGAAGAATAGAATAGAATAGGAAATATGGAATGGAATGGAATGAATTGGAATGGAATAGAGTGAAGGGAATCGAATGGAAGGGAGGGGGAGGGGTGGAGACAGGATAGGACTTAACTGGAAATTATGGATGGTCCTTCAGTGGAGTTTTTTAAGAGATTGGATAATCATTTGTCTCCAATGATAAAAGGGTTTCCTGCTTGAGCCAGGGTTGGACTAGAAGACCTCCAAGGTCCCTTCCAACTCTTTTACTCCGTATCCTGTATTTTTCTAATTCCTGGCTTGGCCGCCACAAACGTAAGGAAAAGAAGCTGGCTAGTGAACACACCCAGGTCTCTCCTGTCTCGTTTTCCCTGGGGGTGGGCACTCTTCATTGTGGCTTAGCGTAGTGATGCCCATCTTCCGTTCTCAGGAGTGGTATGAAGAACATTCCAGAAGAGAGGAACGAGAACTTCCTTGGCACGAAGACGAGGAGTTGCTCAGCCAGACCTTCCACCCTCCTGCGCTCCGGCAGCGTTCGCAAACCATCATCTAAACTCTGGCTTACCAAGAAAGCTAGTTCTCCTATGCATTCAAGCCTCAGCTGGGCGGCACAGCAATCTGTACGGCTTCCCCTCAATCCAGATTTTCCTTTCATGGTCCTGGTCTCTTTGAGATATCCAGCCAGGAGGCTGAGATCTTGCAAGGGAGAAGGTGGCCATTTTTATTATTACTATTTAAAAAAAATGGTGGTCTTCTCCTTTCTTTTTGGGGCGTCGAGCATGCGGTGTGTCTGGAAGGACTCTTAAACCTTGCAGTTATTGCAATGGGGGACTCGTGCAAAGTTTTCCCTGGCCCTTTTTTTGGGGGGGGAGATGACCTGTGCATTTTGTCCTTGTGGCTGGGATGGGAGCTGGCATAGATGGCTGAAAACCGGCCCCGTTTGCCAGCATTGACGGCCAAGCGGGCGAAATACAAGATGCCCATCCCGGCGTGGCCATCACGTCATCTTCCATCAGCGGTCGAGATCGCCTAGAAATGGCAAAAAGGCAGGTGGGGTCGCCAAGCATCCACTGCATCACTCGCTCTGTCTCCGTGATGCACGAAATGCAGTGAAGCAGTGCAACTTTGACACCACCCCTTTATTTTCCCCACCCTTCATTGTTCAGCATCTGTAAAGACTGCTAATACTCCAATGATCCGCTTGGCAGTTTTTACCCGAACGTAGAAGGTGCCCAGGCAGGCAGATAACAAAACCCAGGATGAACTGAACAGAAATGAGGTTTTGGTTCAGGGAGCTCCTGGACAGGTTTAAGACTCCATTCTGCTCACAAACTTTATGCTGGGATTCTGAACATTTGTGGTGGCGTCTACCTGAAGCGATGAACATCGACGGGCCAGTAGGTGTGGAATTAAATCCTGCACCAATCCTGCCACTTGTCATTAACTCCTAAAACGCTGCCAATAAGGCATTGCATTAAGGCCTGAAGCCCCTGTGCCGCTGGGCATGATAGAAAAGCAATAATTCTTTTCACAGAAAAGACAAAAGTGATCTTGGGATCAGAGCATCTTATCGGGTTTTGTTGTGGGTTCGCTTCTTTAGAAATTCCTTCGTCGGTTACCAAGCTTGGGGTCTCTCAGGAAGCTGTCCAACGAAAGAAACCAACAAGCAGATTGTGTCTTTGTCGAGCCCTGCTTGCTTTGGCAACACACAATAGGCAAAGAAGCATTAGGGTTTGTCTCCCTCTGTTAATCTCGATTGCTAATTAGCAAACAGTAAACGGAATTTGCTTTTTTTTTCCCCTGCTGATTTATAAGCAGAAGAGACACTTTCTTTGTTCTTGTCCCTTCTGTAATTTTAGGATGGCAAACCTTGAATAATTAGGAATTTGTTTTCTCACGTCTGCTCACTCTCTGGCATAGTTCTTCATTTTTAAAACAACAGGCTATTTCCACGCTAAATAAATCGGTGGAGTAAGGTTGGCTTTGAGCGAACTGAATTATTTTCCAGTTGTTGGAGATGAGTTTATTTTCCAGTTTGAGGATGAGTTTATTTTGCTCCAAGCCGATCTCCGAAGAAGAGGTGGGTTTGAGATAAACAGTCACATAAATGACGTGCTCTTTTCCTAAACAGCTCAGTTCTGTGAGGGCGTCTTCCAATGCCCTTCAAATCTTCAAAAACAAAAAAAACCTGAGCTACGTTAATGGCTGTGGAGGATTGCCATTGTAGTCTTAATACTATCAGAGGACACCCAGTGGAGAAAATAAGGGTTCCTACACCTATAATCACTATTTTCTTCTTCCTAAAAAGAATGCAAATGTTTTATAAGGTAGTAAATATTCACAATTCAGGTGGCTTCCATCTGTGGACTTCAACTCCCAGAATTCCTGGGCTGTGGGGCAACTCTGGGAGTTGAAGTCCACCCCATCTAGAGTTCCTCCAGGTTGAAAAAGGAACTCTACGGACCTTTAAGGAGAGAAAAAGGGCATCTTTTTAAAAAAACTACTATTGGTTCAAGAGGGCATTATGCTGTCAGTTCAGGGAAGGCATTCCTTCTTGCTGTATCAATCAAGTTTGTTCTTTTTAAAAAGGGATAGGTGGAAGCAAAAAAAACCACAGATAGACAACATTCATTAGGGGATTTGCAATGTTTTGGCTTCCAAGCAAAATGGAATTTCAGAATGGGTAGGGATCTCTAAATCTCCCCTATTTGTGTGGGAAAAGGTGTTCTTCCCAGGGCTTGCAAAATAATTGCTCTTTCCCTGGGAAGTAACATTTTAAAACAGGGAAGTGCTGACTGCATGTGCCTACAGAAAGCACTTTATGTACCCCAACAGCCCTTTCTAACTGGAACACACGTTTTCCTGGGATTGTGCGGTGACAATGCACAACTTAAGGAAGGCCCAGCTTCTGGATGGAGCTGTTAGCGTTTGTAGGACTCACAACAACTCCAAAGCGCTTTTTTTAAAAAAAAAAAAGCTTTGGATTTGAAGCAACGGGTAGCTTTGTACATTCTCTGTTTGTTTGTTTGTTTTTAAACTGGAGTTTGGGTGATCCTTAATCTGGCTTACCGACCGTTTTGCTGGCGTCACTAAATGGAAATGAAGACTGACCACCTTTATGATTTGGAGTTTTCTTGCTCGTCAGTCAAAGGCCCAGATTTTGTACATGCATGGGGGGGTGTTTTACATGCTACACACATTCAGGCTTGTTCATGAGAATCTGCTTGGTACCATCTAGCCCATCCTTCACACCATTGTTTGGCTAAGTTGTCAAATTCTAGAGCAAAGTTTGTCGATCTTGAGAATGTAGGGATTCCCCATGCCGGCTGGGGAATGCTGGGAATTGAAATCCACACATTTTCAAATTTGATGAGCTTTGAGAAACACCAACAGCAATAGCCGTTCCAGTGAGCATCGAGCAAGACTGAACACTGCCGAGCTTAATTCTAGTATTTCAAACACTAAAAATTGGAAGGAAACGGATTCCTGGTTTTGAGGCACTACAGTTACGTCACAAATAAGCACTAAGTTCCATTTTTTTTCCTACCATCAGCCTGGGTAGTAAATGAAAAAGGATATAATTTCAGATTTCCTTCTTCTGTGGGGCATAAGAGATACTGGAAACTCCATACCGAATAAAATGGGATCATTTTTTTTTTTGCATGTTTTTGTTATTTTTATTCTCATTTAGGATATAAGCTAGAAACAACTCCAGAAAGTTTTTTTTTCAGTCTCTTGGAAGGAAAACAAACTTCAGAAGAATGCAGGGATGTTCCTTCCTAATTGTTATGTTTTTCTCTGCTCTAACCTCGAAAGAATCACTCGCAGGGGATTATGATATGAAAGATATGGTGGGTTTGGATACGGGGAAATTTGTATGACTGATATAACGATATGTCTGAAACAGTATTATATAGATGTTTACAGAACATTTAATAAACCTCTTTAACCCTTTTTCTGCATCTCTCTTTTTATTTTAAGGATACACGGGCAGGTAGACTTCGACTTGAAATCATCCGTTTAGTAACCATTCTATCAACTCATAAAAAATATTTCTATGCCAACAGAAAGGGAGAGGGGAGTAGTGTGGCAGCTTGGAAACCGAAAGTGCATTCCATAAATGTTTTGAAAGATAGTAACTAGGTGACTGAAGTTTCTGCCATGCAAAATTCTAACTGGGGAACATGATTGATGACTCTGGGCTATGGATGTGTCCCATTGGAGAATATGAATTATTGTACACCCAGAGGGTAGGGGGAAAACCAGGGTCCAGGGTGACGATGTGTCGCAGAGTCAGTTGCACCCAGTAAATGCTGGACATGTTAACTCCCAATAAATCATTTTGAAGGTTTGGAAGTTTGGCTCAAGGCTCATGATTTAATTGGGGGTAATTGCCAGAATCCTGACACATTCGATGTTATAACAGCGCCAAAAATAGTAATTTATGTCTGTTTTTCACATTTACGACTGTTGCAGCATTCCTATGGTCACGGGATCAAAATTTGGGTTCTACTGGCAAATAATGTCAATGGGGAAGCCAGATTCACTCAACGACCACGTTGCTAAGTTAAGAATGGCAATGATTCATTTAACAACTGGCAAGCAAAGTCATAAAATGAGGGGGAAAACTCATTTGTAACCACTGTCTCGCTTAGTGATGGAGATTTTGGCTCAATTGTGGCCATTAACAGATTTAAGATAATCAGAGTTGAAAGGGACCTTATAGGTCATCTAGTCCAACCCTCCGCCCAAGCGGGAGACCCGACACCATTTCTGTTAAGTTGAGGATTACCTGTATATTCAACCAACCCATCCAGTTCCTAACTCAAAATCCCTCCTTCTTCCAGGCTACTCAATTACGTATTTGATGAGTAGATTTCCAAAGAGGACCCTAGACAGATTTTGTGTATGGCTGGACAAAATAAAGAAAACCTCAAGAAACTCTGGGGAGTTGTTTCACACCAACGCAAAGTCCAAACCCTGCACTTGATCGAAGCTCTTTATTACTTCCGTTGACATCTTCTTAACATCAAAACGGGAAGGTAAATTACAGCATTTGGGCTCTTTGAGGTAGATCATTCAACACAGACAAGCTCAACGGAAGTTAAAAGAATTTACAGAAATGAGCAAAGCTGTAGACCTGGGCCACCATCCCTTAACTTCTCCCTCATTCTCCAAAGCATCCGAAGGCAAAACAAGAAGCAATGGATGGAAACCGATCAGGGAGAGAAGCAACTTAGAACTAAGGAGAAATTTCCTGACGGTGAGAACAATTAATCAGTGGAACAACTTGCCTCCAGAAGTTGGGAATGCTCCAACACTGGAGGTTTTTAAAAAGAGATTGGACAACCTCTTGGTTAAAAAGAAACCTAAGAAAGAAGCCTGCTTCAATATTCCTTCTTTTAGCTGACGTGTGGATTGTGAAGTCAGTCTTGAGAGCCAGCCACCTCCCAACAACTGCATAAACCGTATTCGGCTTGGTCAACACCCAGTCTGTGTAATTGCTGATTTAGGCAGATTGAAATCTACTGGAGGAACAGTGAAAGGCAAGAAAGAGAGAGAAAGGAAAGGAAAGGAAAGGAAGGAGAAAAAGAGGCAAGGAAGGAAGGGAGCGAAAAAGGAAAAGAAGGAAAAGAAAAAGGGAAAGGAAGAAAAAAGGGGGGAAGGAAGAAGAAGACAGGGAAGGAAGGAAGAAAAAGAAAGGAAGGGAAAGAGGAAGGAAAGGAGAGGAAGGGAAGGGAAGAAAGAAAAAGAAAAGAGAGAAAGAGTAAAAGTCGAGAAGAACATATTATACCCTGGTGCACAGCCAGGTGGCTATATCTGAAAACAAACAATCTGTTATTAATTGTTATGTATGTCAGAGTGCATGTTTTAGTCATCGTGACTGACTTAGCGGAGAAACAGGCAAAATGAATTTTAAAAACATTGTTCAGCCAGGACTTTTCTGCAAACAAGCCACTGGTTTGGAGTACATAGGGAGCAATGTCATGTTACATATAGATTATCCTATTTGCTCACCCAGTCCAAGAATAGAAAAGAGAAAGAGGAAACAGGAAGAGCAAACTAAAAAACTTCATTCAAGGACATCAGAAAAATAGGAAGGGAACAGGAACCAAGAACAAGGATGCATTTTGCACCCAAATACACTTCTTTTTCCTTTTTTTCTTACTCTGATTAACAGGAGTGGAAGGTCCCAGTAGAAGAGAATATTGTAGCTCAGGGTTGAACGGTGGGGTGCTTGTTGCTCTCTGAGCTTGGCGGTTTTCTTGCAGACATTACCCAACTAGTCCCAAAGGTGCTTTTTTTAAAAAGGCAATTGGACTTTTTTTTTGTTTTTGTTTTCCTTGAAATCATTTCGCCCCCTCATCCAAGAAGCTTCTTCAGTTCTGACTTCAGTTCTGACTCTCAATCAGAACTGAAGAAGCTTCTTGGATGAGGGGGCGAAATGTCTTCAAGGAAAAAAGAAAGTCCAGTTGCCTTTTGAAAAAGCACCTTTGGAACAACCAGATCCTGGATGATTTAAGAATCTCCATAGACAATTACCCAACTAGGTACCATATCAGTGCTAGAAGGGTTTGTTCTTATATTTTTATATACTAGTGGCTGACAGGGCAAAATAAGAGCAAACCCCATTCTCTTCTAGCACTGATGATGTTACCTAGTTGGCTAATGAAATGTCTACAAGTCAAGTCTTCTTCTTCTTCTTCTTCTTCTTCTTCTTCTTCTTCTTCTTCTTCTTCTTCTTTCTTCTTTCTTCTTCTCCATTGTCATCTTCTTTTTTGTCGTTGTCTTCTTCTTCTCCATCAACCCCTCTCCCTCCTAGCACTGATGACATTACCTAGTTGGGTAATGCAACGTCTGCAAGAAAACCACGAAACTCAGAAAGCACCAAAGACCTTACAGGTCTGGAAGGATTTCCAGCCCTGCCTTCAGAGACAACAAAAGCTGCCTGTTCTTTGTCACAAGCCTGCAAACCATACCTCTTATTCAACAACGATGGCTGTGTCCACAAGGCACGCTTTCCCTGGTCAGTTACATACCTAGCCGTTTCATTCATCCCCCATTCCAATCTTAATGGTTTTTAATCCTAATTTTAGTTTAGTAGTGTTGGATAAACCCAATCTGTTTAGCTGATTTGCCAGTCTGTGGAGTCATATAGACTTTGAAAGTAGGTCAACCCAATAAGGTAAAGAAGCTTGCTAATGAACACACCCAGGTTTTCACAGGCAGCTGTCAATTATTCCACCGTCCTTTCGTGTCGCGGTTTTGCCATGTATTAATTCAGCAGCAAATCTACAATAGGCCTCTCTTATGAATGGATAAGGCCACTTGTAGCTAAAAGTCAACATTCAGATTCCAGTCATGAGCAGGAGAGTTTTCTTCGGTGTTTTTTTTTTTCTGGATAAAACTCTTCAACAGTCAAAAACTCCTCAAAAAGTCAAGATGGCAGGCGTAACTCATGATTGAAGCCTTATCCCTTTTATATATATAGGTAAAAGTAAAGATTCCTCTCGCACATCCGTGCTAATTGTTTCCGGCTCAAGGGGGCGGTGCTCATCTCCATTTCAAAACCGAAGAGCCAGCGCTGTCCGAAGATGTCTCCGTGGTCATGTGGCCGGCATGCTAAACGCCGAAGGCGCACAGAACGCTGTCACCTTCCCACCAAAGTGGCCCCTATTTTTCTACTTGCATTTTTTAATGTACTTTCGAACTGCTAGGTTGGCAGAAGCTGGGACATGAAACGGGAGCTCACTCCATGACGTGGCGCTAGGGATTCGAACCGAACTGCCAACCTTTCTGATTGACAAGCTCATGTATGTATGTATGTATGTATGTATGTATGTATGTGTATGAATGAATGAATCACGGAGACACTTCTGCTACCAAACAGAGGTCACAACGGATGAAAAATTGCGTACATACCTGAGGGATGCATTCAAGCTTCAATTCAGGAACCGAAAAAATACTTCTAACAAAACTCGTTTCTTAAAAAGGATACCTTTAAAAAAAATATTGCTATCTAAACAAGGAATTTCCCTTGGAAAAGCTAACACTGATGGGGATGGCGGGTTGGGGCGGTGGGACAAACGATGTCTCACATGTCCTGTTATCCTGGACTTGGTTCTAAAATCCCCAAATCGCATCGAAAGGATGCGGAACAGCTACGCGCCGCCACATGGCGTCCAGTTTTCACCGAACATCCTTTCCGCCGTGGCCAGCATCAAACCTGGGTACCGGGTCCTCGCCAGCAAGTCTTTGTCCCCAAAGGCACCGTCTTCAAGTAAATGACAGGGTCGAGGGCAAGTCCAACTTTGGGAGGTGTGGGTGAGAACTTCGGAGGAGACACTTCGTTCAGAAGGTGGGAATTCGGATCACCCCGAACTCGGTCAGCAGTGCGATGGTTAGGAAGACCACGTAGTAGGCTATGAGGCAGTAGCCATATATTGGGCCCAGATGGAAGCACTGGGCGGGCACCGAAAGGAAAGAAATGACCAGGCTGAGGCCCAGGGCACCTGCTAGAATCCATACCAAGAGGTACCAAAGAAAGGAAGAGAAAAAGAGCCAATAATGAATACAGTAGAGTAGAACAGGGAATAGAATAGAAGGCAAGGGAAGGTAATAGCAAGAGGAGAGGAGAGGAGAGGAGAGGAGAGGAGAGTGAGAGGAGAGAGAGAGAGAGAAGAGAGAAGAGAAGAGAGAAGAGAAGAGAAGAGAAGAGAAGAGAAGAGAAGAGAAGAGAAGAGAAGAGAAGAGAAGAGAAGAGAAGAGAAGAGAAGAGAGAATTTTTTATTGGCCAAATTTGATTGGACACACAAGGAACTTGTCTTCGGTGCATAAGCTCTCAGTGTACATAAGGGCTATTAGTGATAATTCATGATCATAGTCATCATAAAAATACAATCATCATAAATCGTAAAAGACAACACCTTGCGATAATCATGGGATGCTAAATAGGCAACCAAGATACATCCTACTAGGAAACTAAATAAAACAATATAATTTGTAAACATGGAAGCAACAAAGTTATAGTCATAAGTAGAAAAGGAGATAGGTTAATAGGAAAAATGAGAAGAATAGTAATGCAGCTTTACTAAATACTTTGGATGGAGCAAAAGTTTCAAGCTTCATCTAGTTGACCCTTTTGAAGGGTGCAGCAAAGTCTACAACTCCTCCTCTTCCTTGCCAACCCCACTCCCCTTCTAACACTGATGATGTTACCTAGTAGGGTAATGAAACATCTGCAAGAAAAGCCAAGCTGAGAGATCACCAAAGACCTCTCCTTTCAACCCTGAGCTACATACATTCTCCCCTCTTGGTATATCTCAGTTTGCACTTCCTGCATTAAAGCCAGCTGCCTTCCAGCTGCAGCAATATTCCCCTTTCTATTTAGACAGGAAAAAATACCACTCATCTGCTTTTCCCCTCTCCGGAAGGGCCAGGAGGGAATAAAGGAAGCAAAGAAACAAAATACGCAACGCGACATATAGATGTTCCGTACCCTCACTACCCATTTGCTGCTCGACATTTGCAAAAGGCAGCCCAGCCCGATGCCGACAAGCATATCTGGGATCGAGTTCAGGAGAAAAGATTCTGCAAGTTTTTCTGGCCGTGCAACAACCAGTTTTGGAAGAGGCTGATTAGGAAAGGGATGAACATTGAATCTATTATTAATTGATTGGGTTTTTTTTTTAAATTTACATTTATAGGCCGCCCTTCTCCGGAGACTCAGGGCGGCTTACAATCTTTGGAGCGCAACCCAATGCGCTCAGCAATAGCCTTCATTCCACTGTATATGCCTGCATTATTACTAAGCGGCATTTTTACAAAGTCAGCTTATTGCCCCCAACAATCTTGGGTCCTCACTTTACCTACCCCGGGAGGATGGAAGGCTGAGTCAACCTTGAGCCTGGTGGGATTCGAGCCTGCACTAATTGCAGGCAGCTGGAACTAAGTGCTAGGTATTTAACAGCCTGCACCACCAAGGCTGGGAATTGGAATGTATTATTATTATTATTATTATTATTATTATTATTATTATTCATATTATTATTGTTGTTGTTATTGTTGTTGTTGTTGTTGTTGTTGTTATTATTATTATTATTATTATTATTATTTTCAAATAACTGAAATCTTCCAGCTGTGAAATTGATGAAAAGTTATGGTTGGGTTAGAAACAAGATGCAAAATGTTGGGTTTTGGACAAGGAATGTTCCGCCTGCAAAAACAGCATTTGGGGCTGAAAGTTTTGATATTCAAGAGGTCCTTGAGTTAGGACTGTAATTAGAATAGAATAACAAACTTGGAAGGGACCTTGGAGGTCTTCCAGTCCAGCCCCCTGCTTAGGCAGGAAACCCTACACCACTTCAGACAAAGGGTTATCCAATCTCTTCTTTAAAAACTTCCAGTGTTGGAGCATCTACAACTTCTGGAGGCAGGTTGTTCCACCGATTAATTGTTCTAACTGTCAGGAAATTTCTTCTTAGTTCTAGGTTGGTTCTCTCCTTCATTACTTTCCATCTGTTGCTTCTACTCCTACCTTGAGCTGCTTTGGAGAACAGCTTGATTCCCTCTTCTCTGTGACAGCCCCTGAGATGCTGGAACATTGCTATAATGTCTCCCCCAAGTCCTTCTTTTCATCAGGCTAGACAGACCCAATTCCAGCAACTGTTCTTCCTATGTTTTAGCCTCCAGTCCCCTCATCATCCTGGTTGCTCTTCTCTGCTCTCTTTCTAGAGTCTCCACATCTTTTTCACAGCGTGGTGACCAAAACTGGACTGCAATATTCCAAATATGGCTTTACCAAGGCCTTATCAAGTGGCATTAACACTTCGCGTGATCTTGATTCTATCCTTCTGTTTATGCAGCCTAGAACCGTGTTGGCTTTTTGGGCAGCTGCAGCACACGGCCGGCTACTACTAGCACCCAACCGACCTCCTTGCTTGGAATTGAGCCCTGCCAATTCTGCTAAAAGGATACTGAAGATAATACCCCCGAAACAGGCTGAAAAAGCCATCCGGGGGTAACCTTGTCGTGCCATGGTGAGGTCGGAGAACATGTCTGTTGGGAGAAAGAGAAGACAGGCTCAGCATAAGAGCGTTCACTTCCTGAATACAGGTTTAGTTTAGTTTAGTTTACTTCATTGTCATTGCCCTCGTGCCATGAAATCAAATGCTTGTTCTACTTACCCCCGATGCTGTTTCCCCAGGCGAGCAGCGTTAAGCCCAAGACTGTGTTGCTCAGGTGGAAGATGATGCCCAAAGTCTGGAGGATGTTCACCACTTCCGTGGCCGCCGCGTTGATCCACATGGCACTGACAAAGAACCCCAGGAAAGCAAACAGCTGTGGCCAGAGGGAAGAAAAAGGAGCACAGGAAGAGAGAGCAATGAATGCACCCGTCCCGTTAAATCGTGGTTTTGTTTTAGCCTTGCTGGGGTCGGTCTTGCAGCCCACCCAAGTAATTTCAAACTTTTCCTTTCCTTTCCTTCTTCCCTTCCTTTCTCTTCCCTTCTCTTCCCCCCCTCATCTTTCTTCCTTTCCTTTCCTTTCCTTTCCTTTCCTTTCCTTTCCTTTCCTTTCCTTTCCTTTCCTTTCCTTTCCTTTCCTTTCCCTTTCCTTTCCTTTCCCTTCCTTCCTTCCTTTCATTCTTTCTTTCTTTCTTCCCTTCCTTTCCCTTCCCATCCCTTTTGCTCCTGCCCAGTCTCTCTGAGACATGTTTTCTCTTGAACCTCTGGAGATTGGGAAGGACATAAAAACAAAATCAACAGAAAACCCACCAGAAATCATGTTCTCGCCCCTTCACACCTGCGTCATTTTAAGTCACAGCTGCAAGGGGCCAGGCCAACAGGAAGCAGTGGTTTATCATGCTAACTGACAATAAATACACTTAAAAACACACATTATGGCTTCCTACAGCTTCCCTGAACCTAAGCACCCTCCAGATGTATGGACAAAGCACAGCTAGTGCTAAGGATTCTGGGAGCTGAAGTCCACGTAAACTGGATTGAGAAAGATTCCCTTAGGGAATCTTGAAGTAGATCCAGGTGGTTGCACAATCTCTCCTCTTGTTGCATTCACATTTTTGAAGGGGGTGGGCAGTTTGGCTGCAGCATAACTACGAGATCAGAGAGGAACTGCCGGGGACAGAAAATTTCACTCTGAACTGCTTCAAAATTCCAAATATCCCATTTGGAGCCAGGAAAAAAAAGCAATTGTGTGTTTCGAGCAGAAGGGAAGTATCCCAAACTCAAAAGGGAGCAGTTTGGGGCTGAAAACAAATGCTCAGAGGTGCCCATTTTGCATTTAAAGTGGGATCTTTGCATCTGAGACACCTCCAGTCAAAATGCTCTCCACATCCTAGACAGAGGTCCAGAAAAGGAACTTTAAAAAGTAGCCGTTGACGTGGGCAAAACACGTCTGTGTTTTCACTTTTCATTTCTCCCCAGAGAAATGAAGCAAATATTTTTATTACACAACAACTCCCTTCCAAGACCAAAAGGCTCCAAATATTTTGCCGTAGGGAGCAGTCACTGTAACAAACCACAGTTAGGGAAGTTCATTTATTCTTGCCCTAAGCTGGAAGAAGAGTTGACCAGATTATCTGCTAATTTTTTAAAAAAAAATCATTGGTCTGGAAGGGACTTTGAAGTCTTCTAGCTTAACCCCCTGCTCAAGGCAGGAAATCTTATACCATCCTGGTCAAATGGTTGTCCTGCCCATTTCTGAAAACCTCCAGTGATGGAGCACCTAGAACTTCTGAAGGCAAACCATTCCACTAATTCATTGTTCTCCTTCTCAGGAAATTTCTCCTTCGTTCTTGGTTGGATCTCTCTTGAATTACCTTCCATCCGATACTCCTTCTCCTGCCCTGCTTTGGAGAATCAATTGACCCTCTCTTCTCTGTGACAGCCCCTCAAACGCTGGAAGACAGTCATGTCCCCCATGATCTTCTCTTTGATAGGTTAGACATACCTAGCTCCCTCAACCATTCATCATAGGTTTTAACCTCCAATCCTTTGATCACTGTTGTTCTTCTCTGCCCACTTCCTAGAGCAGGGGGGTCTTCAAACTTGACAGCTTGAAGACTTGTGGGTTTCAACTCCCAGAATTCCTCCTCCTCCAGTCCTGTTAGCTCAGGAATTCTGGGAGTTGAAGTCCACAAGTCTTAAACTTGCCAAGTTGGAAGACCCATGTTCTGTTCTATCTATCTGTCTGTCTGTCTGTCTGTCTGTCTGTCAATCTATCTATCTATCTATCTATCTATCTATCTATCTATCTATCTATCTATCTCTCCCCCTCTATCTATTTTATCTCTCCCTCTTTTTCTCTATCTATTTTCTCTATCTCTCTTATCTATCTATTCCAGAGGTCTTCAAACTTGACAGCTCTAAGACTTGTGGACTTCAACTCCCACAATTCCTCCGCCAGTCATGTTAGATCAGGAATTCTGGGAGTTGAAGTCTACAAGTCTTAAACTTGCCAAGTTTGAAGACCCATGTTCTGTTCTATGTATCTATCCTAACTTTGTCTCTCTCCCCCTCTATCTATCTATTCTATCTCTCAGTCTTTCTCTCTATCTATCTATTCTATCTCTCTTTCTCTATCTATCTATTCCAGGGGTCTTCAAACTTGACAGCTTGAAGAATTGTAGACTTCAACTCCCAGAATTCCTCCTCCAGTCATGTTAGCTCAGGAATTCTGGGAGTTGGAAGTCCACAAGTCTTAAACTTGCCAAGTTTGAAGAGCCTTGTCCTGGAGTCTCAACGTCTTTTTTGTGTTATGGTGACCAGAACTGGATGCAATATTCCAAGTGCGACTTCAAGGAACCCTCCTTGAAAATAAAAAGAAGTCCAGTTCGCTTACGATGAACCTCTTGGAAAAATAATTCCAGTTCCAAGCAACGGGTGGAAACTAATCAAGGAGAGAAGCAACTTAGAACTAAGGAGAAATTTCCTGACAGTTGGAACAATTATTCAGTGGAACAACTGGCCTCCAGAAGTTGTGGATGCTCCAACACTGGAAGTTTTTAAGAAGATGTTGGATAACCATTTGTCTGAAGTAGTGTAGGGTTTCCTGCCTAAGCAGGGGGCTGGACTAGAAGACCTCCAAGGTCCCTTCCAACTCTGTGATTCTACATCTATATCATTTGTTCACCGGTTCTCCATTTCTGCTTCTATTCTTTGCACTTTTGATACGTGCAACACATCTGGAGGAGGCTGTCATTGGGAAAGGGTGGACCTACCATTATTATTATTATTATTATTATTATTATTATTATTATTATTAATTAGACTTATATGCCGCCCTTCTCCCTGAGGACTCAGAGCAGCTCACAACATTAAAATACAAATACAAAATAAATTAAGTACAACACTATTAAACATTAAGCCCAATAAACTTTAAAACCCACAAACTAATCTAAAAACAGTTTAAAAAACCCCATCCCACTCCACTTCAGTCCAGGCTGGATTGCTGAAAGAACCAGGTCTTCAGGTCGCGGCGGAAGGAACAGAGGTCCGGGGCTAATCGGAGCCCCAGAGGGAGCTGGTTCCACAGGGTGGGTGCTACCACAGAGAAGGCCCTACCCCTGGGGGTCGCCAGCCGACACTGTCTGGCCGACGACACCCTAAGGAGGCCCTGCCTGTGGGAGCGTACAGGGCGAAGGGACGTCAATACTGGCAGGAGACGATCCTGCAAGTACCCGCAAGAACGTTAGTTAAGATCTACTTTCCACCTCCTTGAGCCTCTGTTGTGGTCAGCTCAGGCCTGGCCTTTCATCTTTGTGGGAATCATAGGTGTGATGGCTTAAGTACATCAGCCGCGGAAGGGTTTGTCAATTTCAGAAGCCGAAGGTGGGGAATGTCTAGACTGGATTTCACAATTCTGACCGCATCTAAAGTGCTCGCGCAAGTTCCCCCCAAGACTCACAAAGTGGCACCTGGGCGGTTCTTCATTCCTGGTGACGCAAAAGAGAATGGCCGCCAAAGTAGCTCCCACCAGCACCACGAGACCCCAAACTGGGCAGACTCCCTGGAGCTTGTAGAGACCATCTGCAACACAGATATTGGAAGACAGTTATCAGAGGAATGATTGAGTCTGTCATCTGCACCTCTACCACTGCCTGGTTTGGTTCTGCAACCCAACAAGACAGACACAGACTCCAGAGAGTAATTAGGACTGCAGAAAAAAACAATGGCTACCAGCCTGCCTTCCATGGAGGACCTGTATGCTGCAGGAGCCAAAAAGAGGGAAAATATCTACACATCCCGGACATAAACTGTTTCAACTCCTTCCCTCAAAATGACGCTATAGAACACTACACACCAGAAGAACTAGACACTAGGACAAGTTTTTCTCTCTCTGCTAAACAAATAATTCCCTCAACACTGTCCAGCTATTTACTAAGTCTACATTACTATCACTATTAATCTTCTCATCCCTCCTTATCACCCATCTCCTCCCACTTGTGACTGTATGACTGTAACTTTGTCGCTTGTATCCTTACGATCTATATGGACTGTTTCCTAGTAGGATTTGATTGCTTATTTGTGCCTATGACTATATCAAGTGTTGTACCTTATGATTCTTTGGTTTTAACATACAAAGTCCTACACGACATGGGTCCTCAATACTTAAGGGAGCGACTCCTGCCGATATCGAGTGCCAACCGCCCTGTGCGAGCACACAGGCAAGGACTCCTCGGGGTCCCGTCGGCAAGTCAATGTCAGCTGGCGGTCCCCCGGCGACGAGCCTATTCTGTTGCGGCCCCTGACCTTTGGAACCAACTAACCCTGGGGCTCCGCCTGGCCCCTGACCTCCGCACCTTCCGCCATGATTTGAAGACCTGGCTGTTCGACCAATCCGGGCTGTGACCCCTCCCTGGGGGGGGGGATGGTTTTAAATTATTTTAAATTTTAGATTAACTATTTTGGGCTTGTGATTGGTTTAATTCTTTTTTAATTATTTATTGTGGTTGTTTTAGTTGTGAGCTGCCCCGAGTCTTCGGAGATGGGGCGGCATACAAGTCCAAATAATAAATACATAAATAAATTCTTGATGAACTTGCCAAGTTTGAAGAGCCTTGTGATAGATGATAGATACATACATAGATGGATGCTAGATAGATCAATAGATAGATCAATTGATTGATAGGTAAGTAGGTAGGTAGGTATGGAGGGAGAGAGAGATGATAGATAGGTGATAGATCAGGGGTCTTTGAACTTGACAGCTTTAAGACTTGTGGACTTCAACTCCCAGAATTCTTCCTCCAGTCATGTAAGCTCAGGAATTCTGGGAGTTGGAAGTCCACAAGTCTTAAACTTGCCAAGTTTGAAGACCCTTGATCTACATCATCACCACCATCCTACTCATCCTTCATTCTCTGGACTGCGTAATCTTCATGGCTCTTTCCTACGTTCCCCAACTTAGCTCAAAATTCCTTTTCCTGTTCTCACACCTGTAATGCCCCCCTTCTAACTGGGAGTACTGGAGAGTGAAATGGAGACCATTTATACACCAAGGGAGGGGGGGCGTTTGAGATTAAGAGAGGTCTTTCCTCCTGCTCACTTTTAGCCATCTTCCAAATTACACAGCCCAACTGGTGAAGGGAAAGGTGGAAACTCACAGGTTCCAGATTTCAGGGCGAGAATGCAGATGAGTGGGCCGGTGATCAGGTGCAGGCAATTCAGAGGCCTTTTCCAGTTTTGATCGTCCCGGTCAGGGTCAACAATAGGCACTGTCAGTAAAAGGATCAGTTCCACAGGAAGCTGTAGGAGAAGAAGAAGCTATCAGCAAGTCGCCCAGACTAGAGGTTGTCCTGCATTTCTGCAGAAAGAGGGACTAGAACTCCCGGTCTCCTGGTTTTTGAACCTGGTGCCTTAACCCTTAGTTAGAGAGGGTCTTATTGGTGAGAAGAAGAAAAAAAAAATCTGGAAGCTTTTGTGACTGAGGAGTCTGTGGTGCAGTCTGAGCGTGGTTGTTTTCTTGCAAACATTTCACTACCAAACTAGGTAACGCCATCAGTGCTAGAAGGGAATGGGGGTTGCAGAAAGGAGAAGGAAAGGGAAAAAGGAGGAGGAGGAGAAGGAGAAAGAGGAGGAGGAGAAAGAGGAGGAGGAGGAGGACTGTGGGGTCCTTGGTGCAGTCTGAGTGTGGTTGTTTTCTTGCAGACGTTTCATTACCAAACTAGGTAACATGATCAGTGCCGGAAAGGAAGTGAAATTCGCCTTCTGTTTACATACAAGCAGCTTCTCAAGGAATCCCCAACTCAGACAATCAAACATGAAACAATAGCCTTATCAAGGGACCACTAAGAACCCTCCCAACTTCACCGATAGGGCAAGGTGGGATTCGAACTCATGGCCTCTCGCTTTCTGGCCTGGGGTGCCTTAACCACTAGACCAAACTGGCGCTTATAAAATGTCGCCGTTCCTTATGTCTTGGATTGAGTCACCAGCATCATTGCCACAAGAAATACGGAGGGGTCTCGGCTCTGCCTGTAGCTTTACACCTTGGAAACCACAAGGAGCGTGTGAAACCGAAGGAGCTGCATTATTCATTACCGACAAATGGAGAACTACTGTTTTGTGTGCCTCTTGGCACGCCCAACCCTCCCCCGTATTCCTCATGTGCTTCTTCTAGAAGGAAGAGAAAGAGAAGTCACGAGCTCTTTTGGCTTCAAGGAGAATAGAACAAGAACTTGTCGATCGAGTGCTTTGCAGAGATGCAACAGGAAGAGCCCCGCCTTTAAAATCTCTCTCTTAAATGTTCACTCAGCAGAAACAACATTGATCTGGAATGAAAACTGATGGGAAGAAATGGGAGAACAACACAAATTTCTCCTTCAGTTTTGTGGTGGGGAAGTTGGAGGTTCTAACCCAGGGGTTGGCAACCTGTGGCTCCGGAGCCGCATGTGGCTCTTTTTATCCGCTGTGGCTCCCTGTTGCCAGTTGGCTCCACAATTGAAAGGGCTTTTTGACAAGCCTACAAACTTCAAATTTGGCACGTATGTTCCTCTTAGCTTCTAGGTGCTCACTAAGAAAGGATTTTTCGAAATGACCATCACAGCATTAGTATTTCCTATATTATTATTATTAACATGCTCTGATGCTAAGGAGTTCTACTCCCCCTCCCTACCTGAAAAGAAATCTCTTCCAAGTGCAAAATACCAGCAGAGGAGAGGAGGTTCAGTTTCAGTTTCACAGCACCAAGCAGCTTTAGTACAGAACAGTTGAGCTAAACCATGCCCAGGCTCCTTGCTCCTCACACAGCAAATATTGTTTCACTTTCCAAACAACCCTCAACTCTCTCACACACTGACAGGATGCTAGCCAGATGAATACCGATGGAGGCTGGTAGGCAGAGGCAGATTTTTTTCCCACTTATTTTCCTCCCCAAAAACCAAGCCCGACCACATAGTAGTTTCATAGCGAAGCACGGGTATCAAGCTATATAAATATGTAAATCTCACCTTGCACGCCTTGAGCAGTTTCCAATAGCAGGGTTTTCTCCGCCACTTCCTATAATCCAGAGGGTTGATGGACTGAGTCAGAATCTGGAACGTCGTCTCCTCCGAGGGCAACAGCGGTTGATATTCTTCCTCTGCACAAGCGAAAGGAACAAGCAGCTCTAAAGGACGGTCAGGACTCAAGACGTCTCATTCTCTCTTGCATTTCTTGGTGCCTTCAAGTCAATCACAACATTTGGCAATTGCCAGGATTTGTTACTACGCTTTTCCAAGCCAGGATAGAAATGGTTGGTTATTTCCGTTTTAGGGTTGAGAGAGTATAGGATGGATCCAAAGTCACCCAGCTGGCTTTGTGTCTAAGATGTGGGTTAGAACTCACATGCTGCTGGGGCTTCTACTGTGTTTCCCTGAAAATAAGGCCCTGCCTTATTTTTTTCCACCAAAAAAGGCACCAGGTCTTATTTTCGGGGGATGTCATCCACTGACTAACCTCACTTGGGCACGTTGCCCCCCCCCCGCCCGGCCTCCTTTGTGCTGCCAGAAGCCTTCAGGAACTTCTTCTTCTGCGGCTGGCAAGGCCAATAACAGCCAATAACTCAGGATCGATCCGGAGCTTTGTTATCAGCTCCAGAGGCCTTCAGGAGAGCCTTGCCACCTGCAGAAGAAATGGGCCGGCAAGGCAGGTGTCGGGGTGTGCGAGGCCTGGCTGCAACTGTTCAAAGGTAAGTAGTAGGGCAGCTCCACCACCCCACCATCCCCATCCTAGATTAATTTTTATCTGCCCACTCTGGAGTGGGCAGGACCTTAATGAGGACTTATTTTGGGGGTAGGATTGGGCGCATGTGTCAAAATCAAGCTAGGACATACTTTCAGGGTAGGTTGTATTTTCGGGCAAAGAGAAAAATTCAACTAGAATAGGGACTTCATTCCCTCCTTTCTGAAGATCCTCAGGAAACAAGGAAACCTCTCAACTTTGTTCGCTGAAAGAATGTCGGCTTGAGAATCTTGTAAGGGAAGAGTGTTGTGGGCCTCACAAACAACTAAAATCATTTCTAAGCCATCTTTGTGCTTAGAAAACGGAAAATGCCTTACCCCCATTCACATTTGCATTGTCACCTTCTTCAGAATCCGTTGAAAGCTCTGGAGAGAGAGAGAGAGAGAGAGAGGGAGGGAGGGAGGGAGGGAGGGAGGAAGGAGAGAGAGAGAGAGAGAGAGAGGAAACGTGTTTGTCATATTTGTACACTGCAAATCTTGAGCTTCAGGTGACGGTGTAAAGCAAGATGATGGAGTATCGAAGGAAGTTTGTCTAGTACAATTTGCTTGGGCATCTCAGATAGGCAAGATTCATCATCTTCTTTTAATGACCCCCATAATTCCTTGAAGGGTGGAGTCTGGACAACTGAATAGAGTTGTGTGTTTACTGGCCGGATGCCCTACCTGTCGCCAATGCAGAGTTTTTTTTTTCAGCAGACATATTCTCAATGTGCCCAGAGAGAGAAATATTTGCCTCTACCTACGATTGAACTCACAGCCTCCTGAACTTCACCTCTAGGCCACTGCAACAATCCTCTCAGATGATTGTCCTCTAATTATTTCCTAGCAGGTCACTTTGTACCAGTAGTTGCCACCAACTAAATTCCTGTCCTTCTCCATCCAAAACACAAAGTCTTCTTGTAGAAGAGATAAGATCCTCATAAGGAAGCCAAAGCCAACTGACATCTTTCCTGACCTTTGACCATGTTGGTTTGGAGCTCATGGGACCTGGAGTATTGGACATCTTGGAGTCCACCCATACTCCATCTCTGGCCTACAGATACACCACCCCTCACCTGGTTCTGGATGGCTGGATGGGGCCGATCTTTCCCTGCGCTGTCTCCTATGAAGCCAAGTTGAAACCACAACAGTCAAGACGTAGAAGATGTAAAGTCCAAGGAAACCTGTGAATGAGAGACATCACAGCAGTTGACGTTGTCTTCTCTGCTCATCAAGCCTTTTCCGGTTCGTGTACAAGCTATGAATCCACTTCATATATATTCAATCAATTTCAAATAAATTAAAAAGCTCTTGCCTAATGAGTTTCCATAGTAAGAAAAGAAATCAGCTCTAGTAAAAGCATTGTATGAGGTTAAGTATTCTAGGGACGTGGTGGGCTCAGTGGCTAAGACGCTGAGCTTGTTGATCAGAAAGGTTGGCAGTTCGGCGGTTCGAATCCCTAGCGCCGCGTAATGGAGTGAGCCCCCGTTGCTAGTCCCAGCTTCTGCCAACCTAGCCGTTCGAAAGCACGCAAAAAATGCAAGTAGAAAAATAGGGACCACTTGGTGGGAAGGGAAGAGCATTCCGTGCGCCTTCGGCATTTAGTCCTGCCGGCCACATGACCATGGAGACGTCTTCAGACAGCGCTGGCTCTTTGGCTTTGTAACGGAGATGAGCACTGCCCCCTAGAGCAGGAAACGACTAGCACGTAGGTGTGAGGGGAACCTTTACCTTTACCTTATTCTACCTATCCGTGTTGGTCAAAATCAAGTAAACCTGAAGATGGATTGTCTTACCTCCCAACAATAATTTTTTAAGCCCTCCCGCCCTTTGCCTCCTAATACCTACTCAGAGCTTCGGCCAAGGTGACCTGTTCAAAATAGAGAGCCACAAAGGTCAGGAACACAGCGACCATGTAGAAGATGGCATCCCGTAGGAAGGGACGAGAAGCGGCAGTGAAAGGCCTCACAAGGGCTATGCCACCGGCAACTATTGTGGTGACGAAGATGCCAGCGCCTAGTAAAAAAATAAAAAGAGAAGGTGGGTGGAGGTCTTTCCTCTTTCTTTCTTTCTTTCTTTCTTTCTTCCTTCCTTCCTTCCTTCCTTCCTTCCTTCCTTCCTTCCTTTCCTTCTTTGTTTCTTTCTCTCTCTCTCTGTCTCTCCCCCTCTCTGCCATATATACTCTGATGGGATGTGAGAATGGCCTTGGGAGACAGGAGGAAGAATTTCAGCTGAGACAAGGGTCTGATAAGAGAAATGTGGCTCTAAAGGAGGAATGGAAGTGGAGAATGATCTCAGATAATTGTTAGATAGATAGATGATAGGTAGGTAGGTAGAGATAGAGAGTTAGATAGATAGATGTATATAATATGTGTATATGTGTGTTATATATGTGTATGGGTAGATCTATACTTTCTTTTGAGAGCAGGCAACAGAATTTCATTTTTAATGTGGGCCAGTGTGCTCACAATAAAAAATGACAATAAAGATTATCCCAAAGGGAATACAGCAAGAAATGTTGTGGCCATGCATTAGATTAAGCTCCATAAGTATTTACTTGACAGCATACTGAATCGAAATCAAGTCTTGCACCCTGCCAATCTGAGCACCTAGGTCAACGGTAGCCTATTTATTTATTTGATTTGTCAAATGCTTACAATATAATAGAAATAAGAATAAATGTAAGTATAAATACATGAAATAGGTACGAATAATTGGGGACAATAGGACAGGGACGGTAGGCACAATTGTGCGCTTATGCACGCCCCTTACAGACCTCTTAGGAATGGGGTGAGGTCAATAGAGGTTAGTTTGAGGGCAAAGGAGTGGGGGTTTGTGCAGGTGGCAACAGAGTCAGGTAGTGAGTTCCAGACGTTGACCACTCTATTGCTGAAGTTGTACTTTCTGCAATCAACTTATATAAATTAAATTATAGTTGATTATCTAATCAACTATAGTGTAGAAGAACAACAAGCAGACCCGGGGGGGGCAGAATTAAGTGAGTCATCAGCCTAGAATCATTACATTCCTACAGAATGTCTAAATCCGATCCCTCTTGAATTCCATTGACTCTTATCTCCCACCAATTTAGCATAGAAGTCAGTTGACTAGATTCTTGGGTTTTCAGCGTTGAGCAATACATCTTCTTGACTCTGACTTAAGGCCCACTCCCCATTCTTGGTATGTGACACAGAGTTCAAACACACCTTGGTTTGAGACAGGACACAAACCCGGCCATTCCCTTCGTCATTCTTACCAAAGAGAGCTCCAATGGCTAGTCCAGCCGTCCGGGGATCAGAGAATGCAACCACCGCGCTGAAGATGTCAGGTGCTCCGTTTCCAAAAGCCAGAAAGGTGACACCATGTAGGAAGGGCTAAGGAAAGAAGAGCCACCACGACCACTGCTGGTCTGTTCAGGAGTGGGCTTCATTCCATGATTCTGCTGGCCTGTACATACCCAGCGCCAGCAAAGTCAGGGAGCTGATTACTTGCCATAAAGCTTATTACAATCTATATATATAAAAGTGAAAAAGCACTCACTCATCATCACAAAACCTCCAGAACCGTAAAGCCTACAAACTTGAAATTTAGCCCGTATGTTCCTCTTGGCTTCTAGGTGCTCACTAAGAAAGGATTTTTCGAAATGACCATCAGAGCATTAGTATTTCCTATATTATTACTATTAACACGCTCTGATGCTAAGGAGTTCTACTCCCCCTCCCCACCTGAAAAGAAATCTCTTCCAAATGCAAAACACAAGCAGAGGAGTTTCAGTTTTACTTTCACAGCACCAAGCAGCTTTAGCACAGAACAGGTGAGCTAAGCCACGCCCAGGCTCCTTGCTGTCTCCTCCTTGCTCACACAGCAAATACTGTTTCACTTTCCAAACAGCCCTCAACTCTCTCACACACTGACAGGATGCTAGCCAGATGAATACTGATGGATGCTGGTAAGCAGAGGAAGAATTTTTCCCCCTTATTTTCCTCCCCAAAAACTAAGCCTGATCACATAGTTTTGTAGTGAAGCATGGGTATCCAGCTAGTATAGAATAATAAGGTTGGAAGGGACTCTTTGGGGGGTTTCTAGTCCAACCCCCTGCTAAGCAGGAGATCCTATGGATAAATGGCTGTCCAAACTCTTCTTCAAAACCTCCAGTGTTGAAGCACCCATAACTTCCAAAGGTAAGTGGTTCCGCTGATCGTTTTCACTCACAGAATTGGGATATGGTTTGCTTGGGAGGAAAACAAACCCCTAGCCTCTTTTGAAAGGTATTAGTCCTTTGGGTCTGCTCAAACATCTGATGATGATGATGATGATACTCATCATCATCATCCATCATCCATCATTTAATTCAAAGTGGTTTCCATTGCCACTTCAAGGCTGCAACGTTTTCACCGACCCTTTCTGACTGTACCCAAATTCTCCACCCAAATTCTTACCCTCCTTGGTCCACCTTCTCCATTTTATGGGTTGTCCTTCTGGGACCTTCTCTTTCACACCCACTTTGTCCCACATCCCCAAAGGACAGGAGGGGGGAGGGGGGCTACGAAAGGATACTGCCACATTATGAGCCAGGCGCAGCTTGGTGGAGATGGCTGATAAGTTAGGGCAGAAGCTAGAAGGAGAAAGAAAGAGAACGATGAAACATTTCTGAAATGCTACTTCCCTTCTCATTGCTGTCCCTCCCTGCCTTGTCTCCTGCAGATAACTTCTCAGTTAAAGACTAACAGAATAACGGAGGTCTTGGCTCTTCCATCCCAAGGACCGGCCCATAGATTTCTGCTGTTCTCCTCTCCCTTCTGCACATTTGTGCATCAGGCACTGGGCCCAGCTGTTCCTCCTCTTCCTCATCAGCCACCTCCAGACCTGGGGGCTGTTGACTCTCCATCTAAGGGCTGATAGACAGCCACGGTGTCTATTCTTCAACCCCAATCCATCTTTTGCACACGAGAGGAGAAAACGGTTTCTGGGCCAGAAGGTCCTATCTGAAGAAAGCTTTTGGCTCTGAAAGTGGTATTTGGATTCCGGGTTTATTACTCACAATTTCTCAGCCGTGACCCCAAGGATAACGAAGAGGTAGAGAAGCCAAAGGACCTACAAGAAACCGAAGACAAGGGCATTTGCTTTAAAACAGGAGGTGGAAAAACATTCCCAACCAGGCATGTCCTGCTCCAGGTGGGTTGAGACCAGGTGTGGGCTGCTGGGGGGCTCGCAGGGGCTCGGGAGAGCCCCTAGCTAAGACTCTGCGGGGCTCAGAGAGCCCTCAATGACCATAGAAAGACAAGAAGCAAGGGAAAGCTCTGAATAGGCTTAATTGAACTTCTGGGTGTTCAGCCAAGAGCATTTCAAACCTCGTAAAAGTGTGGCAAGCTAGATAAACAACCCAGTCAGTGCTTGAGAGGGAGAGCCATGGAGAAAATCAGATAACATAGCCACCAGCTTCCAAGGGGATTAATTCCCAAATTGTACACGTTTCGTGCGCGTGCACGCAAAGTGTGTGCACACACGCAAAACGCAGCCACCAAGCTACACCCACCGAACCGGTGGAAAAACTTTTTGAATCCCACCACTAATCCCCCCTATCTGGTATGGTCCATTGCATGGCAGGTAAAAGGACCCAAATTTTCTGGGGCAACAGAACTTCTTAAAAATCAGGGAGGAAAAAGAACCATCCAAGGAGAAAAAATTGAGAAATCTCCTTTCTCGCTGAGATTCTTACATAGAGAGTTATCGCCAAAGGTTGCAGAGCCGCTGGGAAGACGCAGAAAACTCCGTTGAGGTAGTTGAGGAAGCCACTGTCCATCTTGCAGTTCGGGTTATGCCGGATGAAGGAACAACGGTCCGACTGATTCTGTTTTCCCACTTCTCTGCACTAGAGAAGAAACCGAAAGTAAGAAAGCAGGATTAACAGAAGGGAGATTCCAGCAGCCTGGTTACAACCTGTCAGCTGCCACCTTATGCTTGCTTGCGCTTCGCTGTTATGCGGGGACAGGCTGCCATGAATTGTGGGAAGGAGGAATGAAGGGGGAACGCTTGGGAAATAGAAAGTAGAAACTGAACTTTCTCGAGAAGCTGCCTCAAGATCACCCAGCTGGAAGAAGGAGAGAGTTGCATACCAAACTACGCTTGGACTGACTGTTATGAAAATGGATCTTGCCTAACCCTGATTGGTTGCAAGGGGGTGAGCAATGAGAGATGGTTAAGGGATGGAAAAGTAGAACTTGGGGATTTGGGCATGCAGTTCTCAGTCCCAGCTTTGCAATACTGCAAAACACTTGACTTCTAATAAAATTATATCTTTCTCAGCAAATGGAACCAAGGATTGTTGGCTCTACTCTATTTCCAGGTTTAAACACCCCTTTTACATTTTTAAACACCCCTCCCTCCTTTTTTTACTACGTAGTCAGCCGTGATACACATAGTATTTTGTTCTTGGCAAAACAAAGTCAAGGTTAGGAGTCGTCAAAAGCATTTGATCTTCTGCTGGTCCTTGTCTTTTTTTCAGACCCAGCCAGTCTCTCAATCCTCCGCTCATCTTCTTTTAGTGACCCCATAATCCCTTCCGGGGTGGAGACTGGGCAACTGAATGCAGCCGAATGTTTACTGGCCAGATGCCCTTCCTGTTGCCAATGCAGAGTTTTGTTCAGCTGTGTTCTGTGCCCAGAGAGAGAAATAAACTGCCCCTACCCAGGATCAAACTCATAGCTTCCTGAGTGTGAGGCGACAGCGCCACTTCTAGGCCAACGCACCACTCATCTCTCAACTCTCTGATGATGAAAGGAAGGATCCAGGAGGACCATCGATAATGGTCAACTGGTAAACCCAGCCCGCATCTGACTTCTACTGCATGTGGATCCTTCCTCACCAATGATTCCCAGAAGTTCCCAGAAGAAGTCAGGAGAGAGACTAAGTAGTTGCATCTCCGTCATAGGTCATGCCACCTATTATGAAGCGGGTGGCTAGATTCTACACCACCTGAAGCTTCTAAGCTCTATTCAAGTTGTAGGACAACGAAAGCCCTTCCTAATTATCCCAGAACAAGCTGGTTACAGTTGAGAAAATCAAGGCAATAAATTATGAGGCACATCTGGATAGTCTAAGAAAAGGGGTGGGGTGCCATGACTGCATGATCAACTCCAAGTCTTTCTTATGGAGCTTGTAAAGGGGCATAGGGTTTGGTCCAGAGGTGGGATTCAGCCGGTTCGGGCTGGTTCTACAGAACCAGTAGCGGAAATTTTGAGTAGTTCGGAGAACCGGCAAATACCGCCTCTGACTGGCCCTTCCGCCATCTCTTCTCTGCCTCCCATTGAGTCCCCGCTGATGGGCTGGGTCTTCTTTGGTTGCCCTGCCCAGGAGAACGGAGCTGGAAAGCAGGTTAGTGGGGTGGGGAGGGAATGGGGATTTTGTGGTATCCTTCCCCTGCCACGCCCACCTAACCATGCCACACCCACCAAGCCACACCCACAGCTGATCGGCTGGGTCTTCTTTGGTTGCCCTGCACAGGAGAATGGAGCTGGAAAGCAGGCTAGTGGGGTGGGGGAGAGAATGGGGATTTTGCAGTAACCTTCCCCTGCCATGCCCACCAAGCCACGCCCACCAAGCCACGCCCACAGAACCGGTAGTAAAAAAAATCTTTGAATCCCACTACTGAAGAGAAGCATTTTGCTAGCTTTTGGGCCACTTACGTCCACGTTTGAGGTGGAGCTCTGGATTCCAGAAGGCCGCCCATGACCATCTGCAGAGAAGGATGCTGGGAACTTGGTGTTCCATTGTCCAACAGAAGGCCCTACCGCATCCGTCTCCCCGACCAGCAGGAAGCCCACACATGGCACCCAGAGAGTTTGCATAAGGCCCAGCCAAAAAATTTGCCTCGTCATTCTTTGAGACCGCCGTCTAGGGCCCAGGATTGCCTGTCATGGCATCGGGAGTGGCAAGATCAAAAGAGGCGGCGGTGGGAAGACGTCCAACCACCAGGAAGTTTCGCAAACTCCAGCCGTTGATGGAAATGGAGAAGTGAACTCAGCAGAAAGTTGGGGAAGAAGTTATGACGACATCCCCTCTGTAGGGAGAAAAGGGAGAATCAAGCAGGATATAGAATAACGGAGTTGGAAGGGACCTTGGAGGTCTTCTAGTCCAACCCCCTGCTCAGGCAGGAAACCCTACACCACTTCAGACAGACGGTTGTCCAATCTTTTCTTAAAAACCTCCAGTGATGGAGCATTCACAATTTCTGGAGGCAAGTCAGTCGCTGGGTTAATTGTGGAAACCAAAGGAAGTTTAGGCTGGCGGAAATGTAAAAGGCAACCCATTAAAAAAAAGGACATGAAAATGCAATCGATTAAAAAAAAAGAGCCTTGGTGGTGCAGGCTGTTAAATGCCTAGCACTTAAGTTCCAGCTGCCTGCAATTACTGCAGGCTCGAATCCCACCAGGCTCAAGGTTGACTCGGCCTCCCATCCTCTCAGGGTAGGTAAAGTGAGGACCCAAGATTGTTGGGGGCAAGAAGCTGACTTTGTAAAAATGCCGCTTAGTAATAAGCAGGCATATACAATGGAAGGAAGGCGATTGCTGAGCGCATTGGGTTGCGCTCCAAAGATTGTAAGCCACCCTGAGTCTCCAGAGAAGGGCAGCATATAAATATGAATTAAATATATATATATATTAATAATAATAAAAATACACAGAGCTTGGAGATTCTCAGTCAATCCAGGTCACAGCTGTCCCAAGCAGAGGTGGGACATTCAGCCAGTTCTGACCAGTTCTGTAGGACTGGTAGCAGAAATTTTGGGTAGTTCAGAGAACCGGCAAATCCCACCCTGTCCCCATCTCTTCTCTGCCTCCCACTGAGTCCCAGCTGATCGGCTGGGTCTTCTTTGGTTGCCCTGCACAGGAGAGCGGAGCTGAAAAGCAGGTGAGTGGAGTGGGGAGGAATGGAGATTTTACAGTATCCTTCCCCTGCCACACCCACCAAGCCACACCCACAGAACCAGTAGTACATTTTTTTGAATCCCACCACTGTCCCAAAGATGCTTTTTTGGAAGGCAACTGGACTTGGTTGTGTGAAAACAGACATAAGCCACTTTTCCCAGTGTTGTTCGGGGCCAACATTCCCACTGTTACTAAACAGATGGGTGTAAGTGAAGGACTACCTGTATACATTGCAACGGAGGTATAAAATTTGTTTTAAAAAGTTCCTTCTAACCCCTTGGAAAGGTCTTTGTCTTCTTCAATCACGGATCCTTGATCGGAGGCCTGGTAGTTTGAAGGTTTTGCACGGGATCTTAGTGGTTCCTAGCACTGCATTTTTTTGGACTGAGATCTCTGATTTTCCTGGGGATCTGTTGGAGCCTCTCACAGCCACCCCGGTGCTCCTATATCCCTGGAAAAAAATGGGTAAAAATCTTATAAAGTAACAGGTGAGTGGGTGCGGATTAAATGTTTCCTTCCCATATGCAGTAGGTAGGATTGAGACTAGACAACCCGTGAGCCCTTGGGTCATTGTTTAAGAGTGGCAACTTTAAGCCTTGTGGACTTCAACTCCTAGAATTTTTTAGCCAAGTCTTCAGTCTCAAACTTTTTGCCATGTGTCCTGGGACTACAACCAGCTTGGTCAACAAGAATTCTGGGAGTTGTAGTCTCAACATTCACACATATGAAAGGCATGAAATTGGTGGACCTTAGTATGCTACTAACATTACACGAGGCATGATGGCTCAGTGGTTAAAGACTGCTGAGCTTGTCAGGTGGAGGGCTGGTAGACCGGGTTCGAGACCTGAGCTTCACACAATGGGGTGAGCTCCTGCCCACTTAGCAGTTCAAAAGCATGCAACTGTGAGTAGATAAATAGGTACCACTTCAGTGGAAAGGTAATAGCATTCCGTGAGCCCCTGGCATATAGCCACACTGGCCACATGACCATGGGAATTGTCTTAGGACCACAGATTCCCTTGGCCAAAAAATATGAACACCATGCCCTGACAGAGAAAATTTTACCTTTTTAGTCTGTTACATTACAAGTCTCTCATTGAAACCTGCAAATCTTTTCCCACATTCTGCAAATTTTGAGCCTATTTTCTGTCTGTTCTTAGTTAGAAAACTGCACCAAACTGGAATGGGTGTAAGAAAAACAACCTTGCAAGTGATTATTTAACACAGCCCTTGTTTTGCTGATATAAAAATAGTAAATTGCCTTGAGGAATTTCTTCACTCTCACCTCCTTTGGAAGGTCCCAATATTTTTTTTTAGGTGAATCATTATTGCAAGCTGCTTGCTAAACCAGCCAGACACGTTCTGAGTAACACTCAGAAGAAATGAGAACGTTTCTTTGGCTTTCTGGATATGCTTAATCAACTAGTCTATTTCCTGGTTAATTCCTGTTTTAAAACAGGAACAGCCAATGAAGGTGTGATATCAGTTACCCTGAAGTTTATTCATAAATCTATCTCTTCCTCTTTTCCCTTTACATAATTCTTAAAGGCAGCAGCTTTCAAAAGCTCTGAATCAGAGGGAATCCAGACTCTCTTGCCTGGTTACTCATGAATCCAGAGATCTAACTATTGAATCCAGTCAGGCTTCGATCTACATCCTACCCCGGGTCATTCCCATCGCTGGGGCTGCCGGTGGAAATTTTCTGATTCCTAAATAATGTCCTTCCGTGAGCCCAAGAGATGGAGAGTGTGACAATGACAAACTACCTAATACGCTTGCAGCGTGCAAAAATGAAATGCAAAGAGGGCCATTAGTTTAATTGACTCTAGAGGGGTTTATAATTCGATTCAGGGGCTATAATTCTATTAAGAAGCAAAGTCTAAAAGCAGCTAAAGACAGAAGTATGCAGGGGCTGGGTTGGGTTACTTTCTGGGTAGGGGGGCCTATCTGCGAGTTTATACATCCACAAAATAAATGCCAAGCTTGATTGCCTGATTAACATACAGTGGACTTTATTTATTTATAACCTGCCTTTATTATTTTTACAAGTAAAGGTGGCGAACATATCAACACACCTTCCTCTTCCTCTTTGCCCCATAATAACAACCCTGTTGAGGGGGATTGGGCTGAGACAGAAGGACTGGCCTAAGGTCAACCAGGCGATTTTCATGGCTCAATCAGGACTTCAACTCAACACCTCTTGCTTTCTAGCCTGGTGCCCTAACCACTAGACCACAGTGGCTCTTACAAGTAAGTTTACCCAAAGTAGGCCAGTTTAATCTCCTAGTAAAGACACCAGTCTAAAAACCAGGAGACTGTGAATTCTAGTCCTGCCTTAGGCATGAAAGGTAGGCCAGTTTAATCTCCTAGTAAAGACACCAGTCTAAAAACCAGGAGACTGTGAATTCTAGTCCTGCCTTAGGCATGAAAGGTAGGCCAGTTTAATCTCCTAGTAAAGACACCAGTTTAAAAACCAGGAGACTGTGAATTCTAGTCCTGCCTTAGGCATGAAAGGTAGGCCAGTTTAATCTCCTAGTAAAGACACCAGTTTAAAAACCAGGAGACTGTGAATTCTAGTCCTGCCTTAGGCATGAAAGGCAGCTGGGTGACTTCGGGCCAATCACCAGGAGACAGTGAATTCTAGTTCCATCTTAGGCATGAAAGCCAGCTGGGTGACTTTGAGCCAATCACTAGGAGACAGTGAGTTCTAGTCCTGTATTAGAAATGAAAGGCAGCTGGGTGACTTCGGGCCAATCACCAGGAGACTGGGAGTTCTAGTTGCATCTTAGGCATGAATGCCAGCTGGGTGATTCTGGGGGCCAGTCCCTCTCCCTTAGCACTTCACAGGGTTGTTGTGGTAGAGGTGGGGAAACTAGGAGACAAGTGCATTAGGGATGTCCGCCACTTTGTGTTGCTTACAAAATAAGAACGGGGAGATACAAACAGAAAACAAACATACTCACTAAAACCCAACCGTCATAAATACGAGTCAGTTGCCAAGCATCTAAATTTTGATTACATGACCCTTGGGGAATGCTGCAATGGTCGTAAGTGTGGGAAAAAAATGGTCATAAGTCCCTTTTTTTCAGTGCCACTGGAACTTCAAATGGTCACTAAATGAACCATTGTAAGTCAAGGACTATCTGAATTCTTAGGCCGAGAGATACTTCACCTGTTTAACGGATGCCAAGGTGGCATGAATGCCCAAGACCTTTGATCATGTCCTTCAGGCTCCATCTAGTCTGCCTCCTCCTCGTTTCATCCTCACAACCTTTAAAGTAGGCTGGCCCTGGCCACCAAGTCATCCAGCAAACGAATAGAATAGAATAGAATAGAATAGAATAGAATAGAATAGAATAGAACAGAACAGAACAGAATAACAGACTTGGAAGGGACCGTGGAGGTCCTCAAGCCCAACCCCCTGCTGAAGCAGGAGACCCTATACCATTTCAGACAAACGGTTGTTCAATCTTTTCTTAACAACTTCCAGTGATGGAGCAATTACAACTTCCCTCCACACTGTCCAACTATTTACAAAGTCTGCACTACTATTGCTATTAATCTTCTCATCACTCCTGATCCCCCATCCCCTCCCACTTGTGACTGTATGACTGTGACTTTGTCGCTTGTATCCTTACGATTTGTATTGACTGTTTCCTAGTATGATTTGATGGCTGATTGTACCCTATGACTGTTATTAAGTGTTGTACCTGATGATTCTTGATGAATGTATCTTTTATGTACACTGAGAGCATTTGCACCAAGACAAATTCCTTATGTGCTCAATCACACTTGGCCAATAAAGAATTCTATTCTATTTCTATTTCTATTCCATTCTACTCCATTCTATTCTATTCTTCTGGAGGCAAGTTGTTCCACTGATGAATTGTTCTGTCAGGAAATTCTCCTTAGTTCTAAGTTGTTTCTCCCTGGATTAGTTTCCACCCATTGCTTCTTGTCCTGCCTTCTGGTGCTTTGGAGAATAGCTTGACTCCCTCTTCTTTAGTGGCAGCCCCTGAGATATTGTAAGACTGCTATCATGTCCTTCTTTTCATCAGACTAGACATACCCAATTCCAGCAACCGTTCTTTATATGTTTGAGCCTCCAGTCCCCTAATCCTCTTGGCTGCTCTTCTCTGCACTTTTTCTAGAGTCTCCACATCTTTTTTTTAACATTGCAGCAATCAAAATTGGATGGTATTTCCAAGTGTGGCCTTATTATTACCAAGGCGTTATAAAGTGGTATTAACACTTCACCTGATCTCGATTCTATCCTTCTGTTTATGGCAGCCCAAGAACTGCTGTTGGCTTTTTTTTTGACAGCTGCAGCACACCGCTGGCTCCTATTGAAGTGACTGTCCACTAGGACTCAACAACCCTCCTTGCTTGGATTTGAGCCCTGCCAATTCTGCTAAAAGGATACTGAAGAGAATACCGCTCCCCCTCTCAAAAAATACAGGCCGAAAAAGCCATCGGGGGAGGGGGAGGGTATCCTTGTCGCGTCATGGTGAGGTCGGAGAACATGTGTAGCCCAGGATACTGTCGGGATTTGAACTCAGCTCCCCCGGCTGTCCGCCGAAGAGCGCGTAGAGAAGCCTCTACGAAGTCCACGCGAGGGAAAAACCCAAACCCTACGCGCTACCCCGACCTCACGATCGGCCCATCACGCCACCCGGGAACGCGAAGCCTGTAAACAACCTTTTCCTCCCTCGGAGCCTCCCCTTGTCTTTCTTTCTTTCTCCACTCCTTCTTTCCCGGTCCGGAGCCCCAATCCAGGGGAGATCGCCTCCGCCTTCTTCTCTCATACCTGCCAGCCAAGCCGCACCTGCCCCGACTCACCTGGCGTGCGCAGCAGCCAAACTGGGACCTCGCGCCACCTAGGACTTTAGCCTTGCGCCCCTGCTCCTCTTTTCTATAGCCGGGGCCAGACGAGCCCACAACTCCGCCTTCTTGTCACCGCCCCGGCTGCGGACTTAAAGAGACAACGCCTGGCGGCTGCTGACACGCAAGGCTCGCAGCTCCCACTCGCTCCCCGCCTCCCACGCACACGCGGTGCCCTGGCTGGCTCTCACGCGCCTCCCTTTGGCTTTGCAAGAGAGGTTTGCAGCCGGGATGCGCTCCTGGAAGGCCGGGTTCTCTCACGCCCTTTTCCTGCCTGGTTGCAATGCGAGGCCAGCAGCCCCTTTGACCTCGCGTCATCCCAGGAAAAGGGTGGGGGTTGGCGGGTGGGGAGGACCGGGACGGACCGGGGTGGGGGGTGGCTGGCTAGATAAGGCCAAGGAGTTCAGCCAGGCGAGAGAGGTCGGGGGAAGGAGGCGATGAACTGGTTTGACTCTTTGAAGATCCCCTCCAAATGCTTTCAATAAAAAACAAATATGAGATCCAGATTTACAAACCCCTCACATCCTGGACATAAACTGTTTCAACTCCTTCCCTCAAAACGATGCTACAGAGCCCTGCACGCCAAAACAACTAGACACAAGGATGGTTTTTTTCCCCAGAACACCATCCCTCTGCTAAACAAATAATTCCCTCAACACAGTCCAACTATTTACTAAGTCTGCACTACTATTCCTATTAATCTTCTCACCGCTCCTTATCACCCATCCCCTCCCACTTGCGACTGTATGACTGTAACTTTGTCACTTGTATCCTTACAATTTATATGGACTGTTTCCTAGTAGGATTTGATTGCTTATTGTACCCTATGACTATCATTAAGTGTTGAACCTGATGATTCTTGACGAATGAATCTTTTCTTTTATGTACACTGAGAGCATTTGCACCAAGACAAATTCCTTATGTGTCCAATCACACTTGGCCAATAAATAATTCTATCTATCTATCTATCTATCTATCTATCTATCTATCTATCTATCTTATCTATCTATTCCATTCCATTCCATCCATTTTCTGTTGTGTTCTGTTCTGTTCTATTATTCTATTCTATTCTATTCTATTCTATCCATTCTTTGCCACGCCATCGTTTTGAAGCGAAGAATGGCTCGCTGGCGTTTCTTCAAAGAAAATTTCTGTCTTAGGTTCCTGTCTGTTCCTCCTACAGCTTCAGCAACCTCTCTCCCTCCTGTTCAGGGTCCTGCTTACAGGTGAGAAAACTAGAATAACTTTATTGTCACTTTGAATGTACGCTAATCAGCCTACATTACAATTAAATTTCATTGCATATGGCCTCTTATATACAGTACATCAACACGACAAGTCACATAAATAAAATATTAAATAAAATATAAAATTAAATTAAATTAAATTAAATTAAATTAAAATATTAAATAAATAAATAAATAAATAAATAAATAAATAAATAAATAAATAAAATACATATAAAATTATGCATGTACCCACATATATGACATGGAGAAACTTGCAAGTTTGCCAGATGGATGGCCTAGGGAACAAAACTCTTTCACTATACAGTAGCATTCAACTGTATTGATTTCTACTGTATATTAGTCATGCCGGCCACATGATCACGGAGAGGTCTTCGTCTTCGGACAGCGCTGGCTCTTCGGCTTTGTAACGGAGATGAGCACCGCCCCCTAGAGCCAGAAACGATGAGCGCATATCTACCCTCTGTTTTCTGTGATAACTCCATAAAAAGTTATCTGGGCACAAAATGTAAGAGAAGGGGAAGAATTGCGAGTAGATATATTTTATCTGATACAAAACCTTGGAAGACCCAGCTGGCTGAGGAATTCTGGGAGTTGAAGTCCACAAGTCTTAAAGGTGCCATGGTTTGGACACCCTCTCATCTAGTCTGATGAAGAGAAGGACTAGGGGTCAGTGGTGGGATTCAAAAATTTTTATTACCGGTTCTGTGGGCATGGCTTGGTGGGCATGGCGTGACTTGGTGGGGTGGCAGGGGAAGGATAGTGCAAAATCCCCATTCCCTCCCCATCCCACTAACCTGCTTTCCAGCTCCGTTCTCCTGGGCAGGGCAACCAAAGAAGATCCAGCCAATCAGCTGGGACTCAATGGGTGGCAGGGAATAGATGAGGGTGGAGCCAGTCAGAGGTGGGATTGGCTGTTTCTCCAAACGACTCAAAATTTCTGCTACCGGTTCTCCAGAGCTGGTCAGAACCTGCTGAATACCCACCTCTGCTAGGGGTGATACGATAGCAGTCTTCCAATATTTGAGGGCCTGTCACTCTCCAAAGCAAGAAGAAGCAATGGGTGGAAGATTATAAAAAAGATATATAAAAGAGAGATCTAACCTAGAACTGGAACTAAGGAGAAATTTCCTGACAATGAAAACAATTAATCAGTGGAATGGCTTGTCTCCAGAACTTGTGAATGCTCCAACACTGGAGGTTTTCAAGAAGAGATTGGACAACCAAACCATTGGTCAGAAATGTTTCCTGCTTGAGCAGGGGGTTGGACTAGAAGGCCTCCAAGGGTCCCTCCTGACTCAGTTATTCTATGTCACCCAAATGACGGGTGGAAGATCATTAAAGAGAGATCCAACTTAGAACGCAGAACAATTAAACAGTGGGGCCTCTTGCCTCCAGAATTGGCTGCTCCACCCCTGGAGGTTTTGAAGAAGAGACTGGACAGCCCTTTGTCTGGAATGGCTCAAGCAGGGGGGGGGGTTGGACTAGAAGACCTCCAAGGTCCCTCCTGACTCTGTAATTCCATATTTTGTTTTTGCTCTCTGTCCTTCTCTCTCTAGGATAAAAGCTCTTCGGGCAGACGCCACAGTGTTACCTGGCCGGGGATATAAAAGTCTTAAGAGCTTAAAAGGTCAATCTGGTTTAATTGCTTTTTTAGGATCACATGCTCCAGGTCAAGAAAGCCACTGAACTGAGACACCCAGGCATTGAGTTCATGCCCAACTGTCCCTTGCTGTATAGTCAGGGAAAAAAGACACACTGTTTTCTCTCTTTTTGCTGAAACAGAACAAAGTCTGAAACCTTCAGCCCCCAAACAAGTGGCCCTTGTTTAGTGACGGCCTTAATTCACAGCTAAAGGCAGTCCTCAACCTTTCATTGAGCCCAGAATTACAGGCATAAGTCGCACCGATTGCTAAGCCTAAATCATGTGACCAATCAGATTTTATGAAATGTTTTTTTTGGGGGGAGCAGAGTTGTTAAGCGAATATGGTAATTATTAACTGAACTCCTGTCTACGATGAGCAATTTTTTTTTCTTTTGCTGGACACTGGAAGAAAACATTGTCCAAAACATTGTGAATTGTGCTCACCTGACCATGGGATGCTGCGTAAGGTGGTTTTCTTGGCAGTAGTATTAAGGAGGAATGGGGTTGCCTTCTTTGGGGAAATTTTTTTTTCTACAACCCCCTCTCGGTTATAGCTATGGGATCTCCACTTGGTCTCCCATCCAAGCCTTAAAGACAAATACGAATGCATAGATACAAATAAGGTATGAGTTCAGCAACAGAGTGGTCAGTGCCTGGAACTCACTACCTGACCTTAGTTACATCCTCAAACCCGCACTCCTTTACCCTCAAACTAACCTCTATTGACCTCACCCCATTCCTAAGAGTCTGTAAGGGGCATGCATAAGTGCACAATCGTGCCTACCATCCCTGTCCTATTGTCCCCAACTATTAGTTCCTATTCCTTGTATTTAAACTTATGTTTATTCTTGTTTCTATTGTATTGTAAGCTTTTGACAAAATAAAATAAAATAAAAAGATTAGATAGATAGATAGATAGATAGATAGATAGATAGATAGATAGATGAGAACCTTTGTAGCTCAGGGTTGAATTGTTTATGTTTATGTTTATGTTTATTTGGACTTATAAGCCGCCTCTCTCCTGAAGGACTCAGGGCGGCATACATAAAAACAAGCAATACAAAAATTAAAACAATTAAAAAAAATATTAAATTGCAGCCAAATAAACATTCCAGATTAAAACCCCGATCCCCTGTTAGTCCAGGCCGGATTGTAAAAATAACCATGTTTTAAGGTCATGGCGGAAGGAGCGGAGATCAAGGGCCAGGTGCAATTCCAGGGGTAACTGGTTCCAGAGGGTGGGCGCCCCCACAGAGAAGGCCCTCCCCCTAGGGGTCGCCAGCTGATGGTACCCCCAGGAGGCCCCATCTGTGGGAGCGCACTGGGCGAACTGTGGGGTCCTTGGTGCCAGTTCTCCGAACTACTCAAAATTTCCGCTACCGGTTCTCCAGAACTGATCCGAACCGGCTGAATACCACCTCTGGTTAGTCTAGTGAAGAGAAGGACCAGGGGAGACAGGAGAGCATCTTCCAATACTTGAGGGGCTGCCCCAGAGAGGAGGAAGGGGTCAAGCTATTCTCCAAAGCCCCCGAAGGCCACACAAGAAAGGATGGATGGAAACTAACCAAGGAGAGAAGCAACCTTGGAATTCAGGAGAAACTTCCTAACAGGGAGGACAATTCACCAGGGGAACTGCTTGCCACCAGAAGCTGTGGGTGCTCCAACACTTTAAGAAGAGACTGGACAGTCACTTGTCTGGACTAGAAGACCTCCAAGGTCCCTTCCAGATCTATTCTGAAATCTATAGATCAAAGCCTTGCAAGTTTCGCTCCGCAACCCTCCGATTTCGCCCGGCAAGGCATCCCTGAGCTCGGGGCTCCCTCACGGGGCGCTGCTTGGAAGCGCACGGCCGGAGGCCAGCTCGGGTTGCCCGGCGGCGGGTGGGCGGGCGGAGGGGGGGCGACGACTCCTCCTCCTCCGGCTGCATCAGAGCCTACGCCAGCCGGCTTGGCCTTCGTCCTGCACCCGGGAGGAGGAAGGAACCGCTCACGGACGGACGGACGGACGGACCGGCCATGGCGCTCGGGCTCTCGTGGCGAATCCTCCTGCCGCTTCTGCTGCTCCGGCGGGCGCTCTCCGCCTTTTCTCCCCCGCGCTTCCCCGAGGCGGGTGGGTTGCAACCCACGCGCGGCTGCTCGGTGTTGCTGGACCCGGTGTCGGGGGAGCTGAAAGTCGTCCAAGGCTGGGCACCGGCCGCCGTCGCTTGGGCCAACCTGACCGACGGGATCCGCGATAACGGGTAGGATGCCGCCCCTCTCCATCCTAAGGTTCCCGGAGGAGTGGGCTTGGCTGGGCTTTGGAGGAGACGCGCAAAGGGGGCTGCGGCGGGGCTCCGCTCCCCGCGGCGGGCTTTATGACCTGATAGGCGCCTGGTCCTGTTTTTTCAAAGACATCACAGCATCGCAGCGTTGGGAGGGAGCTGGGAGGTCTTCTAGTCTGACTCGCGGCTGGAGAAGAGAATCTGTACCGTTTCGGGAGGGAGGGAGGGAGGAAGGAAGGAAGGAACGGAGGAGGGAGGAAGGAAGGAGGAAGGAAGGAAGGAAGGAAGGAAGGAAGGAAGGAAGGAAGGAAGGAAGGAAGGAAGGAAGGAAGGAAAGGAGGGAGGGATAGGAGAGAACAAGAAGGAATGAAAGAAGGAAGAAAGGAAGGGATAGGAGAGAAAAGAAGGAAGGAAGGAAGGAAGGAAGGAAGGAAGGAAGGAAGGAAGGAAGGAAGGAAGGATTAACCTTGAGCCAGTCAGGATCGAACTGCTGACAGTGAGCTAGCCTGCAGTACTGCATTCTAACCAGAAGGAAGGGAGGGAGGAGGAGAGAGAAAGGAGGGAAGGAATGAAGGAAGATAGAAGGAAGGAAGGATAGGGAAGGAGGGAGGAAGGAAGGAGGGAGGAAGGAAGGAAGGAAGGAAGATAGGAAGGAAGATAAGGGGAGGAGGGAGGAGGAAAGAAGGAAGGAAAGGAAGAAGATGGGAAGGAAGGAAGGAAGAGGAGGAAGGAAGAGGAAGGGAAGGAAGGAAGGAAGATAGAAGGAAGGAAGGAAGGAAGGAAGGAAGAGAGGAAGGAAGGAAGGAAAGGAAGGAAGGAAGGAAGGGAAGAGAGGAAGGGAAGAGGAAGAAGAAGGAGGAGGAGGAGGAAGGAAGGAAGGAAGGAAGGAAAGAAGGAAAAGAGTATGAGAAAAGGAAAAGGAAGGAAGAGGAGGAGCAAGGAAAGATGCCACTACCCTCCAAATTGGCACTTTTTGACCTGGATGACTGAGAATCTCCATAGACATAGAACAATAGAAGTATACAGCTTTACAAATAACCCAGGTAGTTAAGGGAGGAATAGCAGAATAACAGACTTGGAAGGGACCTTTGGAGGTCTTCTAGTCCAACCCCCTGCTCAAGGCAGGAAACCTCATATCATCCCAGGCAAATGAGAGAGATGGCCTTGAAAGAACTGGCACGTACATGAAAAAGGAAAGAAGCATCCCATAAATCTTGAAAAAGAAGGTTTCAAAGCACCAGAAGGCAGGACAACGGATGGGCACTAATCAAAAGTGACCTGGAATCAAGGAGAAACAATCCAGCAATGAGAACGATTAACCAGTGGAACTCCTACCCTAAGTGTTTTTCAAGTCCCTTCTCGCCTTCATTTATTCATTCATGCACTCGATTTATATGCCACCCAGCTTACTCTGACAAACAATTCTGGGCAGCCTGCAATTAAAATTAAAATTTAGCATTGAGATTCACAATTAATACTGAGTCCTCCCCTTCGTTAGTTTTCAGTTTGTAAATTATGAGCACTTTTTGTTTTTCTTTCAGCAAATCTCCCCATCTTTCAAAAAGAAATAATTTGGTGTTTATTCTCCGATCAATCAGGCCCATTTCACCATTTCTGCTATTGTTACTATCTATTCTTCCACTCTGGGCCTATCCTCATTCTTCCATCCTTTTGCCTCCAGCACAGTCTTGCTGCAATTCCCATAAACAATCTCAATTCATTTTCTGAGTCTCTTTTGAATTCGTTATCTGTAAGTCCCAATTCAAAACAAACCATACAAGAGGCTAGTCCTGGGGAAGGAAATCCTGAGGGGGGGGGAAGCAGCAAGTTTTTTGGGGAAGAGAAGAAAACAGATCCAACCACAAATCTCAAAGGAACCTCCAGCTATTTGAGTCTAAAACAAATTGCATTATATTTACTTTTTCCTCTGTTCCTTTTTAACTTTGGTTGTGTTTACATAGATAGACACTCAGGGCCAAAGCAGATAAATTCCTCCAGAGGTTTGGTTAGATGTTATTCAGCCTTTCAACTTTAGAAGTCTCCCTTAAGGGGGCCAATTCCTGGCCGTTTGAGAGGGGATGATGGGGCCAATTCCTGGTAGTTTGAAAGGGGATGATGGGGCCTCGCCTCCAGTTATTTCTTGCAACCATTTCGTGCGCTAAATGCAGCTTGCTTTTTCCAGAATTGGAGGCTTTCAAGAAGAGATTGGACTGCAGAAATGGTGCAGGGTCTCCTGCTTGGGCGAGCGGGATTGGACTAGATGACCTACAAGGTTCCTTCCATTTCTGTGAATCGGATTCTGTGAATCTGTTAGAATTGGAGTCCCAGCTTCAGACTCAAACTTCACAATCCTGAAAGTACACGCTTCATGGTTCTAAAGTGGAATTCTTGTAGGTTTTTTTTTTTCAATCGCAACGCTGGTTTTCAAGCATCAACCCAGGTAGTACGACGTACAAACCACAACGGAGCCCAAAATTTTGGGTCGCTAAACGAGACATTTGTTAAGTTGATTTTTGCCCCCGTTTTACAGTTTTTCTTGGCACAGTTCGCTGCAGTTCTTAAGTTAGCAACACGTTTGTTAAGTCCACCTGGCTTTTGCTACTTGGAATTATTTTCCCTACTGGGAATGATAACAGAAAAATACAACAAAGAGGAGATCTATTTAATAATACACGCGATCACGGCAGCTAGGTTAGCGTTTGCTCCAAACTGCAAAGATAAAAGAAATTCCCAATGAAAATGATGTAATAAAAAAGATAGGGACATGCGCTCAGATAGATATACTAAGCGTGGAAATGAAAGATAAAGACGAGATAGAATACTATAAAGTATGGGATAAATTCTATCAATGGTGGGAAAAAAGGAAGGATCTAGAATCAAAAGAGAATAGAGGTGGCAGAACGGGTGATTAGAATTGGAAAATATCATATAAATGTATATAAAATATGTATTCTATGCCATAATATCTATGACAAACAGGATTGTCACAACGATTACGCCATGTCCAATGTTTTTAATAATTCACTTAATACAACTTTAAGAATTAATGACATTCATCCCTTCATTGGATAACAACTGGTTTTTGGATGACAAAACCTGTATTTGGAGTTCAGGTTTGCTGGAGGGAAAAAAATGGGGAAATGTTCCTTATCTTTTGTTTTCCTGCCCCTTAAGCTACGGAGAGCTTTGATTCAGCAATTCTGTGATTATGCTGGTTCATTTCCTGTGTTGCTCCAGTTCCTTCAAAATTAACTCAGCGAGATTTTATATGCTGATGGTAATGGAGACCTTTTTAATCCCTGGACAATGGTTTCCAATCTGGAACAGATAAAAGCCGGGAAGAAGTCAGAGGAGTGATGTATTTGGATAAAGAAAGAACCCAAGGACATTTTAAGAGATAAAACTTGAATGTGGATTTGAAGTCAAGGAGGAAAGTTGGCAGGCATGACTCAACAGAAGAGGACAAGATGTCAGAAGGGGACTGATTAGCAGCAGAGATGGGGAAGAAACTCTAGCTGGTCAATAGGGTTCCTTACTAAGGACTAGAAGCTTGAAACCAATCCAAAGTGTATTGGCGAGGCCCTGTAAAAACTAGGCAAGCAAAAAGGGGCTGCCTGTGCCAGGAAAGATGAGAGACAGACCTATACACAACTGAGAGGAGAGGAAAACACATACACACACAGCACACACAAAACAGAGACATAGATACACACACACACACATACACACACACAAACCAACTAGATGCATATGGAAAGACTTTGTCAGAAGGGCGTACGAAAGTAAAGAGACAAATTTGCATACCCCAGGGAGGAGAGAAAAGGCAAGTTTTCACGCTGAGGTCTAGAAGCTTGAAACCAATACAGAGTGTAATGGGGAGGCCGTGTAAGAAACTATGCAAGAGAAATTGCTGTGCCATGAAAGACAAAGGCCGTATGTATTTTGCATAGTTTTTTTTACATGGCCTCCTGGTTATGCTCTGTATTGATTTCAAGCTTCTGGTCCTCAGCATGAAAACTTGCCTTTTATATATATAGTAGCTGGATGCTTCACTATGAAACTATGTGGTCCGGCTTAGTTTTTGGGGAGGAAAATAAGGGGTGGGTGGGAATTGTGCCTCTGCCTGCCAGCATCCATCAGTATTCATCTGGCTAGCGTCCTGTCAGTGTGTGAGAGAGTTAAGGGCTGTTTGGAAACTGAAAGACTATTTGCTGTGTGAGCAAGAAGGAGACAGCAAGGAGCCTGGGCGTGGCTTAGCTCAACTGTTCTGTACTAAAACTGCTTGCTGCTGTGAAATTGAAACTGAACCTCCTCTCCTCTGCTTGTGTTTTGCATTTGGAAGAGATTCCTTTTCAGGTGGGGAGGGGGAGTAGAACTCCTTAGCATCAGAGCATGTTAATAATAATAATATAGGAAATACTAATAGCTCTGATGGTCAGTTCGAAAAATCCTTTCTTAGTGAGCACCTAGAAGCCAAGAGGAACAAACGGGCCAAATTTCAAGTTTGTAGGCTTAGTTCTGGAGATTTTGTGATGATGCATGAGTGATATTTCGCTTTTATATATATATAGATATACCTGCCTTATGTATAAATACACGTCTTGATTGCTTTCTTTTTCTCTCTTTTTCCCAGATGGGCAGCACTGGAATTAACCACCAATGAGAAATACAATGACAGCATTCAGGCTTATGCAGCTGGGGTGGCTGAAGCCGCAGTGTCTGAGCAGGTAAGCTCACAACCAGGAAAACTGCCACTGAGTTAAATGCAACCTTTGCGCCTCGTGCTACTGCACCTTGTAGGATTTTTCCACATTCAAGCCACAGTTAGGCTGGGGAAGGGATTGGCAGGGACATCCAAATCTGCGGGGACTCTGAAAATTCACGGCGTCCACCTTTTCTCTGGAAAGAAAACAGAGTATAGTTTGTGGGGTCTTTGGTGCTCTCTGAGCTTGGCTGTTGTTTCGCAGGTGTTTCATTGCCCAACCAGGTAACATCATCAGAGTTGACAAGAAGTTTCACTGCAGACAGTTCATGGACCTAATTGGGTAATGAACTGTCTGCAAGAAAACCACCCAACTCAGAGAGCATCAAGGACTCTCCTCCTCCCTACAAACCCCACACCCTTCTAGCACTGATGATGTTACCTAGTTGGGTAATGAAACATCTTCAAGAAAACAACCCATCTCAGAGAGCTCCAGTCCCCATCTTAACATCATATCATCATCTTCCTCCTCCTCCTCCTCCTCTTCTTCTTCTTCTTCTTCTTCTTCTTCTTCTTCCTCTTCCTCCTCCTCCTCTTCCTCCACTGCTGATGTTATTTAGTTGGGCAATGAAATGCCTACAACAAAACAACCAAGCTCAGAGAGTAGCAAAGACCCACAGTTCTCCTCCTCCTCTTCCTCCTT
>CM019165.1:5003928-5030866 GCA_009733165.1 Naja naja
TAGATAGATAGGGAGAGAGATAGATAGATAGAAAAATAGAAGATAGATAGTAGATAAATAGATATAGATCGAATTGATCGATCAATCAATAGATAGAGATGGATGGAAGAAGAGATAGACAGACAGACAGACGGACGGACAGACAGACAAATTAGAACCTGGGTTACCTGTGCTGTGCTCTTCCTGTTCTACCTAGGTTCAACAACTTCCCTCAAGATCCTCTCTCCCAGTGCCAAGGCTGCAACCCACCCCAGAATGGAGAAAATGCCATCGCTGCCCGCTCTGATCTCAATCCTGCAAACGGCACATACCCCTTTGGGGCTCTCTACCAGCGTAGGCACGGGGGCACCGATATGAAGGTGAGAGGCAGTAGGTGAAGGAGAGAGAACTTAGACCAAGGGGGGGGTTGCCCCATCCAGATGACAAGTCTCATTGCTGAACCACACATTATTTTCAAAAGTTCATTGATTGTATTAATCTCAGCGGAGGGCAGCCCTTGTCTGATCTCGGGTTCAAAAGCTAACCAGGTTTGATTAAATTTCCCAGGACTGTGGAATAGATTGGACAGTCAACCAAACAGCTCCCCGTTTTATTTTTATTTTCCGTTCCTTTCTCATTTCACTGAAGGAAAGAAACAGTTGGATGCACTGCACAGCAAAGCTAATTCTTCCTAGATCAGTGATGGCGAACCTTTGGAGCCTTTGGAGGCCGAAAAACGGGCCTGTTTCATCACTTCTGGTTTTGTCACTTCCGGTATTTCTGGAAGGCCCATTTTCCAGCCCTCAAAGGCTGCAGAGGCTTCCTTTGAGCCTCTGGGAGGCCAAAAAAAGGCCTCAAACAGACCAAAAATCAGCTGGGAGGTGTGCGCATGTGCAGTGCAAGTAAGTCTGGCTGGGGCTCGTATGCCTTCACAAATGGCTCTGCATGCCATCTTCCTTTTGTTGCTGAGCTACTTGTGTGTGCATTTGTGTGTCAGAAAAGTCAAGATGGCAGCCACAGCCATGTGCCCCCCCTTTCAGATTGTTACCTCTTCCCAATGCCTTCCACGCCATGGTATCCTTGGAGTTGAGGGCATCAGTCCTTTTTAAAGAGAGTTAGAAGTCGCTTGAGTATAATCCACTCAGTGCTGGTTCATGACATTAATCCAATTTTTCAAGTTCAAAACCAGCTTAACCTGAGGGAAGAAAAGCAAAGGAAGACATCAGCAAACCTCCTTAGTCCTTAAAGTCACAGAACTGAAACTTTTTAATCACTTTATGCGGCTACTCGGGGTGTGCATGTTTTTCCATCGAAAAGCAGACACAGGTAGTCTTAAGTGCCATTGATACTGGTTGCCGGAGAGCTTAAATTCTGGTTTCCTTAGCTTTCTTCTCCTTTGAATGGCGTGTAAACATGGTTGATCTCTCTGTGTCTGTGGATGGCTGCTTTGTCTGAGGACCAAGCTTCCAGAAATTCCCTAGCGTTTTTTGGATTTAGCTTGGCCTCAGCTGCCTGTGGCTCATAGCTTGCTAAAATCAGAGGAGTTCTTCTTAAAACAAACCCCTGCTATTGTCTTTGTAGGTGACTTCTTTCGAAATGATGAAGAAGTACAGCTTCCTGGCTGCCAGTGGGCCTACTTGGGATAACCTTCCTCCTTTCCAGTGGAGCTCCTCCCCGTTTTGCAATATATCTCACATGGGACAGCCGGATCTCTGGAAATTCTCACCCATCCAAGTTCACTGGGACTGAGTTTTCCAAAGACTGGTCTTACCCCAGGCTTGGGTTGTGAGCCTAATTCTAGCTACCTATATGGAGCTTTTTGGGGTGCAGATTCCACCCAGGGGCTGGCTTTCTTGAATGAAAGGAGCAAGCTTTCTCTCTTGCGTTCTCAACAGCTTGAGCAGTTAATAATGAAGCAAAATAACCGGCAGGGGTTTGAATGCCGCCATTCGGTACAACAATGGGATATTGGAGGAATTTCACGAAATGAACCATGGTGAGTCAAAGGACTGCCTGTAATTTTTCCCCTCCTTGCCTTGAATCCACTCTGCAGCCAAACCTCCATTTTTAAAAAAGAAAAGTTAAACAGAAAAGTTAAACAAAAGTTAAAGTCCCCCGTTGTGTAGCCATGCAAAATTTCACCAGGATTTAAAATTGGAGAAGTGCTTGTAGAGGCAATCAAAACAAAGCACAAGAGTATTTTTTTTAAAAAAGTTTTATGGTTGCTTAACGTGGCCCACCAAAGATGAGTTCTTCTTCTGAGAATGTCCCCTTGAGAATGGTCGGTTTGGGACCGGAAGAACAGTTTCAAACATCTGGGGAACTTCGCTTTAGGGAGCCGCTAGGACTTCTTGGTAGTTTAATGATGACTTTAAGATAATGTTGGCTCTCACTTTGAGCTTGGGGACACAGCCATCTGACAGAAAGAGATCCACCCAACAATTTGGGACCCAGCTTGATCCCACTGGCTTTTTTTCTGGAGAAAAATGCCACCTGGTTTCGATCATCTGACATATTGAAAGACATCGCAATGCCCATAAATGTGAACAGGCAAACCATCCATTGTACAGATGTTAGACAGGTAAAATTGCCACAGTACCCTACCCAGCAGCAAAATCCATCTTTCCCTTTGCATGGAACCCAAGAGGCAAGTCTTTACTTTCCTGCCAGTTTGTTATTATGGGATAGAGCCAGCAGGTTCCTGTCCTGGGACGAACTGGACAAGCCAAAAATTGTCTCTCCCGCCCTGCTTAAAAATAATACCGTTTCCTTCTGAGTCCAAAGGAAGGAGAGGTTGAGAAGAAGACGTGTAAATCAGGGTATAAAAGTTGGGTCATAGGAAGGGATTTCTGAGGGTTTGTATCATCTCACCCGAACCTTTAAAAACTTCTGGTTTTGTTTTGTTGTTCTAATAAACGCCTACACAAACCTGCCTTGGGTTGTGTAGTTCAGAGATGCATCAGGAAGTTCTCTTTTTTCCCAATATTTCCCCAACATTTTATTTCATCAGTATTAAACGTAGAAATACGTTGAGAACCTCCATAGATGTTCCACTGGTTAATAGTTCTCACTGTTAGGAAATGTCACCTCTGGTCCCAATAACCAACCCAGATTGGATCCTGCAACCATGGCACACGTATATTTGCTTTCATCCGTAGAGGGTTTTTGTAGAGAGCAAATAAATCACCAGCCCATTTTGATAGTCACTTAAAGAGTGCCATGAAGGACCTCAGATACTTACAGTATGTACTTAAAGGAACAAGTACATTGAACTGGAAGTATAGATTTGGAATTACTAAGAAGGAAGAGAGAGCCCCAGGGTACACCTGCTCTTTTAAGTAATCCCCGACTGAGGTGTAGCTTTCCAAAATTCAGAGTGAAATATTTATCTAGTGCGGAGAACAGGGTCTAACCAAGCTTGATCTCAGAAGCTGGAATAATTAGTGGAACAGCTTGCCTTCAGAAGTTAAGGGTGCTCCAAGACTGGAGGTTTTTAAGAAGTGGTTGGAACGCAGGCTAATTCTGCTGACGGCTGACTGCCAGCAGTTCACCAGTTCGATCCTGACTGGCTCAAGGTTGACTCAGCTTTCCATCCTTCTGAGGTCGGTACAATGAGGACCCAGATTGTTGGGGTTTGCAAGAGGCTGACTCTGTAAACCGCTTAGAGAGGGCTGTAAAGGCACTGTGAAGAGGTATATAAGTCTAAGTGCTATTTCTGTTTCCAGAATGATGTAAGGTCTCCTGCTTGAACAGGGGGTTGGACTGCAAGACCTCCAAGATCCCTTCCGTTATTCTGTTATCTAGCTAAGGAGTGAAGTTTGAGATGGACCACCAGACTATCCCAGTGTGGTAGACTAGACCAGACTAGAATAGAGCTGGAAGGTCTTCTAGCCTAACCCACCTGCTCAAGCAGGAGACCCTAGACCAGGGGTCGTCAAACTTGACAGCTTTAAGACTTGTGGACTTCAACTCCCAGAATTCCTCCTCCTCCAGTCATGTCAGCTCAGGAATTCTGGGAGTTGAAGTCCACAAGTCTTAAACTTGCCAAGTTGGAAGAGCCTTGCCCGAGACCATTCCAGACAAATGACTGTCCAGTGTCTTCTTAAAAACCTCCAATGATGGAGCACCCACCATTTCTGGTGGCAAGCAGAATTGTCCTCACTGTTAGTAAGTTTCTCCTTAATTCCAGGTTGCTTCTCTCCTTGGTTAGCTTCCATCTGTTGCTTCTTGCCTTGCCTTCTGGTGCTTTGGAGAATAGCTTGACTCCCTCTTGTCTTTGGGGCAGCCCCTTTGTGGAATACTGCCGTCATGTCCCCCCCCCCAGTCCTTCTTTTCTCTGGCATTCCTTACAATCGTTCTTCCTCCAGGCCTTGAATCCTCTAAGTTGCTCTTCTTTGCATTTTTTTTTCCTCAACCCATCCTGGCAGACAACGGCGCTGACCTACTTCTAAAAAATAAAACTATCAAAAGAGCACAAGAAGGCACTCAACCGAGAACTAGCCTTGGAACAGAAGCTTCTGTTCCTGCTCCAGCCAAAGGAGCCACCCATCTTAAAAAAAACCTTCCCGGCTTCGTCGTCCAATCCCTGTTGCGCTTTCTGGAGGGTGGGGAGAACATCCTACGTTCCCCCCCCTCCACACCCCAATTCCACTCGTTACACGGATCGGCATTCGCCTTCCCCAGCAAGGGTGATTTTTCCCCCGCGCCCACCCGTACAGTTTGTTCTTTTGTGATGCCTGGCACGGCACCCTGGGAGCTGCAATTTTCCCACAGTCAGCCTGAGGCCAAAGCCGAGAGTCCTCTGACAAAAGGAAAAACTAGTTTCCCGCAGATGAATGACAAGAGAGGGATTCAAGGACGATCTTCATTGTGTCTTAGCAAATTGGCAGCCCTCTCTCTCTCTCTCTCTCTCTCTCTCCCTCCCTCCCTCTCCTCCCCCCCCTCATCAACCCGACCCAGTTCCTCTAATAAGGTTCCCATCTGCTTGTGAATGTGCTTGTTTCTGCCTGGAATTGCTCTGGGCCTTCTTGAAAAATCAACCCAGATTTAAGGCTGCGTCTACGGCTGTCTTTCCCCAGTGGTCTTTTGAAAAAGGCTCCTCCATTGGAGCCAATTTTCCTCCTTCTCCTCCTCTTTCTCTTGTCTCTTTGTTTCTCCCTCCCTCTTTTCTCTCTCTCTTCATCTTTCTCTTTGTCTCTTTCTCTTTTTCCCTCTTTCTCACTTTCTCTTCTTCTCTTTTCTCTTCCTCTCTTCTTTCTCTTTTTTCTTTCTCCGGCTCTTCCTCTTTCTCCCTTTCTTTCTTCCTCCCTTTCTCTTTTTCTTCCTCTTTCTCTGTCTCTCTTCCTCCTTTTCTTTCTCTTTCTTTTTCCCTCTTTCTCTCTTTCTTCTTTTTTCTTTTTCTGTTCCTCTTTTTCTCTGTCTCTGTCTCTCTCTGTGTGTGCATTTGGGTGTGTGTCAGCACATAGAGTTAGCTTGACTGTCTTTAGGATCTACTCTCTCTCTCTGTGTATACATATATGTATATGCATATGCATATGTGTATATATGTATGTGTACACACACATATAAAAACAGGACTTTAATGAACAACGCCCAGGGTTTTTCATTCATTCATTCGCTCGTTCATTTGTTTTTATGCATTCATTCATGTATTTTTATTGCTTTTAAGAGTGACAGGAAAGGAAAGAGAAAGAAGACATTACCAATTTTTTTTTAATTACCAGGGCTTTCTTTCTTTTTAATTGTTTGCACCAGGAGAAGTCCTTTAGGGGGGAAAACACACACACTACTGTGTAGGGGGGAAGGAAGGACAAGTCCAATGAAGGAAGGAAGGAGGGCTGAGGGACTCTTGGCTATCGAAGTAAAATATGAATTACTAAAGCTGGACAACTGATGGTCTGTTTAAATCATCACTTTTGCTCGATCTCTCTTCTCAGGGAAGAGAAATGGATTTTTCAAAGACAAGTTTCACCCTTCCTTTATTTTCCCTCAGGCCACGGGTGAGACAATTCCCTTGTATGCCTTGTATTACGACTGTAAAGGAACATACCCGTTAGGATTGTACGTCAGGACAGTCTCAGTTCAGGACACCAGACATATGAATGATCGGGTTGTATGATCTTTGTTGCGATGATCATTAAACGAACACTGCGGTGGTCATTAAGCGAACCAATCATTGGCTGTGGGCCCGTATTGACGAAAACCAGAAGTAGCTGCCGATTTTCGGCACAACCATCGTGGTCACATGACCTTGGGATGTTACAAACAACTGTAAATATGGACCGGGTGCTAAACACCCAAAGTGAGGCCATGTAACTTCAAGGGGGGCGGGGAATGGCCCTCAGAACTTCAAATCTGGGTTGTAAGTAACCCAGAGGAAGTCCATGGAAACTTCCAATGGGCATGAAGTGACCGGTTGTAAGTGGAGGATGACCTGTATATTTCCATCACTCTGGAACCTTCCTGACCATCCAAACTGTCCAATCTGAAAAAGTTCTCTAGGAGAGAATTTCTAGAGGTTAGATCCAACTGGAACAGGAAGCTCTTGATTTCTTCCCTGTCTGGGAGGAATGAGTAGCCAGTCTTTAGGGGTGGTCTTCAAAGCCAGAAGAACATTCTACATGGTCACCACACTGGGCAACTGAGCTTCAACCCTACTCCATGGTGGAAGACCAAGCATCTTCTTACAGTGACCTAAGGCTGGTTCCCTCTTGACAGGGGATCCAACTAAGGTTTTAAGGGAGAAGGCCCCTGGACTGTCGTTCCCACCAGTGTGTTCCTGTGGCACATACCTTTGTGTAAGATAGAAGCCAAGGAAGGATGGATGGAAGGAAGGAAGGAAGGAAGGAAGGAAGGAAGGAAGGATGACGGTATGAAGCAACGGAGTTTTAATAAGTGTAGGGTTGATGGTGGGTCTGAACCGAAGCCCGAAAATGGCCGCCTTTGTTTCGTGAAGACCACAAGGCCATTGCAATGTGGCTCTCTTCTACATCGTCATCCCACTGCTCCTCATCTTTCGAGAGGCCCAGCTGGGCCTTGAGATGCTTTAACTGGGCCAGTGTGATATTGTTGCCTCCACACACGATCACCACGAGAGAGTCCAGCTGGGGCGTCAGCTTGCCTTCTGCTTGTAGCTTTTGGACCTTTCCACCATAGACAATGGCCAATGCAGCCCCACAAGCAGGCTCCACGAGGATCTTCTCGTCATCTGTGAGTGGTGGAAAAAATGGGCATTTAACCCACTGAAATGCCACAAGGAGAAGAGGAAACGGATGCCCATGAGTTCAGCATCATTTGTAAATCTAGGACCATTAAATTGGCTGGCCACTAGGTGGCCAAGAAGAATAAATCTATGATACTCCTTGCTGCCATCTAGTGGTCTTTTATATGGTAGCTCAGCTCTAGTGTACTGCAGTCTTATCGAACTAAGATTTATATAGATTTCAGAACAGAGCTGGAAGGGACCTTGGAGATCTTCTAGTCCCACCCCCTGCTGAAGCAGGAGATCCTATACCATTTCAGACAAGCGGCTGTCCAGTCTCTTCTTAAAAGCTCCAGTGATGGAGCACCTACAACTTCTGGAGACAAAACTCCACTGGTTAATTGTCCTCACTGTTAGGAAGTTTCTCTTTAATTCCAGGTTGCATCTCTCCTTGGTTAGTTCCCATCTGTTGTTTCTTGTCTTGCCTTCAGGTGCATTAGAAAATATGTTGACCCCATCTTCTTTGTGTCAGCCCCTCAAATATTGGAACACTGCTATGTCACCCCTTAGTCCTTTTTTTCTCCAGACTAACCATATCCAATTCCTTCAACCATTCGTCATATTTGTATTTTTCTTTCCTTCTTTTTCCTTAATTTTTTTTTCCACATTTCTATCCCGATAGCAGCAGAGGGCAGGACAACAATAGCCAGAAGGGGGTTAGAGCAAGTGACAATCAGATTAAAGCTGAAAGGAGGGTCACCAAGAAATAAGATAATGTATCTGTGCTGGAATAGAGTATCCAATAAGCTGGCATTTTGAAGAAGTAGTACCCGTAGCAAAAGCACTTAGATTTATATACTACTTCACAGGGCTTTACAGCCCTCTCTAAGCAGTTTACAAAGTCAGCCTATTCCCCCTATTGTCCTCATTTTACTGACCTCAGAAGGATGGAAGGCTGAGTCAACCTTAAGCCAGAGAGGATCGAACTTCTGACAGTGAGCAGTGAGTTAGCCTGCAATACTGCATTCTAACTATTGCACCACTATGGCACAGTGTGATGAACTTTAGGGATACCCCTTGACTGTTAACATGGGATTTGGGGGAGTTGGAAATTGTGCTGTCCAGCCAGTTTAGAGTTAATGGGATTTGAGATAGGTAGTTAGGAATTGAGAGCTGTCCCCTTAAGGGAATGCATCATGGTAAATGTAGTTAAGGTATCCTGGGAAATATAGTACATGTCATGTGGTCACATCTGTAACCCTGATTGGTCACTGAATTGACCCTTGGTGGGTTGGGGGAGGTTTCTTCACTCTTGCCTGAACACAGCCTCATGGTAGCAGCTATACCCCCTGCCTCTATAACTATGGGATGAAATATGGGATAGAAAGATTACTATTGTTTACACTATGATTTCAACTGTGCAAAGAATTGGACATTAGATGCATCTCAACATAACTGTGAGTCACCTTGAGGATGCCTAATATAATCCAATAAAAGAAACTTTGTATGGAAGAATTTGTAGAGTTACCTATCTGTCTTTATATTCAGCAAATGGACCAAAAGACAGAATAGAGATGGAGATGAAAGTGAAGGAAAAGGTAGAGGTACAGATAAAGAGAGGTGGAAGTGGAGATAGAGATGAAGATAATGATAATAAAGAGGAGTTGGAGATGAAAACAGAGTTGGAGATGGAGACAGAGGGAAAGATAAGATAAAGATAGGAGGTGGACATGGAGATGGAGTGGAGATGAAGATGGAAATAAAGAAGATAAAGAGCTGGAGGTGGAAGTAGAAGAAGTATAGCTTTAAATCAAGGTGGAAATGGAGGTAGAGGTAGAAACAATGACAGAGATACAAGATAGGTTGGGTGTGCCAGGAGCCATAACACATACCCACAAACTTTTCAATCGCTTCCACCGCTTCTTGATCCGTGATCACCACCGATAAAGCCGGGTGCTCCTGAGCCAGCTTCAAAGTCTCTGCTGCCACAACACTCACCCCCAGAGTTGTAGCAACACTGAAAGGAAGATAAGCAGTGTAGTCACTGCACCAAACCATAGTTTAATTAACCAGGTATTAATGAGCTTCTACAACCCTTTACGACAGAGGCCATCTTTATCAGATTCAAAAGGGGGTTCATCCTTGATACTCAACCCTACTCAAGATAAGTGGTCTAGTCACTGCACCCAACCATAGTTTAATTATTGAGTAAACCCCAATGAGCTTCTACAACCCTTTACAATGGAGGCCATATTTATCAGGTTCAAAGGGGGTTCATCCTTGATACCCAACCCAACTGTGATGTATCCTGTGCAGACCAGAAAAGGAGTTCGACCATCATCCAGTTGGTGGTATGAATGCAGCCATTGTGAATTAGAGAAGAAACTGCCCCATCCAACTCTTCTCAGCATGGGCTGCTTATCCTGGGCAGCAGAGGTCCCCGTCTGAAGGCTCACCTGGTAATTTGAGGAAGCGTCACCAGCTTCCCAGCTGTCAAGGAAGCATTCAGGCTCTCAGCTCCTTTGGTTTCCAAGGCAACCACCGGCACATCATCCCAGCCCACTTCTCGAAGGCCTTGAATCACTCCACATAGCATGCCCCCTCCTCCAACAGAGAGGGCAATGGCTCCAGGTTTGGAGGCCATCTGGTCTTTTATCTCCCTCACCAGAGACATGTGACCTTCCCTGGAAGGGAGAGAAGGAGGGGGTGAGCCAAACTGCCTTTAAGCAAAGAACTGAGAAGGCAGGAAGGAGAGAGAGGAACTGGGGGGCAGAAAATGAGACTGAGGTTGGTGAATACGTCTCTTCCGACTCTTCTCAGAGCCCTGAAGGATGATAGATCCAGCAAATCATGCCCCTGACTGGCCCCGCCCCTCCCACCCACTCACTCCTTACCTGGTATGCCCACCATCAAACTAAGTTACTATTTCCGCCCCCCCGACCATCAGCTGTTCTGCTGTGCTGGGAGATTAGCTAGAAAGCAGGAAATCCTGCATAGCTTTTTCTCCGGTAGTATCACTCTACTAACTAGAGCATACAAAACATTTGCTAGACCAGTACTTGAATACAGCTCATCAGTCTGGAGCCCGCATTATATATCAGATATTAATACAATTGAGAAAGTCCAGAAATATTTCACAAGAAGAGTTCTCCTCTACTCGTAGCAGAATACCTTATGCCACCAGACTTGAAATTCTAGACCTAGACAACCTAGAACTACGCCGCCTTTGGTCCAATCTAAGTATAGTGTATAAAATCATACATTACAATGTCCTACCTATCAATGAATACTTCAGCTTCAACCATAACAATACAAGAGCACACAATAGATACAAACTCAAGGTAAACCGCACCAAACTTGATTGCAGGAAATACAACTTCAGCATCAGACTGGTCAATGTCTGGAATACTCTACCTGACTCTGTGGTTTCTTCCCCAAACCCCAAAAACTTTAACCTTAGACTGTCTACTATTGACCTCACCGCTTTCCTAAGAGGTCTGTAGGGGGTGTGCATAAGCGCACCAACGTGCCTACCGTCCCTGTCCTATTGTTTATTTTTTATTTTTCTCATATGTATCCATTTCATGTATTCATAACCATGTTTATACTTATACCTGTTATCTAATAGCTTGACAAAATAAAATAAATAAATAAATAAAAAATAAAAGCAGAGCTGAACCTTCCTTAGGACTGAAGCTTCTATTTTTCAGTGCAGACTCAGGCAGCAGATGGCAGAAAGATAGATCTCTGAGTGAATCTGTGCTTCTGCGAGCAACTCAGTCTGCCTGCCTGCTTTGCCTGATTTGGGGTAAAAGTTGCTCTTTTTTTTAATAAAAAAATTCAATATTTACATAAATATTTATAATATTTACATACAAGCCACACTCTGCCAGTCACATGACCACCAAGCCACACCCACAAGTTAGGCCATGCCCAAGAACCGGTTGTTAAGAAATTTGAATCCCAGCCCTGCCCTTAACAATTGCAGTCATTCACAGGTCCCAATTGCTGTCGTAAGTCAAGGGCTACCTTGTATAGCACAACCTTCCTTGAAACTCAGCAGCTCAAACTCAACTAAGTGGTAGAGATGTACTTGGACCTTGACTCAGAACAGCCCGGAAACCAAATGTGGAAAAGATGTTTGATATATAGCCAAAGAAAGGCCATAAATTGGTTCTGAGAAATTTGAATCGAATGTCCTCCAAAGATGTCTAACAATCACTGTATGGACGGATCTGGGCTTCACACCAGAATTGATGGATGACCTTGGCCTCCAAACCTTTCAGTGCCTTCAGGATGTAATTTCCATCACAGCATAAAAGCAGGTAAGAATGGATGGCTCTTGTGTTCCTTTGGGCACTCTTTAAAATAGACCTTAGTTGGACTTTCCATGTGCTACAGGTGTGAAAAATAATTCCTAGGTATATTTTTTTTAAAAAAAAGAATTTGTTTGATGTCATTCCTATTAATTTGCCACGGATGCCTGAGGCTTGCAGATCTTTTCATAAAGGCCATAACCTCTCCCCCCCGCTTTTGGCTATAATATAATTAATCCGTTCTTCATGCAGTGGGAGGTAAAGGAATGAAAGTCCTCCCCTGAAGCCAAGAGAGGTAACTGCAGCATCTGGGTAAGGAGTTTCTTCTCGGCCTTGCCAGCTAAGATCAAGTGTAGGGCTGGGTGGATAAAATTAAGGGATAGAATGAAATCTTGAGGTCTTGTAGGAAAGATGGGGCTATAAATTTAATGGAGGAGGAGGAGGATAAAAAGAGGAGGAGGAAGAAGAAGAGGAGGAGGGAGGGAGGGAGGGAGAAGGAAAGGAGGAGGATAAGGAGAAGAGGGGATGAGGAAGGAGAAGGTGGAAGAAGAGAAGGGAGGAGGTGGAGGAAGGAAGGAGGAAAGAGAAGGAGGAAGGAGAAGGAGAAGAAGAGGAAGAGGAAGTGAGGAGGAAAGAGAAGGAGGAAGAAAAAGGAGAAGGCAGGAAGAGGAGAAAGGAAAATGAGAAGGAAGGAGAAGGACAAGGAAGATATGTATTTCTTTTAGGAATACTTACCAAATCAAGGGATCATCAAATGGAGGCACATAAACCCACTCAGGATTGTTCTTCACCAACTCTTCAGCTGCTTTTGTGCTGTCTGCTAATATCTGGGGAGATGAAGTCCCTTTGTTAGATCAAGACACTAAGAAAACAAACCCAAGAAATCTCAACCACTCTCTGCAACCTTGAAGAACGACAATAGACTGTAGGTAAGTTGTTCCACTGATTAATTGTCCTCACTGTCAGGAAATTTCTCCTTAGTTCTAAGGTGCTTCTCTCCTGGATTAATTTCCCTCCATGGTTTCTTGTCCTGCCTTCTGGTGCTTTGGAGAATAAATTGAGCCCCCTCATCTTTGTCACATATTGGAACACTGCTATCATGTCACCCCTAGTCCTTATTCTTCATTAGGTAAGTCCCAGCTCCTGCATCTGTTCTTCATATGTTTCATCCTCCAGTCCCCTAATCATCTTTGCTGCTCTTCTCTGCACTCTTTGTAGAGTCTCAACATCATTTTTGTCATGGCAACCAAGTGTGATCGCTTAACCGCCCTGGCAAAAAGGATTATAAAATTGAGCACAGTTCATTTAACAATCCGCCTGTCAGGGTTCCTGCAATTGCCCTAATTAAATCATGAGCCTCAAGCCAAGCTTCAAAAGAATCCAAAGGATTTATTAGAAGCAACATGTCGGCACTTTCCCCATATGCAGCCAACTCTGCCACACGTAATTTGCGGTCACCTGTGACTCTGTTTCCCTCCTCCTCCCTGGGTGTGTCATAAATCAGATTCTCCAACTAAACACATTCACAGGCTGAGTGTCATCAATCACTTTCTCCAATGAAGGATTTTCACAGGCAGAAGATCCAGTAGCCTAGGCTACAATCTTTGTAAGATAAGCGTGGAATGTACTTCTGGTTTTTAATTATTGTACTGCTCCTTCAGGTTTCCCACCCCCTCCTGCTTATGGCAACTCGGAAACAGGCATAGGAATGCTTTATGAGTTGACACCAGCTGGCTTAGCAATGGAATTTCTGCATTCCAATTGTGGTTGTTAAGTCAAGGACTACCTATAATCGTTGATCTTCAGACGTTTGTTCCTCAGCCAACTGTCTCCTCACCTACCTCTCCTTCAACATACACTGAGCTGCCTTCTTCCTTCAGTCGCTCAATAGTGAAAGCCGGGGTACAGGAGGGGACATAGATGGTGGCTGGGATCCCCAACATTCGGGCAGAGTAGGCCACCGCAAGGCCAGCATTCCCAGCTGAAAAGGAAGGTGGTTTGACATGTAATGTAAAGTGCGGCGCTGAGTCTCGAACACTGGGATGTCAGCTTTCCAACTGACAAGCTCAGCATCTTTAACTGCTGAGCCTTTGCACCCTCCCCTTAATAACCTAAATAACCCATTTCATGCGTTAGAAGAGCCACGGGTGGTGCAGTGGTTAGAGTGCTGTACTGCAGGCTACTTGTGCTGACTCCCGGTTGACTGAAATTTAGCAGTTCGAATCCCACCTGGCTCAAGGTTGACTTAGCCTTCCATCCTTCCGAGGTTGGTAAAATGAGGACCCAAAATTGTTGGAGGCAATATGCTGACTCTGTAAACCATGTAGAGAGGGCTGGAAAGCATTGTGAAGTGGTATATAAGTCTAAGTGCTATCGCTATTAAGAGCTATGGTGGCACAGTGGTTAGAATGAAGAATTGCAGGCTAATTCTGCCCATTGCCAGCAGTTCGATCCTGACCGGCTCAAGGTTGACTCAGCCTTCCATCCTTCTGAGGTGGGTAAAATGAGGACCTAAAATTGTTGGGGGCAATATGCTGACTCTGTAATCCGCTGAGAGAAGGCTGTAGAGCACTGTAAAGCGGTATATGAGTCTAGGTGCTATTGCTATGGTGGTGGTCGCCTTCCATACTTTTCATAAGAACTTATGGAAGTTTGTTGAGAATGGAGAAACAATATAAACCTTGACTTTCATAGCTCAGTCATGTTATTGCTACAGTACATCACTGTAGACTGAGACCACCTCATAGCCTTCATCCCTGGTGGTCCCCCTTTCTCACACAGATGTTGACCCAACCAACACCCTTATTTGTTGGAAGGCTGCCATGGGTATCCATTTACCTGAGGAAGTGACGAAATGTTTGCACCCTCGTTCCACCCACTGTGGAAGCAAAAACAGAAGCATGAGAAGTTGACCTTCACTGCACAAGAGAACCTCAACTGATTGAAGACATTTCTCAGTTGACATCCCTTAACGTGGTCACAAAAATAGGAAGAACAGGAATTCTTCAAATACAGCTGAATATTTGGATTGTGTTAGTTGGGATGATAGATATTTTCATTCATCAACATCCCCAAGTCATGGCCGAATACATTTATGCATACGTGATCGGAATATATGGTTGTCTTCAACTTTAGACCACAACTAAGCCCAAAATTTCTGTTGCTAAGTGAGACATTTGTCAAGTGAGTTGTGCCCTATATTATGTATTAGAAGGATTTCCCCCCCTTAGGCTTCTAACACTTACAACACTGGTTATTTCATTCATCGTTATCATCTTTTAATGACCCCATGCAGGGTGGAATCTGGGCAACTGAATGGAGCTGAGTGATTACTGGCCGGATGCCCTTCCTGTCACCAATGGGGAGTTATATTCAGCAGATATATTCTCATCATGCCCAGAGAGAGTAATATCTGCCTCTGTCTAGGATTGAACTCACAGCCTCTTGACCACCACACAACAACAGTGGTTATTTCATTACCCCCATATAAACATTAGAGGGCTTCAAACAAAGGATAGATCACCATCTATCACAGATGTTCTACCAGATCCTAGACTGAGCAGCAATTGGACTAACTAGATGGTCTATATTCTACCTTCTGACTCAAGGACTCCATAATTCTCTTTAAAAAAAAAAAATAAAATGTCAACTAATTTGCTGAACTTGGTTCTTCCTAGGCACAGCCTTTGCTTCAAGCAGTGTCAGATGTGAATTGACAACTCCCTTCATGTCCCACTCATAGACTCTCCCCAATCCATACCGTTTTGCAGAAATTCCCAATGCCCCGTATCTTAAAAGAAGCTGTGGGTTGGGAGCATTCCAGTTTGAGATAGACCTTGGTGCCTGCCAACTTAGAGAGAGGGATGCTTTCTCTTAGTGGTGTAGTGACATGGAGATGATCAGTAGGAGCCATCTAGAAGACTGAGAAAATAAAGATGGTGAGATCCAGAATGATTGGACTTATACAAATTTGCCAAATAAATAAATAATCATACTGTGTCTTCCCTCCCTCCTACTTTCCTCTGTCAGAAATTCTGTTTATATAAAGCACCACACAAAGAGTACAGTCACCATGTGCTTTACTGCTCAACTATATTACTGAAACAGGAAACAGGAAACTCTACTGTCTTAGAACAAAAGAACGAGAATAAATACCATAGATCCAAACTTATAAATGCTGCCATCTACTGGGTAAATACTACTGTATTTGTTGCATAAAAATACATTCCAACAATGAATTCCAATACTTACCTACCTTCCTTCCTTCCCTCCTTCATTCATTCATTCCTCCTTCTCTCCATTCAGTCAGTCAGTCTGTCAGTCATCATATTTATAAAGCTGCCCTTCTTACAAAATGTATATATAGCCATATTAAACTAATGAGGTGTTGGGTTTATAAATTTATTTTTGTGTGTGTGCCTTTGAGTCAAAAGTGCTTCCTTCCTTTCTAGGGCTTGAGAGAGGGCTTGGCTGAAGTTCACCCAGTTGGCTTTGTGCCTAAGGTGGGACTAGAACTCACGGTCTCCTGGTTTGTAGCCTGGTACCTTAATCACTGCACCATCCTAGCTCTCAATGAGTTTTTAAGATGCCACAAAACTTTCCTCCAGTTTCCTGGAATCTCCCCTGTGTTAAGTCTACATCTCTGAACTGCAAACATTGCATGCCCACAAGATGGCAAAAAAGATCTAGCATTTTCTGGGGTTTTTTTTTTTTTAGATGACTGTCCCCCTAGGGGCTATCTGGATCTTTGAGCCCAGATGTGTAAAAGGCCTTCCCTATGAAAAATGCAAATTTCACTTTAGGTCTCCCAGCTAGCTAGAGGAGTGCTTGTATAAATGGATGCTGTCTTCTCCGCTTCTGGCTGAAATTCAACCCTTCAGCTGTTCAGGCACCAGCAAGCAGGGAAGGCACATTGCTTCTGCTGAGGAGGGAATCAATGGGATTTTTAAAGCTTTTTTCCTTCAAAAGTTAATCCGTGCAATTTCAGCTGTTCCCTGCACGTCAGTTTCTCTGCTCCTATTTGGTTATCTTATCAGGAATGGTGCCATGTCTTTGTCCAATGTTGAAGCTATTTTCTCTCTAACAAGTGTAAGAATCGAAAGAATCCATGTCTGTCTGTCTGTCTGTCCACCGCCCCCCTCTATAATCTAACCCCTATCTATTTGCCTCTCTCTCTCTATGTCCACATTTTCCTCCTGACTGGCTATCTCTCTCTGTCTCTTTCTCTCTCTCTTTATCTGTCTATCTATCTATCCATCCATCCATCCATCCATCTATCCATCCATCTCATCTATCTTTATATCTGTCTGTCTGTCTGTCTGTCTGTCTATCTCTATCTATCATCTCTCTCTATCATCTATATCATCTCATCTATCTCTATTATATCTGTGTCTGTCTGTCTGTCTGTCTGTCATTCTTTCTATCTATCATCTCTCTCTAGCATCAATCTATATCATCTCTATCTCTATCTCTATATCTATTTATTATTTCTGTCTGTCTGTCTGTCTGTCTGTCTGTCTGTCTATCTCTTTCTATCTATCATCTCTCTCTAGCATCAATCTATATCATCTCTATCTCTATCTATATATCTATTTATTATTTCTGTCTGTCTGTCTGTCTGTCTGTCTGTCTGTCTATCTATCTATCTATCTCTCTCTATCAATCTATATCATCTCTCTATCTATATATCTATTTATTATTTCTGTCTGTCTGTCGGTCTGTCTGTCTGTCTGTCTATCTATCTATCTACCTACCTACCTACCTACCTAACTACCTATCTATCTCTGTCTATCCTATAATCTCCCTTTGCCCCTTAAACCAAGGAATTACATGAAGAGAACAGGGAGAGAGAAGAAGAAAAAATGCTTCAGGCCCCTTATTTAAAAGCCTTTCCTACTTCCCTTCTTAATCAGGGTCTGGTCTGGCGGCCTCATCTGCTGCTATATATCACTCTGCTGGAACAAAAACCATCCCTCCAGCCAATTCCCATCGATAAAAGCCTGGCCTCTTTCTTGTCTGCGTTTTGATTATCTGACTCCCGGAGCCTTTTCTCATCAGCTGCTAATCCAGAGGCTGAAAGTGTGTGGGCTCATTCGGAGTTATTTAAGCGACTCAGAAGGAGCGGCTGAGGAACAAGGATACACTCACCCCAGGCAGGCCCAGGGAAGGCTGTGGAAAATGGGTTGCCAAAAGCGACACGGGCGGTGAGGTGGTCTCGGTGGTCTTCAAGGGATGGAAGCCAACGCTGTTTCTTTTTGCAGGAGTCTTCTTTCAGGCAGCTTCGATCTTGAACTTCAACCGTGCCTTTGGGGAGCATTGAATTCTTCTCTCCCGCTTTATAAGCTGGGGGTCTTGGCTTGGGGGCCAATGAGGGGAGGGAACCAGGCACCCCCCAAGACTACCCCCTTGATCTCCGATGACATCCCTCCTTTCTCCGGTCCAACCCAAAATTTCAGCTGGAGAGGAAAAAAAAAGAGCAGAAAGGATGAGAGTCCAGGGGTGACAGCCCACTTCTGCCATTTCAATTCCAAAAGGGGAGATGGCCTCGTTGGTTGGTTGGTGGAGGGAGGGAGGAAGGGGAGGGCTGGCAGGCAGAGGAGTGGGCTAAAATGACAAAAGGACCCTTCAGGCTGACTGAAACCGGCTCAAACCAGGACGGGTGACTCGATCCGGAATAGAGAGCCAGCTCAAAAACCTCCTGTCCTGCCCAGCAAATCGACAGGCAAAACAAACTGTATTATAGCAGTCAGCTTTCCCCTGCCGTACCCTCCCAGCCTTTTCCAGGTCAGCCCCTCTGCCTGGTTTTGTTTCCTTTAAAAGTTCCTCCATCCATCGACTTTTGAAAGGAAAAAAGAACAACTTGGGCACAGAAGAAAATAAGAAAGTTGTAGTTCTGTAGGAAATGTAAGAGTGGCTGAGAGGACAAGCACAGATTTTAATAAGGAGAAATTGCTAGCCAGGGTTAGCATAACTGGGGATCTAGCCATCATGGGCTGCAAGAGAGCACAGGCTTGGGTTTGGAGAAGGTATACAAAGAGCGTTAGCAAAAGGTGAATTCGGTCCAGGAAAACAGGAAAGCCTAAGAAAGAAACTCAACATTAATTAATTAACCATAGAGCATTGCACACCAGAACAACTAGACACAAGGGCAGTTTTTTCCCAAATGCCATCACTCTGCTAAACAAATAATTCCCCCAACTATTTACAAGGTTGCACTACTATTATTATTAATCTTCTCATCACTCCTGATCACCCATCCCCTCCCACTTGTGACTGTATGACTGTAACTTTGTCGCTTGTACCCTTATGATTTATATTGACTGTTTCCTATTATGATTCAATTGCTTATTGTACCCTATGACTATTGTTAAGTGTTGTACCTTATGATTCTGGACTCTTGACTAATGTATCTTTTCTTTTATGTACACTGAGAGCATTTGCACCAAAGACAAATTCCTTGTGTGTCCAATCACACTTGGCCAAGAAAGTATTGTATTGTATTGTATTGTATTGTATTGTATTGTATTGTATTGTATTTCTACTCTACTCTACTCTACTCTATTCTATTCTATTCTAATACAATTAATGTTTTAGACATTAATACAATTGAGTGAGTCCAGAACTATTTTACAAGACGAGTACTACACTCCTCTGCTCACAACAGAATACCCTACACCACCAGACTTGAGATTCTAGGCTTAGACAACTTTGAACTATGCTGGTTAAGATTGGACTTAAGCATAGTACATAAAATTATCTGTTACAATGTCTTATCAGTTAATGAATATTTCAGCTTTAACCACAACAATACAAGAGCACACAACAGATACAAACTCAATGTAAACCGCTCCAAACTTGATTGCAGGAAGTACGACTTCAGCAACAGAGTGGTCAATGCCTGGAATGCACCACCTGACTTTGTTGTTACATCCTCCTTTAAAGTCCCACTCCTTTAACCTTAAAGTATCCACTATTAACCTCACCCCATTCCTAAGAGGTCTGTAAGGGGTGTGCACAAGAGCACAATCGTGCCTACCATCCCTGTCCTATTGTCCCCAATTATTCGTACCTATTTCATGTGTTTATACTTACGTTTATTCTTATTTCTATTATATTGTAAGTGTTTGACAAATCAAATAAATAAATAAAATAAATAAAACATTACTCCAACTTGAATCTCTTTGGCAGTGGTTCATTGCTTGCTTCATTTTGACATTCTCCCCTCCTCTCCCTCAGAGTCCTGAGATTTTTCTAGTGGTTTCACCCTCAATGATTAACCAGCCCTGAATGTACTTCCATTTTCCAAGATCAGCCAAGATTAGCTAAAGGGAGCCTGTCTTTGGTGATTATTTTGCAGAGAAGGAGAGCAACTCAATGCTGGAAAAAGTGATGGACTCAGAAGTGTTAAGAGATCTGGGCTTCCATGAAAAATCTGCAACAGAACTGGGAGGACTGCTAGTTGGTGCCCTTGGGAGCATGGACTCCAAATCCCATAAATGCAAGTGGTTTCTTAAGGAAGGGATTGTAGTAGAAACACCATCTGAAGTTCTCCCCCTCTACTCATTGCAGAATACCTTATGCCACCAGACTTGAGGTTCTAGACCTAGAAAACCTAGAACTACACCGCCTTCGGTCCAATCTAAGTATAGTATATAAAATCATACATTGCAATGTCCTACCTGTCAATGAATACGTCAGCTTCAACTATAACAATACAAGAGCACACAATAGATACAAACTCAAGGTAAACCGCACCAAACTTGATTGCAGGAAATACAACTTCAGCATCAGACTGGTCAATGTCTGGAATACTCTACCTGACTCTGTGGTTTCTTCCCCAAACCCCAAAAACTTTAACCTTAGACTGTCTACTATTGACCTCACCCCTTTCCTAAGAGGTCTGCAGGGGGAGTGCATAAGCGCACCAAAGTGCCTACCGTCCCTGTCCTATTGTTTCTTTTATTTTCTTATATGTATCCATGTATTTATAACTATGTTTATACTTACACCTATTATCTTGTAAGCAATTGACTAATCAAATCAATAAATAAAAAAATAAAAAAAAAACATCAGGTGGCCAACTTTTAAAGATGAACTTCCTGGGTGCGATTTGGATACTGTCCTAAAATAGAAGCTCCAGTGCCTACACTACCACTACTCCTTATCTCTGGGGCCAAGCATGGGAATTGGACACCCTCCAACTCTCCAACTCCCCAGATTGGAAAACCCAGGAATCTTCAAATGCAGCCCTTATTTGCATCCCACAAATTGGTTGTGTTCTGATCATTTCACCCCGTTTTCGCTAATCGTTCCGAGCGAGGCATTTTGCAAATTCATCTCATTTTGCCTGTTGGAAATTTAATTGGTTTCTTTGCTGGTGCTTTGCTTCTATTCCCATACAGTACTCAAAACATATTTTCACTGCCAGGCAGCCTAGAAACTTATTATAAAGTATTGATTCTCTCCAAGCTGGAGTTTGTACGGATGCCGCAATCTAGCAGCAGTCTTGTTGACACACATTCCTGCAAATTTCATTTTAGCAGCAAGTTCCTTTTTATTTATTTATTTGTGTGTGTGTGTGCGTGTGTGTGTGTGCAGGGTTCATAAGACTTGCTTTGTGCATTGGAACTCCTTCCTCTTTTAAGCATATTAAGGATGGGTAGTCCTCCGAATTATGAGCACAATTGGGACAGAATTTCTGTTGTTAACTGAGGTGGTTGTGTATAGAGCCATGCCTGATTTTACAACCTTTTGGGGCAAAGTTGTTCTCCAGCTTCCCTGATTGTCAACGGATTCACTGAACAGCCATGTTACTAATTTAATGACTTACCGCAGCAAAGGTCATAAAATGGGGCAAAGCTAACTTAACACTTGATGACAGAGGACTGTCTGTAGTTTAGGCTGCTACTTTTAAACCTGATTGGGAGAAAAAAAAGATGAGGAAGTTTTTGTAAGAGATGACCAGGCTGAGCCCGAAGGAGAGGTCAAACGTATCATCAGTCTGGAGTCTCTGCGTGTCCACAAGAGATCTAAGCCCAGCCCTCCTTGAATTCTCTTGATTCTTTTCTAGCGCCAATTTGTTTTGACTGTTAGTAGTTCAGATTCTTGTAGCAAAGTGAGAGCTTGCACTAAACCTTTATATTCAGTTTAAACTGCCTGGACTTCCTGGTTTTTCCTGTGCTGGATAGAGGAAGTGGAGAGAACCAATCACGTTAGCTTGAATTACCCACCTTTTAGCCAATCCACATTAGGTTGGATTCCATAGGAGGGACTGTGCCCCCAACAGAGATCTAAGGGGGTGGGAAGACCTTCACAGGTGCCTAAAGAACCTCGAGGAACATGGTTGACACAACTCCAGAAACCTTCTCTGTGTCAGATTCTCATGATTGCAAAGGAATTCCAGAATTTTTCCTCCCTCTGAGTAGGAACAGGTGAAGGGTCAGGTTCCAACAATTGTGACATCCACAACAGATGCTACAACAACAGAGCAATGGGCAAGTGGTGAAGAGATAAGGAAGCTACAAAGTCCTAGTTCCTCAGCTGAATTATCCATCCAAAAAGCCCAGATCCAGATTTCTTGTTCAGGTTACCAGGACAGAATCTTAACTATTCCAGCAAAAAATCTTTTTCTTTTTAAAGTTAAAAAAAATAGGCAAGTCGTTTCCCCCAAAGATTTCCATAATCATGTGGGATTTTTGATAGCAGCTGCTTCCTGAACGTCGATCCTAAATTCTAAGTCTGGGTAAAAAAATTTTTTTATAGAACATCTGGATTCAGGGTGATTTGATGACGTCTTCAAAGCAAATAGACTTCTATTTATTTATTACATTTCTATGCCACCCATCTTGCCATCAGGCGACTAGGTGACTTACCTAGCTCCAGAACTTACCGGTTCTCCAGAACTGGTCAGAACCTGCTCAATACCCACCTCTGATATTAATTATGCACCATCAAGTTGGTGTTGATTCTTAGCAACCACGTAGATTTCCTACACAACAAATATGTAGGCGTGTATATATAGAATCATAGACTCACAGGGCTGGAAGGGACCTTCTAGTCTAACCCCCTGCCCAAGGCAGGAGACTCTCTACCATTCCAGGCTAAATGGTTGTCCAATCTCTTCTTAAAAACCTCCAGTGTTGCAGCAGCCACAACTTCTGGAGGCAAGTTGTACCGATGGTTAATTGTTCTGACTGCCAGGAAATTTCTCCTTAGTTCCAAGTTGCTTCTCTCCTTGATGAGTTTCCATCTGTTGCTTCTTGTCCTGCCTTTGGGTGATTTGGAGAATAAGTCAGCCCCTTCTTCTCGGGGGCAGCCTCTCAAATTAACCCGTGGAACTACTTGCCTCCAGAAGTTGTGTACTTGCCTCCATCACTGGAGGCTTTTAAGAAGAGACTGGACAGTCCTTTGTCTGGAATGGTATTGGGTCTTCTGCTTGAGCAGGGGGCTGGACTAGAAGGCCTCCAAGGTCCCTTCCAGATGTATTCTGATTGAAATATCGGAAGACCACTATCACATCTCCCCCTAGTCCTAAGACGAGGCAGCTCTTGGCTCATGACCCCCTTCCGTCTCCCTCTCTCCTCTCTTAATCTTTTGGGGAAAAAGAAATTATTAGCGAAGAGAGAAAATAAAAGGAGAATGTTAAAATTCACTGCCTCCCCCATGGCTTTCCCTGCAAATCCTTGAGAAGGCAACATGTCGCATCAACCAAAGATTAAAAGATCTTGGCAGGCCTCAAAGGCGCAGGGAAGGCGATGGCCTTTTGCAAGCTCTTCCTCCCTTTCACACACACACGCACACACACACACACACACACACAGAGGCGTCATCCTTGGCATTTTTCCGACTCCCTCCTCCGTTCCTAAACTTTGCTCACCCGTTCAGAGTCTTCTTCCGAGGAGGAGGAGGAGAGACAAACAACTCGGGTTGAGGAACGAGGTAAGGTTGCTGGAGAAGTTCCGAAAACCCAGCGAGGGTCCCGGGGGTGGATGATGGGAAGGTTTTTTTGGGGGGGGCGGTATGGGGGAAAAACAACTCTCCTGGGCTGGAGTTTGATTTCTTGGCTGGGGGGGGGGCTTTCCCCCGTGTCTCCTCCTCCCCTCCCCCTTACTCCCAGGCCCTCGTTTTTTTTCTTCCTTGCCTTTCCAGGTGGAGCCAGTAAAAGGCTGTTCTTCAGAGACATGTTTTAAAAAAAAATTGGTTAGAAAAACATCAAAAATTAGGAAATGGTGTGAATGTATCACTAAAAGAGTTAGAAAATGTGACCTGGATGCAGATTTGAGTATTATAATTCCCAAAGCCAGGTCAAAAATTCTAAGCAGGGATAATTGCTTTTCTGAGATCTTTTCTTACTTTTGTGGAACTAGAATTGATTTGGACATTTTCCTCTTCCTCCCCCTTCCTTACTTCCATACTGCCTTACTTCCTCCCTCCTTTCCTTCCTTCCTTCCTTCCTTTCCTCCCTCCCTCCCTCCTTTCTTTCCCTTCCCTTCTTCCTTCCCTTCCCTCCTTTCCTTTCCTTCCTTCCTCCTTTCCTTTCTTTCCTTCCTTTCTCCCTCCTTTCCTTTCCTTTTCCTTTCCTTCCTTCCTCCCTTTCCTCCCTCCCTTCTTTCCACCCTCCCTCCCTCCTTCCCTCCTTTCCTTTCCTTTTTCTTCCTTCTTTCCTCCCTCCCTCCCTCACTACCTCTCTCCCTTTCCTTCTTTCTTCCCTCTTTCCTTCCAGAATTCTCTCCCACATCAATTCTTTTCCGCCTTCATAACAATACAATAACAATAAGATATCCTGACCGGCTCAAGGTTGACTCAGCCTTCCGTCCTTCCAAGGTCAGAAAAAACGAGGACCCAAAATTGTTGGGGGCAAGAGGCTGACTCTGTAAAACCACTTAGAGAGGGCTGTAAAAGCACTGTGAAGCGGTATACAAGATAAGAGCTATTGCTATAATAACATAACAACTCTGCCACCCCGAACAGACACGTCTGAGATTGAAGACGATTTGAGTTTTGAAGTTTGATCCTCATTTATTTTATTTTATTTGCTAAATTTATTTGCTGCCAATCTGGCTCCGGGTGCCTCAATAAAAGGAGTGGGGGATTGAAAATGTAAATGGAGCAATAGCAAAGGAATAAAACACAATACACAATCATACGATACATTTGCACACAATGTATTATATTATCGTGCACAACCTTAGAAGTAGACAATAGAAAAAGAAGAGCAAAATCACTCACCATGAATTAAGCATTCATCCCAAAAAAAAAAACAACGCAGAGGTTTTGATCAACCCTGAGGCCTGATCTCCCAGATTTTTTCCCCCATACAGTTAATACATCTTAGGAAGTTTCTATTGGCCCCCCGCCCCAAATGGAGATGCTGCCTGGTGTGGGTTTTGAAAGACCCTTCCACATTGAGACACCTTTACTGGAAAGTGTGGCTCTTTCACAAACAGCTGGAACCAAAGTCTACATGAAATTGGAGAATGCTCAGCCAAGCGGTTCCTTCAAAATCCGAGGCATTGGCTACTTTTGCCAACAAGTAAGTGGCTGAGGCGGGACAGGTAAGTCTTACGGAGAACAGGCAATGTCCTGGGCTCTTGTTGCAACTTAGATAACACCTGGAAGATTTGCATATTTGCAAACTGGCTGCCATTGACAACTTCAGGGCCTCCTTCGGCCTGCAGGAAACCTGGGTTTAGAAACGTACATTCTAGTCTTTTTTCAGACCTGTCCCTGAATCACTGGTTTTTTGGGGGGTGCCTTTTTCCCCCCACTTGGGATGCAGTGGCTCAGCGGCTAAGGCGCTGAGCTTGTTGATCAGAAAGGTTGGCAGTTCGGCGGTTTGAATCCCTAGCGCCGCGTAATGGAGTGAGCCCCCGTTGCTAGTCCCAGCTTCTGCCAACCTAGCCGTTCGAAAGCACGCAAAAAATGCAAGTAGAAAAATAGGGACCACTTGGTGGGAAGGGAAGAGCATTCCGTGCGCCTTCGGCATTTAGTCCTGCCGGCCACATGACCATGGAGACGTCTTCAGACAGCGCTGGCTCTTTGGCTTTGTCACGGAGGTGAGCAATGCTCCCCAGAGCCAGAAATGACTAGCACATACGTGCAAGGGGAACCTTTAACCATTTTTTTTCAATGGAGAGAGAGGGGAGTGGTGAGAGGAAGTGGGAGAGTCTCACCTGCATGCTGGAAACAGGTGAGACGCACCTGGCACCTCTGGAAGAACCACAGCACAGGAGCAAAGTCACTTCTGGGTTTGGTTGGCACCAGTGATGGGATTCAATTTTTTTTTTACTACCGGTTCTGTGGGCGTGGCTTGGTGGGCATGTCTTGGTGGGCATGGCAGGGGAAGGATACTGCACAATCCCCATTCCCTCCCCACCCCACTAACCTGCTTTCCAGCTCTGTTCTTCTGTGCAGGGCAACCAAAGAAGACCCAGCCGATCAGCTGGGACTCAACGGGAGGCAGAGGAGAGATGGGGTTGGCGGGGCTAGTCGGAGGCGGTATTGGTCGGTTCTCCAAACTACTCAAAATTTCCGCTACTGGTTCTCCTGAACCGGTCCAAACCAGCTGAATACCCACCTCTGATTGCCACCTCTTCATAAAGCCCTTCCTGGTTTTGCAAGGACAAGTGGAAATGATAGAAGGAAACGAAGAACAACAACTAAAATCTGTTTCCCCCAATTTCAGATGGCTAAGATGGGCTGTCAACATCTGATCTGCTCCTCAGGTAAACAGCTGCTCTGTTTCCCTGGTCTTTCTGCACATCTGCAACAGAAACCACTGGATGGCATTGACCTGCTGATTGCTTTCCAGTCTTAAACCTTCTGGCGTGTACATGATGGCAGCCTTGCTCCAAATATTATCGTGAAATGTGCATGTTTCTCGTAAACATGAAAGATACTGTAATGAATTTATAGCCCTGTCTTTTGTAGCCGGTCCCCATCTTACAACAGTTCGCTCAGTGACCGTTTGAAGTTACAAGGCAGTGAAAAAAAAGGACTTGTCACCGTTTTTCACACTTACGACTGTTACAGCATCCCGGTGGTCACGCGATCAAAATTCAGGCGCTTGGCACCTGACTCACATTTACTTAGTGATATCCCATTTCCTCTGCTACTCAGGTGTCATGTTAACAGATCATCAGAAGGGACCTTGTAGGACATCTAGTCCAACCCTCTGCCCAAGTGGGGGACTCTACACCATTTCTGATAAATGGCAGTCCAGTCTCTTCTGGAAAGTCTTGTTTATGATGGTTGCAGGGTCCCAGGGTCACCTGGTCCCGTTTTGCGACCTTCAGATTCAATAGGGAAGCCTGGTTCACTGAACAACTGCAGTAATTTGCTTAGCAGCTATAGCAAAAAAGATGATAGAGATAGATAGGATTAGAGATATAGAGATAGATAGATAGATAGATAGATAGATAGATAGATAGATAGATAGAGATAG
>CM019165.1:5031866-5058556 GCA_009733165.1 Naja naja
GATTACAGATAGAGATAGAGATAGAGATAGATAGATATAGATAGATACAGATAGGATTAGAGATATAGATAAATAGGATTAGATAGACAGATAGATAGGATTAGAGATAGATAGATAGATAGAAAGAAAAATAGATAGATAGGAGAGAGAGAGAAAGAGAGAGAGGGAGAGAGGGAGAGAGAGATTGGGGAATATATGTATATGTATATATTGGAAAAAACAAAACAACCCCATCACATTTGCATGACACAACATAGGGGAACAAACCCACCAGAACAAGATTCAGCAGTCCATCCATCTGCATTTGAAAGGCAAAGGTCACTCTTTTGAAGATAGCAAAGTCCACATTCTGGACAGAGACGATCACTGGTTTGTAAGAAGGATAAAAGAGGCCATCTGTGTCAAAATTGAACATCCCTCTCTCAACAAAGGGGGAAGGATACAACACCACCTATCTCCTGTTTACAACACAGCCCTTTCAGCAGTTCCAAGAAGGCCCTGCACCCAGTTGCACTCTGATTCAGGTGACCCTGAGGGCACAGATAAACCCCCAAATGGCCTCAATGGCTCTCAGAATTTGATCGCATGACCATGGGGATGCTGCAATGGTCGTAAGTATGAAAAACGGTCATAATGCACTTTTTTCAGTGCGGTTGTAACTTCGAATGGTCACGAAACAACTGTTGTAAGCCGAGGGTTACCTGTAAACCCTTCCATCCCCCGCCTCCACAGCATTCCCTGAGAACTGAGGAAGCCTCTTGGATGAGGAGCGAAACCTCTTTAAGGGAAAAAACAAAAAGTCCAGTTGCCTCTTGATAAAGCTCCTTTGAGATTCCCACAGAAAGCAATCTTCTCTCTTTCTTCTCCTCCTCCAAAACTTTTCAGGCGGAAATGCTGGGTTGGCTGCAGCCTACGCAGCCAGGGAACTGAGGATGCCCGCGACAATCATCGTGCCCCGCGGCACCACAGAGTCAACGATAAAAAGGCTCGAGCAGTACGGAGCAAGCGTGGAAATTTTTGGGAAGGTAAAAATAAGGAAATTAAAATATTCCAGAATTAAGGAACAGTTTCGACTCCCTCGGCTAAGAAACGGAGATGAGCGGTCAGGCACGACTGACAGCGAAACCTTTACCATTTTACAGTGAAGTAGATTTAGCTTATCTGGTCATGTTTCCTGTCTGGTCCTCGTGGTACAGCTAGGCGTTAGAATTCATTGTTGGAATGTATTTTTCTACCACAACAAGAGTAGTATTCAGCCAGTAGATGGCAGTGTTTACAAGTTTGAATTTATACTTATTGTCCTAAGTACAGTTTCCTCTTTCTTGTTACAGTTAAAAGAGTTTTTTTTTAAAAATTACATTTATATGCCGCCCTTCGCCCTTCTCCGGAGACTCAGGGCGGCTTACAATTTTTGGGATGCAACTCAGTGTGCTCAGCAATAGCCTTCATTCCATTGTATATGCCTGCTTATTACTAAGCGGCATTTTTACAAGGTCAGCTAATTGCCCCCAACAATCTTGGGTCCTCAATTTACCTACCCCGAGAGGATGGAAGGCTGAGTCAACCTTGAGCCTGGTGGGATTCGAGCCTACAGCAGTTGTAGGCAGCTGGAACTTAAGTGCAGGCAATTAACAGCCTGAGCCACCAAGTTAAGCAGTAAAGCACATGGTGACTGCACACTTCGTTTGATCTGTGGTGCTATATATATATATATATATATATATATATATATATATATATATATATTTTTTTCAGATTTTCACGGGTAAAGGTATGTAGGTCTTGGTGTACTCGGGACAAGACCCGAATACACCAAGACCTACATATATATATATATATATATATATATATATATATATACACACAGAGAATTTCTAACCCTTGGTAAAGCTGAGCTCAAGATGCTGAGTCCTACCTTATATGAAGCAGCAGAATCAAAGTTTCTTCTTGGTAGGGACTGTCATGATTTGAATGCTGCTTTCTACTACATTCAAGTTTTCCCTGTTTCTCATCATGGCAGGTCTGGGATGATGCTAACGATCGAGCAATGTCACTAGCTAAGACTGATGGTTGGGTCAATATCCATCCTTTTGATCACCCACTAGTATGGTAAGAAACCTATGCCAAGATGGCCATCCTTCATCTTTTTGAGGAGGAAGGTAACCTCGACTTATGACCACAATTGAGCCCAACATTTCTGTTGCTAAGCAAGACGTTTGTTAAGTGGCCCGCGTGACGACCTTTCTTGCCACTGTTGTTAAGTGAATCACTGCAGTTCTTAAGTTAGTAACATGGTACTTAAGTGAATCTGGCTTCCCCACTTCTTTGCCAGAAGGTCACAAAAGGAGATCATGTGACCCCAGGACACTGTGACCATCAAAAATCTGAGTCAGTGGCCAAATTTTCTAAATGTTGGTCATGTGACCATGGGGATGCTGCAATGGTTGTAAGTGTGAAAAACGGTCATGTCAACTTTTGTTCAACGCCGTTGTAAATTTGAACCATTGCTAAACGAACTGTAGTAAGTGTTGGGATTCCAGCAATCGGCCTAATTAAATCATGATTCTCAAGCCAAACTTCAAAAAACTTCAAAGGATTCATTAGAGACGACATGCTGGCACTGCCCTGTAGGAAGCCAACTCTGGCCTACGTCATTTACAATCCCCTGTGACCCTGTTTCCCCCCTCCCCTCTGGGTGTGTCATAAATCAGATTCTCCAGTTAAGCCTGTTCACAGGCTGTCATCAATCACATTCTCCAATTAAATATTTTCCCGGGCAAAAGCTCCGGTAGTTTAGTTACAAACTTTTAAGGAGAAGAGTTGGAATGTACTTTCGCTTTCAACTGCTCTTCCAGATTTCCTTCCTCCCCCCCCCCTTTTTTTTAATGGCAACTACTAAAACAGGCATGGGAATGTTTTATGAGTTGACAGTAAGTTGAATTTGCACTAGATATGTTTGTCAGCTTGCAATACGGGCGGGATAAAAATCTAATAAATAAATAAATATGACTTACGGATGGCGTCTGCTCCACCCTTAGCCAGGAGCACACCTTTTACCCCAAATGCAATTATGGGGAGCTTTTTCAAGGACTTGGGGGTTTTGCTCTCCTTGCAGGGAAGGACATAGCAGCATTGTCAAGGAGCTGAAGAGGTCCCTAGGGACCAGACCAGGAGCTGTGGTGTTGTCAGTGGGAGGTGGTGGTCTTCTCGCCGGAGTGGTCTCTGGTTTGCAGGAAGTGGGCTGGTCAGATGTCCCCATCATTGCTGTGGAGACCAGAGGAGCTGAAAGTTTTAATGCAGCCATCCAGGCTGGTCAGCTGGTCACTTTGCCTGATATCACCAGGTATGTTCTGGTCTGGGACTGAACTTCATTGCAAGATGGTGGAAGAATTCTTCCTTCCTTCCTTCCTTCCTTCCTTCCTTTCTTCCTTCCGCTTTTTCTCCCTTCCTCCCTTCTTTCCTTTCCCTTTCCCTTTCTCTTCCTTCCTTCCTTCCTTCCACTTTTCCTCCCACCCTCCCTTCCCTTTCTCTCCTTCCTTTGCTCCTTCCTAGGATTGAAATCACAGCTTCCTGATTGTGAGGTGAGACCTCCATTTGGGGTGCCTCTATTGCAGGGGTCCTCAAACTTGGCAACTTTAAGACTTGTGGACTTCAACTCCCAGAATTCCTCAGCCAGCATAGCTCTATTGTATTATCCACACGGAAGCTCCAACCCATTCTCTTTCCTTCTTGGCCTGCGATGGATCATTTAGGGATTTTACATTCTTATCATTCCAAATTATAAACTTGAATTGTGACACAAGGGAAGGGAAAATAGCGAAATAGACACTTGAAGAAACTGTGAGAGAATTCCACCCTTCCTTTGAACTTCGTTGTTGATCTTTCTTGCTTTCTTTCGCTTATCATTCTGCAGCGTGGCCAGGTGCCTTGGGGCTAAAACGGTGGCCCAGAGAGCCTTAGATTGCACCAACGAATGCCCAATCATCTCTCATGTTCTGGAGGATGTGGAAGCTGTGAAAGCTGTAGAGCAATTTCTGGGTGAGTTCGGGAGGTTGGCCCTGAGAGACGGGACTAGAAGGTTGGGTGGTGTTGTGGCCCACTGGCAAATCCCACCTCTGACTGGAGATTTTGCAGTATCCTTCCCCTGCCACACCCACCAAGCCACGCCCACAGAACCGGTAGTGCAAAAATTTGAATCCCACCACTGGTATAGGGTTTCCTGCTCAATCATGGGGTTGGACTAGAAGACCTCCAAGGTCCCTTCCAACTCTGTTATTCTATATCCTATTCTGTAAATAGGACATACAATTCTACAACCAGGCAGAAAACCCATCTTAGAAGCCCTAGAATTCAGACCTCCCAGCTTCTGATTGGCTGCCCTTGCTTCTGGAAGGCTTGGTCGGCCCCTTTCTTTCTGCTTTTCTGATCGGCTGCCCTTACATGCTACCCTGAGGGACCCCCTTCGCTTCTGACTTCCTGATCCAGCTCATGGCTTCTTGTTTCTTTCTCAGATGATGAACGGATCTTGGTGGACCCCGCTTGTGGTGCCTCGCTGGCTCTCTTGTATTCGGGCGACCTCCAGAAGCTGCAGAAGGAAGGAAGGCTCAGCGAGACCGTGGATTCCATCGTGATCATCGTTTGCGGGGGGAGTGGGATCAGCCTGCAGGGTCTCCAAGCTACAAAGAAACACCTGGGCATGAAATGAAGTCCCGTGTTTTACCGACACACGATTCTCAAACACTCCTCTAGTTAAGATGCTTAATCAGAGCCATTTTGGGGTAAAATCGGGGTAACGGGATGGAGCTGAGCATTTACTGGCCAGATGCCCTTCCTGACACCTAGGTGGAGTTCACAGCAGATTTTTTTTTGCTCCTTGAGGAGAGAAATAGGTAGGATTGCATTCTCAACAGGGGTGGGCTCCAAAAATTTTAGCAAGGGGTTCTCTGCCCGGTTGCTGGGTGGGCATGGCCATGATGGGCGTGGCCTAACCAGGCCCATTTCCGGCCTTCCCGAACTTCCGGGATGCCTATTTTTCACCCTCCCCGAGACTCCAAGCGCCCTGCACTTACCTGCATCCAAAACAGGCCATGTGGGGATTCCTGGGAGGGGAGGGGCGGGCGGGGCCAGCCAGGAGCGGGGTTTGGGTGATTCTCCGAACTGCACAGAATCTTAGCTAGGGGGCTCTCCCCTGTGGACCCCCAGCAGCCCACCCTGAGTAAAGGTAATCCTCAGCTTACGACCGCAAGGGAACCCAACCTCTCCACAGCAAAGCGAGGCAAGCAATACAACCGTCATAAACACGAGTCAGGGGCCAACCACCTGAATTTTGACCAGGGGGATGCCACGATGGTCGTTAAGTGTGAAAAGCGGCCCTACATTGCTTTTTTTCAGTGTCACCGTAACTTCCGTCACTAAATGAACTGATGTAACCGGAGAACTACCTGTATGTATTAAATTTATTCGTCGCCCATAAATTTTATTAAATTTATTCGTTGCCCATAGCACAGGGCAACTGTAAAACGGATAATTGGAGGTGGGGAAAACTTCCTCCTTCCTTCATAACGTCTCCTCTATGGGAGCATTCTTCGGCAGGCTTATTTCAGTGTTGATTTATGTTTCTTTCCATTTCTTTAAATAACTGCTCTGTTTCCCTTCTCTCGCCCCCACAGGGCTAACTCCTGCATTGTTTGCATACGATTATTATTTCGCCCCCATCAATATTTATCCACAGTTGCATTGTTTTGACGGCAACTCTGCACTGCAATTAGCAAGCCCGCCATCTTAGATTCACTTATTTGCTACTGTCTGCCTGCATCATTGTCATAATTATTTTTAATTATGACGGTTCTCTCCCGTTGCTGCCATGGCTTTTGACTGGGGGGAAGGGGGCTTAAGAGAACTTGCTCAGATGGAAGAGCTCAGAACAACAGAGGGACACTTGGGGCCAAGCAGGGAGGTGTAATATTTGAATTGGGCTGGATTAGATTACGAATTAACAGTTTAACAATTGGAAGGGACCCTGTAGGTCATCTAGTCCAACCCCCCACCCAAGCAGGAGACCCTACACCATTTCTGACAGATGGCAGTCCAGTCTCTTCTTGAAAGCTTCCAGTGATGAAGCTCCCACAACTTCCAAAGGCAACTTCTGTTCCATGGGTTGATTGCTCTCACTGTCAGAAAATTCCTCCTTATTTCCAGGATTGAATCTCTCCTTGGTCAGTTTCCATCCTTATTCCTTGCTTGGCCTTGGGAAATAGCTTGATCCTCTCCTCTCTGTGGCAGCTCCTCAAATATTGGAAGACTGCTATCCTGTCTTCCCTGGTCCTTTTCTTCAGTAGACCAAGGGTCGCCAACCTTTTGGACCTCAGGGACCACCAAACTCATAATTTTAAATCCCAGGGACCACTAACCGGTTCTGAGGGCATGGCCTAATCTGTGGGTGTGGCTTGGTGGTCATGTGACTGGCTGGGCATGGCTTGTATGTAAATATAAATATTTATATAAATATTGATTTTTTTTATAAAAAAAGAGCAACTTTTACCCAAAATCAGGCAAAGCAGGCAGGCAGATTGAGTTGCTCACAGAATCACAGATTCATTCAGTGATCTATCTGCCATCGGCTAGCTCAGTCTCTCAAATTTGCTTGTTGTGTGTCTGCACTGAATAATAGAACCTTCAGTCCTAAGGGAGGTTCAGCTGTGCTTAAAAGCAGAGCTGAAGATCTGAAGACTAGCTAGAAAGCAAGAAATGCAACCATTTCCTGCTTCATAGCTAATCTAAATCTCCCCGCACAGTAGAACAGCTGATGGTCAGAAAAAGGAAAAATAGCAATTTAGCAGGCAAGTTTGCCATGTAAGGAGTGGGCAGGGAGGGTTCCCGTGGGCCATGTGGGCGGCGCAGCCTGGATTAATTGCTTTGGGGGGAGTGTTCTGGGGGTGAGATTTCTCTGGCCCACCAAAATTTTCTCACCGCCCACTAGACTAGCCAGGCCAGTTCCTGCAACTGTTCATCGCAGGTTTGAGCCTCCAGTCCCCTCATCATCCTGGTTGCACTTCTCTGCACTCTTTCTATTCTCAACTTCTTTTTTTTACAGCGTGGTGACCAAAACTGGATTAGTTAAATCTGAGGTTGGCAATTCCTTTTTGAACTGGTCATGTTTGATTTGAGAGATCGATCTGCTACTGGCCCCATTCCTGCAGCTTCAGGCAGCCCATAATTTCCTAGAAGAATATTTTTTTGATTTAGAACTTTCTTAACACTCCTACATTAGAGGGTCTGTCCAACCATGGCAACTTTAAGAATTGTGGACTTCAACTCCCAGAATCCAACTCCCATGGCTGGTTGGGGAATTCTGGGAGTTGAAGTCCACAAATTGTTAAAAGTTGAATCCTTTATGCTGGTGTGCGACCATGTTGGAAGATTTGATTCCATTTCTTCTTGTATTCAGTCCAGGCATTTTTTCAGAGAAATAACAGCCTCAAAAAATTTAAATTTTTTTGGTTATTATTTAGGTCTGACCATTTTTGTCATTTCCTATACCAATTCATTGCTGAGCACACTGGGTTGTATCCCAAAATTGTCGCCTGAGTCTTCATGCATATAAATGTAATTAAAAAAAAAAAAATTCAGCATGCATTTCCCATTCATCTCGTTCCGCCCCTGGAGATTCTGGATATAATAAATAATCAAATAAACACAAAAACATACTTTATTTGTTTCTTCTTTATACAAAATAAAGAAACTAGGAGCAAAAAAACCCTATAATACATCCTCAAACAGCCTCCCAGCAAAGTTTGGTGCAAACGGTCCTTACCATCTTCAAATTATTTGCTTTTCTCTCTCTTTTTTAAAATGTTTGCTGTTATTGGTCATCAGGGGGTGGGGGCATCATATTTCCTCCCCAATAAAAATAAAGAATAATATTAGAATAATATTAATTAATCCAGCCAAAGGAAACCAAAACACCCTTGCCAATCCGTCTTTTGAAGGAGTCTTTGAAGAAGTCCGGCATGTCGTTCCAAGCACCGACCACCAGGGGGCGCCATGTGACCAGCCCAAAAAAAACCCAAAACAACCCACTCCGGCTCTTCTCCCCACTCCCCTCTCCACTCTGCCACCAATCAAACCAGCCTCCTAATTCAAATAAATTCTTTCTTTTCTTTTTTTCTTTCTTTCTTTTCTTCCTTTCCTTCCTTCCTTCCTTTCTCTTTCTTTCTTTTTTCTTTCTCTCCCTTCCTCCCTTCCTTCCTTCCTTTCCTTCCTTCCTTCCTTCCGGGTCCGAATCCGGGGAAAACGAAAGCAAAGCGAACCAAAATTTCCAATCTGCTTTTCTCGGGTGCGTTGTCGTCTTCTTTCTTCCCAATTTTTCTTTCATTCTTTTTTTTTTTAAAGGAACACTAAAAACCGAACCCAGGACAGTATCCTGGCTGGGTGGGGGGGGGCGGCCAGATGGAGAGGGGCAGTGGAAGCAAAGCCCCCACCCCCACCTCCCCCCACCCTCCAAAATCCCCACCCTCCAGTCTGCGAAACCAGGAGCACACCCTACTTTGGTCCAAAAGAATGGAGCAACTCTCGGGAGGTTGGCAGCTGGCGGCCGCTTCCCACGGTCCCTACCGGAGCTTCCAAGCAGGCCCACTTCGGGGGCAAGGCAGCGGTCCTGGAGCGGCTCTGAGGGAAGCCCCCTTTCCCCCCCTCCGGGTGGGGAAGAGGGCTCGGTCCGAGTTGAGGTTTGGAGGAGAAGGTCTGGAAGCGCGGCGCCCCCTGTACCCCCACTTCCCGGGCGCTCTACCAGACGGCCGCTTCGCTCAGCTCCTGGTTGGAATGTGAGAGGGGCCCGCTGTAGCTGGACATGGGGAAAGGAGGGCTGGGACCCCCGCTGAAGACCTCGCCCGGGATGGGGTGCAGCGAACCGGGCAGCCCCGGCTCCGGGCTGGGCGTGTCGGAGTGGGAGATCATATCCGTGTACCTTTGGTTCTCCGAGGTGTGGTGTCCGGCCAAGGGGGCATCCAGGGGCCCGAGAGGGGTGGAGCCGGCCCCCGAGGTCGGGATGTAGCCGGAGTCGGCCGGCGACTGTGCCTGCGAGGGGGGGCCGTGCGAGAAAAAGTCGTAGTTGCTCCCGGGGCCGTAGTAGTCGCCTTGGTAATCTGGAGGGGGGGGAGAGGATGAGAGGAGAGAGCAGAGGGGGGTGTGAGTGATGGAAGAGGCTTCCCTGAATTGCACCCCATGAATTCAGTTGCACCCCACAAAGAATTTGCATGCACCCCACAAGAAGGAATTGATTTGCACCCCACAAAAGGGACCAAGTTGCACTCACGCCACACCTGGAGGAGGGCAGGGGAGAAGGGGAACCATGATGGGATTGGAAAGAGGTGGGGGGAAGGTGCAAAAAAGTCCCCAGCCTGGTCGCAGCTTTTGTGTGGAACAAATGGGATTAAAAGGCAGCGCTTTTGAAAACCTCAGGCTCTGCGGTCCATCACGAAGCCCCCCTGGCTTATCCCCGGATATGTAGGCCCCAGAGTGAGCCCGGTATTAGTGCACAGCTGGAGAAGCTGACCCGGACCGAACAGATGTGTGGTTTATTCTCTCTCTCTCTTTCCCCATCCCTCCCTCCCCCTCTGTCTGTCTCCCTCCTTCTCTCTCTCCCCCATCCCTCCCTCTCTTTCCCCATCCCTCCCTCCCTCCGTCTCTCTCTTTCTCTCTCTCTCTTTCTCTCTCTCTCTGTATCTCTTTCTCCCTCCCTCCCTCTTTCCCCAACCCCCTCTCCCCATCCCTCCCTCCCTGTCTCTCTCCCTCTCTCTCTCCCTTCCCCATCCCTCCCTCTCTCTCTCTCTGTCTCCCTCTCTCCATCCCTCCCTCTCTCTTTCCCCAACCCTCCCTTCCTCTCCCTCTTTCCCCATCCCTCCCTCCTTCCCTCCTCTCTCTGTCTCTCCCTCTCTCTCTCTTTCAGACCCAAACCCTTTGCTTACTGATTCTGCTACCTGGTCAGTAAGTCAAGCCCATTTTCTGAACAGGTGAACCTGTTGGGGAGCTCTGATGCCCCCAGAGAGATACCTCCTGCTTCCCTGGGAGTAAACCCCATGAGGTTCTCCCAGGACTTCCTTCTAAGTAGACCGTGGTAGGTCTGTGCTTTCCAAAAGGATTTTAATTTCTCCTTTGTGTGTTGACTCTAAGGAACAATACTGCTTTTTAGAGGAATAACCCAGTTACAGAATGGATCCCTCCTGAATCTCAAATGCAAAGGGTCTTACAGATCACCGAAACAAAACAAAACAAACCAACAAACAAGCTGTAGGTTCCTGCTTGAGCAGGGGGTTGGACTAGAAGACCTCCAAAGGTCCCTTTTCAGCTCTGTTCTGAAATATATATAAACGCACCACAACCTGGCTGGCTATGCCAAGTCAGCAGGTGTGATTGGACCTGACCTGACAAACCTGTAACCACAAAATCTCCACCCAGCTTTCCCCAAACACACAACAGAACAACACAGAAGCACAAATACACCAAAGCCACTTCTGCCAATCAATCCTCCCTACAGGTTTCAATCATTGTAAAGACAGCTTTTGTGCGCTGGGCCTTAAAAAGCGGGGTTTGGATGGCAGACCCAGGGAATTTGGGTGGAGGGGTGAGATGCAGTGTGTGTGTGTGTAAGGGGGGGGGAAGGCAAGAGAGGGGCTTCCCCTCCCTACCAGGGTGAAGAAGGAACCCAAGTGCTGGCACAGTTGGTGTGAATTGCACTGGTTTTCGTTCATGTTATTAAAGAGAAAATCGGACAGATTCTGCTTTTGGAAACGCAGGTGTGGAAGAACACACTAGGGGACAAAAATCAAAATCCGGTGCTGGAAGCACAAACCCACCGAGGTGGACTCATTCACGAGGCCCACTCCCTTGAAGGAAGCTCTCCCCGGGCTAGTGAGGCATGCGTTCACACTTAAAATATAAATGCAACTTTCTGCCCTATTGCATTGCCTCGCTTTGCAAAATAACAATCAGACAATACACTTTAGTGAACATTTGTAACCAAGCACGCATGCTTGTGCACGAACAGATCACAAGCTGCAGCTTTTACCTCTCCAATTTGCACACTTGTGCACAAACACATCACTTTAGTGAACCTTTATAACCAGGCACGCACGCTTGTGCATGAACAGATCACAAGCTGCAGCTATTACCTCTCCAGTTTGCACACTTGTGCACAAACACATCACTTTAGTGAACCTTTATAACCAAGCACGCATGCTTGTGCACGAACAGATCCCAAGCTGCAGCTATTACCTCTCCAGTTTGCACACTTGTGCACAAACACATCACTTTAGTGAACCTTTATAACCAGGCACGCATGCTTGTGCGAACAGATCCCAAGCTGCAGCTATTACCTCTCCAGTTTGCACACTTGTGTACAAACATATCACTTTAGTGAACCTTTATAACCAGGCACACACGCTTGTGCACGAACAGATCACAAGCTGCAGCTATTAACCTCTCCAGTTTGCACGCCTACCCATGCCACCTTTTTAATGGCAATATCTAGATCTAGAAACCCAATCTACTTTAGCAATAAACGTCAAGGAACACGGAGGGAAAAATGGGAATAAGATCAGCTGTCAAGAAGACCAAATGAATGACATCTCCAGCCTTAGAATCCACCATGTAGTTATGGAAGTGGTGGAGAACTCCTGATCAACCATCAACAGGAAAGGAATCAAACAGTCCAGAAATTTGCAATAGACCAAAACAGCCATCAAGACTATTTAGAAACCGCGAGGTGTCTCTCCACCTACAAAAATCAGAATCCTGACATTTTGACACCCTACAAAAGTGAACAGTTGGACTTCAAAATAAGGAGAGGAAGACAATTAACATCTTTGAACTCTGGAGCTGGAGAGAACTCCTGATAATATCTTGGACAGCCAAGAAATGGATCGTTGAACAAATAAACCCAGAGCTCTCGCTGGAGGCCCAAAATGACCAGGTTTAAATGATCCTACTTAGGACACATCATGTGTGAAGGCCCAACTGTCTGGAGAAAACTCTGATTTGGGGGAATTGGAAGGAAAGAGAAAATGAGCAGAAGCAAAGGTGGGTGGACTCAGTGGGGATGAGGGCACCATGGGAAGACCTGAAGGACATGTCTGGGAACAGACTGGGCTGGAGGAAACCTCTTGAGTAACTAATAGTTGATGCTGGCTTTATGGTATGTGATCAATTACAACACTCGTTCAAAAAAATATTGCCTGCTCTCCCAACAACGCAGAAACACAAGAGGTGTCATGGCCCTGGTGGAGACTGACTCTGAGGGAGAGGAGGAAGAGCCAACAGAGTGGAAGTGTGGCTCCAGAGGTTGTGGAGGAGGCTGGGGAAGGGCAGAGGCCAGCTGAGCAGTCAGAGGAGGACCCAGGCCCATCCCCTCTCCATCCTAGGGCACGCAGGGAGGAGAGGACAAGGGAGAGACGTGGTCTATGGGGGAGGAGAGGGCCTTGATCCTCTTCATGGGCTGCAGCTGTGACAACTGAATAAGAGGACGGACTTGCATACGGGCAAACACTGGAAGCAAAGCGTGGAAATATCTCTAGTTTATGGTTCCTCTCTGAGTTTGGCATCCTTCCCAGTGTGTGTTATCTGTGGACGTCCTCCAGCCCTTATCTTGCCTGGTTTGTGTTGCTTTTTCCTTCTTGTAACTGTTTGTGTGGGAGTTTTTTGTCTTCCGTCAAGAATATTCGGAGCTTGGAAGCGAAGTGAAGGAATAAAAGGGGCTTCACCTGTTTTCTGTGACTGTGTTTGTTTTGTATCCCAACCTGGGTCATCACAAGAGGTGTTATCTGTGTATACATATTAACTGTAACATACACCATTTAAAAATAAATCCCCCTCTTTCTCTCTCTCCGATATAAATAGATTCTTACAAACACAATTATGCATTACCAAAAAAAGAAGAAAACCACTCCATCAGCCAAAAGATAACCCCTCCCCAAGGAACCCCATTCCTTACCCAAGCCATTAAAAAAAAACCCCATTCCTCATTTCACAACCTTGTGTCCCAGTTGTACATCGTGACATTCCGAATTTGAGCAACTATTACAGGGGTCTCCAACCTTGGCAACTTTAAGCCTGGCTGACTTCAAACTCCCAGAATTCCCCAGCCAGCTCTGCTTCCAAGGTTGGACACCCCGGATCTAGGCTCTCCTGCCTGAGCACAGGGTTGGACTCGAAGACCTCCAAGGTTCCCTTCACAACTCAGTTATTCGGTTGTTTTACTAAATCTTCTCTCTCGTGAGCCCAGGGGAAGAATTCTGTAGAGCAGGGGTCTCCAACCTTGGCAACTTTAAGCCTGGAGGACTTCAAACTCCCAGAATTCTGGGAGTTTGAAGTCCTCCAGGCTTAAAGTTGCCATGGTTGGAGACCCCTGGAGCAGAGTAGAAGACCTATTCTGAAGGCCGTCCTGCAGAGATCATTGTCAGCGTTCCAGCAAACCTCCACTTCAACCAATAACTCCGAGACAGACATCTTCTCAAAAGACCTTTCTATTTTGGGTAGTAACTGGCACGTCTGGGGAATCCCGAATCGGAAAGTTCCGGGCTTCCTTGCAATAAGTATAAACCACAAATCCATCCCCTGCACCCATCATCACATCACATGGCCCAATCACCATCCGTCCCAAGTTAAGACTTCCTCTCACTTATGTGCAACACGACCTGACCTTGAATCAGGAAAAAAAAACATGTTATTATGTCTAACTACCTACACTCCAAGAAATTCCCCCCTCCCACTTTCCCAGGCTCAAAATGTGGCAGCGTGGGAGCATCTGGTCTCAATACAGCTTCCAAAACTGACAATCATAGGGAGTGGGTCCGGATTTGACCCCAGAACAAAGGGTTATAAGGCTGCAATTTAAGTGACCTTACTGCCCCACTGAAATCAGTGGAGTTTACTGCTTGAGGAAAACCAATCAGCAGTTTCTCTGGGGCGGCAGGGGTCTTCAACCTTCTCCCATGCCAGAAACCAGGCAGTACACAAACCAGCAAAACCTCATCCTTGGGTGGCAGCAGCACATGAATTCACACCCCATCTGTTCCACGGGGGAAAAAACCTCTCTCCACGGAACCAGTCTCTGGTGCCCCAAAGATTGGGGGGGGGCCATCATGCTAGGGGAGTACAACCCCTGCACTGTGGCCCATGGGGTTGCAAGAAGAGCCGTAGGGGACTCAGCAACTGAACAACCACAAAAACCAGCTGCAGAGCGCATACAGGACAGGTTAGAGAGCAAAGAATTGTTGGGAATACCCCAATCTGAAAGGTATTTTGGGGGGAGGGAAAGAAGGGGAAAGAGAAGCTAGAAATCAAGATGAGACAGAGGATTGCAAGATATTGATTAAATTTTATCAATGGTGGGAAGAGAAAGGAGGGACCCAGGATAAAAAAAATAATCAAGATTTGCAGAATGGATAATGGAGGTTATGTAAATAATTACAAGGGAATATGATGGATAATACAATGGATATAAGTTAACTGTATAAATGCATAAATGTATATAAGATATGTATCATATGCTTTATATAAGATATTAAATATTAAAAATATATGGATATAAATATATAAGTTAACTTATAAATATAAGATATAAGATATTATCCTTTATATAAGATACTTTATATAAGATATACTTTATATAAATATATGAGACACTTTATATAAGATATACTTTATATAAATATATGAGACACTTTATATAAGATATACCTTATAGAAATATGAGATACTTTATATAAGATACACTTTATATAAATATATGAGATACTTTATAAGATATACTTTATATAAATGATACTTTATATAAGATATACTTTATATAAATATGATACTTTATATAAGATATACTTTATATAAATATGATACTTTATATAAGATATACTTTATATAAATATATGAGATACTTTATATAAGATATACTTTATATAAATATGAGATACTTTATATAAGATATACTTTATATAAATATGATACTTTATATAAGATATACTTTATATAAATATATGAGACACTTTATATAAGATATACTTTATATAAATATGAGATACTTTATATAAGATATACTTTATATAAATATGAGATACTTTATATAAGATATACTTTATATAAATATAAGACACTTTATATAAGATATACCTTATATAAATATATGAGATACTTTATAAGATATACTTTATATAAATATATGAGATACTTTATGTAAGTTATACTTTATATAAATATGATACTTTATATAAGATATAGTTTATATAAATATGAGATACTTTATATAAGGTATACTTTATATAAATATGATACTTTATAAGATATAGTTTATATAAATATGAGATACTTTATATAAGGTATACTTTATATAAATATGATACTTTATATAAGATATAGTTTATATAAATATATGAGATACTTATATATACTATATAAATATGAGATACTTTATATAAGGTATACTTTATATAAATATATAAAATACTTTATATAAGGTATACTTTATATAAATATATGACAAGGGAAGGAAGGAAGGAAGGAAAGAGAGAAGGGAAGGGAAGGGAAGGGAAGGGAAGGGAAGAGAAGAGAAGAGAAGAGAAGGAATAGAGGTCCAAAAAGCAAACAAGGAAGTGAACGGAAAACCTCTCACTGGAAAACACTATTTTTCCCCCCATCATCTCAAAACTTTCCTAAGCAAGATTAACTTTCCGGATTTTGACTCTCCCTCTCCGGGGGAACCAAAAAGCCTCATGTTTTCTTTTTATTTTCGAGCAAATTAAAACGAACAACAACAAAACCAAATCCGCGGAAAAGCACCCTCGACTCCCAGCTCCTGCGAAAAAACAACAACCTCGAGCCCGAATGCTTCTAAAACTCAAAGGCTGGATGGATTCAGACAACACGTGCGCACCGCCCCCCCCCCCGGTGTGGGTTTCACTTGCTCGTGCGCCAACGCCCCGAACCCCGGACGCCGAGTCAACGTCTACACAACGGCGGGGAGCCCAGCCATGCTGGCTTAGCCGACAAACCGCGATGGGAGCAATGCTGCAAACCTAGCCAGAACCAAAACCCACCAATTGTCACGTTCTAAAAAAAACGTGCATTTAGAAATAGTCATTTGCAAATGGCCTGACCTGCTTCCTCCTCCGAATTAGGAGTCCAAGCGCAAAGAGGGTTAGAAACCAAGGAGAAAATAAGCCAAAGAAAAGAATTCGCCCTCGAAGCACCACATTCAGACGGAAAAAAAACTCCCTTTGGGGACAAGAAAGGTTGGTTACCTCCGTAGTAACTATAAGGCGCAGTGCCCAGCATCTCGGATTCATCCAGCCGGCCTCCCAGAGGGCGCATGCGTCGAGGGCTCCGGAAGAACGCGTGTCTTCGGGCGCCCAGGGCGCTCAGTTGCTTCATTCTTCGCTCTTTGGAGCGTCGGTTCTGGAACCAAACCTGTCGGAGACATTTGGTGGGGCGGGAGAGGGGGGAGGAGATGGTCAGATGAGGGTCTCCAAGCAGAGAGGCCATCCTTCCAACCCCACCAACGCCACCCATCCCAGTTTCCCAGGGACAGCCCCAAAAATGGGATTCAGGAAAAGGCTGGTGCTATCCTGAGAACTGGAAAAGGAGAAAGAGGACAATTGAGAAGGATCCTTCCTAGAAAGCAGCTGGATGCACTGATAATGTTACCTAGCTTGGTAGTGAAATGTCTAGAAGAAAACTACCTTCTCCTCATCCTCCACTATGCACAGCCCATTCCCCCCTAGCACTGAAGATGCTACCTAGTTGGGTAATAAAATGTCTGCAAGGAAACAACCAAGCTCTGAGAGCACCAAGGAACCCACAGTCATCTCCTACTCCTCCTCTTCCTCTTCCTCCTCTTCCTCCTCGTTTCACAAAGTCCACTCCTTCCTAGCACTGATGATGTTACCTAGTTGGATAACAAAATGTCTGCAAGAAAACAACCAAGCTCAGAGAGCACCAAGGACCCCACAGTCCTCCTTTCCTTCCTTCCTTCCTTCCTTCCTTCCTTCCTTCCTTCCTTCCTTCCTCCCCCTCCTCCTCCTCCCACAAACCCCACTCCTTCCTAGCTAGTTACCTAGTTGGGTAATAAAATGTCTGCAAGAAAACAACCAAGCTCAGAGAGCACCAAGGACCCCACAGGCCTCCTCCTCCCCACCACACCAACAAACCCCACTCCCTCCTAGCATTGACAAGGTTATCTAGTTGGGTAATGAAATGTCTGCAAGACAACTATCCAGTTCAGAGAGCACCAAGGCCCCCACAGCTCAACCCTGAGCTGCCAATATTCTCTTCTATCCGTACAACTGCATTTATTTTCACACCGATGGTTGTGTTCGCGCAACCAGCTAAGCTGGGTTAATCTCAAATGCCTCTGTGGAGGGAAAAGGAGGTGATAGCTGGTAGGAATTTGACAGGGCCTCCCGTTGGGTTAGTTGGCAGTTTGGGGTTGGGTGAACTCAGCAAAGAGATCAATTGCAGACCTGGGTTAAGTGCATGTTGGCCATAATCCTCCAGAGTCCAGAAAGAAGATTATTCAGGAGAAAAGACCCAGGATGTCAACTCATAAAACATTCCTATGCCTGTTTTAGTAGTTGCCATAAAAGGGGGGGGGAGGAGGAAGAAAATCTGGAAGAGCAGTTGAAAGTGAAAGTACATTCCAACTCTTTATCTTTAAAAGATTGTAACTAAACTACCAGAGCTTTTGCCCATGAATATATTTAATTGGAGAACATGATTGATGACACCCAGCCTATGAACGTGCTCAAGTCAAATTAATAAATAAATAAATAAATTGGAGAATCTGATTTATGACACACCCAGGGGAGAAGGGAGGAAACAGGGTCACAAATGATGTAGGCCAGAGTTGGCTGCACACAGGGCAGTGCCGGTCTGTCGCCTCTAATGAATCCTTCAAAGCTTTTTGAAGTTTGGCTCGAGAATCATGATTTCATTAGGGCGATTGCTGGAATCCTGACATACGATTTAAGGAAGAAACTTAGCATGCCACTCTGAAAGTAAGGGAAGAAGACAATTCTTGAACCTCCTTCCTCTGGGTGTGACAATTAGGAGTATTCTAATACAGGTAGTCCTTGACTTACAACAATTGGTTTAGTGGCCATTTCAAGTTACAACAACGACCCTGAAAACGTGACTTTACACTTACAACCGTTTACAGCTTTGCCATGGTCACAGGATCAAAATTCAGACGCTTGGCAATTGACTCACATTTATGATGGTCTCAGTGTCCTGGGGGGAGGGTCACATGATGATCCCCTTTTGAGACCTTCTCACAGGCAAAGTCAATGGGGAAGCCAGAACCTAACTTAACAACGGCAGGGACTCACTTTAAGAAATGTGGCAAGGAAGGTTGTAAAATGGGGCAAAGCTCACTTAACAACAGAAAGGTCGGGCTCGGCTGTGGTCATAAGTCAAGGACTATCCTTATCTGTCATAAGAGCCAAAGGGGAGAAAAGTGGTTGTGCTGGTCAGACAGTATATGGGAATTGGGAGTTGTCCCCTTAAGGGAATGCTTCATGGTAAATGTAGTTAATGCCTCATGGGAAATGAAGTTCATGTCATGTGGTCACATCTGTAATCTTGCTTGGTCACTGAATTGACCCTTGGTTGGGTTGGGGGAGTTTCCTTTATTCTTGCTTGGACCCCAGCATCGTGCTGGTGTCTTTCCCTTTGCTCTATCATCATGGGATGAAGATAACTATATTTCCACACTATGAAGATGACTTTGCAAAGATTGGACATTAGATGAATCTCAACATAACTGTGAGTTATACCTCGAGGATGCCTATTACAATCCAATAAAGAAACTTTGTATGGAAGCCTTTGTAGAGTTTATCTAACTGTCTTTATATTCAACCAGAAAGTTAAGTTAAAGACAGAACAGTGAAAATATACCTTAATCTGAATTCCCAATGTGAAAATAAAAAGGGACAGCTCCTAATTCCCAATTAACCATATACTGTCTGATCAGCACACTCCCCGCCTGGAATTATAAATTCCACTACCAACTATCTATCAATTAACTATATACTGTCTGCCCAGCACAGTGGTTATGAACTCTAAGGGCAGAAAAGCCATTCCTAATTCATGTGGAATTTTTTTCCTGCCTGGTTTTAGGTGAAATCCTTCTCTTGTAAGAAAAAAAAAACACATTTAATATACCAGCCTGGTCTCTCACTCCCCTTTGCTAGTCATACATTAATTTCACTCCGCTTATTTCCACCCAAGCTAATGATTTAAGAAAGTGGGGTGTGCGTTCACAAGATTCATCGAGTCGTCAGCAAACCAGAGATGGTGGAGTTCAGCCCAGGCTGTGGAACTAATTTGGGGGTGTCTGTGAATGTCTATGGGATGCGGTGACTCGGTGAGTAAGACGCTGAGCTTGTCGATCAGAAAAAGGTTGGCAGTTCAGCAGTTTGAATCCCTAGCGCCCTGTGATGGATTGAGCTCCCATTCCTTGTCTCAGCTCCCGCCAACCTAGTAGTTCAAAAGCACGTAAAAAAAAATGCAAGTAGAAAAATAGGAACCACTTTGCTGGGAAGGTAACAGTGTTCCGTGTGCCTTCAGCATTTAGTCATGCTGGCCACATGACCACGGAGATGTCTTCGGACAGCGCTGGCTCTTCGGCTTTGTAACAGAGGTGAGCAGCGCCCCTAGAGCTGGAAACGATGAGCATGTAGGTGTGAGGGGAACCTTTACCTATGAATCCCGAGACTTTGGGCTAGTCCAGGACTTTCCAAATTTGGCAACTTTTAAGACTTGCGGACTTCACCTCCCAGAATTCCTCTGCCATCCATGCTGGCTGGGGAATTCTGGGACTTGAAGTCACAAATCTTAAAAGTGGCCAAATTTGAAGATCCTTGTGTAGTCTGTAGTTAATTTAAACCTAGGTAAACTGTAGAATTCAGGTGGAAGCTTTCTTTGGGAAAGTCCAGGCTGTGGTGCCAAGCCAAAGAAGAGAATTTTGAAAAGATGGAAGAATTTTTTAAAAAGGAGTATCTGGATTTGCTCGTCAACATGATTTCTTGGCATATGGAGCTGAGAAGATCTTCAGATAAATAGCAACTTCCCTAATGGGACCAGCAACACAAGAACCTGGTAGATCCAGAGACCTTTCCCACCAGATCTCCCATGATGGACGGAAACTGTAGTTTCCCACCTGTGAAGGATACTAGTTAGGAGGAAAAGTTGACCCATTTTGGAAGGCCAAAGAAGTCCTCATCAAGGAGTAACGTTTGCTTTGAATCTGAAAAAAATCTTCTGTACTTCTCTCTTTAGCTGATTCATAGAAAATGGAAGGAAATGAAATAAAGAATTTTAAGATATTATGTAAAGAAGATAAGAGTATAATGAAAGAAAAGTAGAACAAGTTATATGAATTACAATTGGATAAAATAAAAGTAAAAATATAAGTATATTTTGAAAACTTATAGAGAATGGAAAATGCAATGATATGATAAGAAATTGAACATGTGAGATAGATATGTAATTATGGTCATATTTGTATGGAAATGTAAAAACCTGGAATCCCACTATTCACTAAAAGAGAAGTAAAAGATTAAAAAAAAACTTTTGGGGAAAAAGAAAGAAAATGGAAGGAAATGGCCTCCCTTTTGCCAGTTGGCAAATCAGGAAGAAATCTGGCCAAAGTAATCTCCATCCCCAAAAGTGGTTGAGCTCTTTCCAACGACTTTAGATCAAGGCTGTCCCACCTTGGCAACTTTAAGATCTGTGGACTTCAACTCCCAGACTTCCCATGGAATAGAGTTTTGCATTTAAGGCAGGGGTGAGCAACTATGGCCCCTTTACGACTCAGGAATTCTGGGAGTTGAAGTCCACAGGTCGTAAAGGCGTCATGGTTGCCCATCTCTGGTTTAGGGGCCAGGAGCCAAGAAGACGTGGCCGCACCCGTTATTTCTCTCTCCAAGAAAACCTAATTATCGGATAGGATATCATCTGCATCTTATTCTTCAATCTCTCCTTCTTCTGGCTGCAACTCCTGCAATTTCTGGCTTTTGTTAAGGTGACTTCCTAACGTCACATTCTTAATTAAAGCAGCGAAGGTTTTTGGCTCTGAAAATATTTCCTAGAAGACAAATAATGAAGAAGGATGATGGCTGGCTCTTAAAAAAAGGAAAGAAAGAAAGAAATCCTTCTGGACAGGAGCCCAAAGAATTCCACAGCTCGACAAGCTCACTGTCAATATTTCTGGATGGTTCTCCTTTTCCAGGAAGGTGAGGGAGGGAGAAAGGGAAGGAGGGACGAAAAACCCTTGGAGATGGTTCAGCGGCAGATACCCTTTCCAGATGTCCACAGTGAGAAGTGACGACACATCTAAAAGGTGTCGTTTGTATATGAGAAGGAGGGTTAAGAGGGCTCCTCCTTAAGAGTTCCCGGAGTGTTTTGCTTTGTGGTTGTGTCAAGCCCAAAAGGCCAAGTCCACGTGTGAAGATCCAGCTTCAGGGGTCTTGGGTGCTCTCTGAGCTTGGTTGTGTTCTTGTAGACGTTTGGTCAGCCATGGTAAGAGTATGGCAAGCAATCATTCAGAACAGAATAGAATACAGAATAAAAGAGTTGAAAGGGACCTTAGAGGTCTTGTAGTCCAGCCACCAGCTCAAGCAGCACACCGTATACTATCCCAGACAAACAGTTGTCTGGCCTCTTCTTGAAAACCTCCAATGGTGGAGCACCTGCAACTTCTGAAGACAAGCTGTTCCAACTGATTTATTGCTCTCACTGTCAGGAAATTTCTCAGTTCTGGGTTGGGTTTCTCTTTAACAAGCTTCTACTCATTACTTCTCGTCTTGGCCTCTGGTGCTTTGGAGAATAGGTTGACCCCGCCCTCCGTAGAAGATGACCAGACTGAGTCCAAGGGAGGGGTCAAATGCATCATCAGCCTTCGTACCCACAAGAGATCTAAATCCAGCTCACTGTGAATTCCTTATCTACCGCCAAATTGCTTTGACTGTTAGTAGTTCAGATTCTTGTAGAGAGCTTAAGCCTACAACAAATCTTTATACCCATTTGAACTGCGTGGATCTCCTGATTTTCCAGGCGCTTGACACCGTCTACTCTTTGAAGGCCCTCAAATATTGGAAGACTGCTATCATATCACCCCTAGATCTTCCGTTCATTAGACTAGACATCCCTAGTTCCCACAGCCTTCACCTATGGTCCCTTTGTTGCTGTTCTCTGCACTCTTTCTAGGGTCTCAACTAGAGTTTTTCTTTCTTTCCTTCTTTCCTTCCTTCCTTTTTCCCCTTCTTCCTTTCCTTTCCTTCCTCCCTTCTTTTTCCTTCCTTCCTTTTTTCTTTTTTCTTTCTTTCCTTCCTTCCTTCCTCCTTTCTCCCTTCTTCCTTTCCTTCCCTTCCTCCCTTCTTCTTTTTCCTTCCTTCCTTCCTTCCTTCCTTCCTTCCTTCCTTCCTTCCTTCCTTCCTTTTTTTCACATCAAAGTGGCCAACTCCAAGTACTCCAAGTGCGGTCTTACCATTTCCAACTGGGCGTCTTCAAAACTCTAATAAAGCCAAATGTTTCATCTTACCTGGATGACTCTCATGTTGAGCCCCGTCTCTTGAGCTAGCTGCTCACGGATATGCCGGGTGGGTTTAGGGGTGGCTGCAAAAGCCGCCTTGAGGGTCTCCAGCTGCTTGGCCTTGATGGTGGTCCGAGGTCCCCTTCTTTTGGTTCCAGAGTTCTGCTCCTCATTTTCGTTATTGGTGGTTTCTTTATCCGAGGAAGTGGAATTGTCTGTCTCCTTTGTATCATCCTGCATGGGGTCCTGAAGGTCCGGAGATAAACTTCGATCGGTACAGGAAGAAACTGTTGTGGGGGGGAAAGGGAGAATGGTGAATTGGGTGGGGGAAAGAAAAGGCAAGTAGCATCATGGGGGGAGCTTAGCCAGAAGGGATGGAATGTGGTTGTGCTGGTTAGACAGTATATAGTTGGTTAGGGAATGAGAGCTGTCCCCTTAAGGGAATGCTTCATGGGAAATGTAGTTAATGCCTCTTGGGAGATGTACTTCATGTCATGTGGTCACATCTGTAATCCTGATTGGTCACTGAATTGACCTCTGGTTGGGTTGGGGGAGTCTGGGTCATTCTTACCTGGACCCCAGCATTGTGCTGGAGTCTTCCCTTGCTGTATTGTTATGGGATGAAGATAACTATCTTTTCACACTATGAAGACGACAATGCAAAGATTGGACATTAGATGAATCTCAGCATAACTGTGAGTTATACCTTGAGGATGCCTGATATAATCCAATAAAGAAACTTTGTATGGAAGCCTTTGTAGTGTTTAGCTGCCTGTCTCTATATTCAGCCAGAAAATTAGAGACTTGATAGTGAAGTTATCTTCAGCCCATAAAAATACAGCAAAGGAAGACTCCAGCACGATGCTGGGGTCCAGGTAAGAATGACCCAAACTCCCCCCAACCCATCTCTATATTCACCAGAAAATTAAAGACTTGATAGTGGTTGTCAACTCATAAAACATTCCTATGCATGTTTCCAAGTTGCCATAAACAAGGGGAAGGGGAAATCTGAAGGAGGAGTACAGCAGTTTAAAACCCCCCGTATCTTAAAAAGATTGTAGCTGAGCTACCAGATCTTCTTCCCATGAAAATCCTTCATTGGAGAATGTGACTGATGACACCCAGCCCGTGAAGGTGTTTCATTGGAGAATCTGATTTATGATACACCCAGGGGGGAGGGGGGAAACAGGATCACAGGTGATTTAGTTTAGCTTAGTTTAGTTTAGTTTAGTTTGATTGTGTCTATAGGCAAGGAACAATACAGGCATTGCCTTGGAAGAATCACAGCATGTCTCTCTTGGATTTTGAACCCTGGCCCAAAGGAGATAAACTGTCCAATACTTTTATGGGAAACTCAGAAGAAAGTCTACCCTGAAAGTCTCATTTGGCAGAAAGGGAAGAAAGAGTTTACGTACAACAGAGCCACCTTATAACATTTGGAAGCAAGGGAGAAAATACCACCAGCCAGCAGGTCTACTAACAGGTCCTCTCTTTGACTTTTCTTTCCCGCAAGCTGCTCTGCCCTCTTTCTATCAGTGAAGAAACCTACTGTCGACTCTCAAGGTTCCTTAGGAAGAAGTATTCAGGGAGGAAAGGGCCTGCCTGTGTCAAAGAAAAGGATGGAAGTTGCTTTGAGAGGACAGAGGAGCCCAAAGGCAGTGGGAAGGCGATCGATTAATTGATTCATTAATGAATCAGCCAAACAAATAAAGCTGTGAAAAAAGAGAGTTTGGAAGCAGAGGGTAGCAGCCAACCCACTCAGCTTTTTGGAAAAGCCATCGCCAGCTGGTGCTCTGGAGATATTTTGGACAGCAAATCTAAGGAGTCTCAGCCAGGCTGTCTAACTTGATGATGGGAGGTCTATTCGGATGCGCTTGGAAGTCTGGTTGGGGAAATGTCATTCTTGACCTCTTGTAATATGTGGAAGGGAGGGAGGGAAGGGAAGATGGAAGGAAGAAGGAGGAAGGAAGATGGAAGATGGAAGAAGGAAGGAAGATGGAAGGAAGATGGGAAGGAAGGAAGGAAGGAAGGAAGATGGGAAGGAAGGAAGGAAGGTTGATCTTATATGGGAGACCACCAAGTCTACAGCAAACCATTTCCATTATTCCTGCCAAGAAAACTCCATGGGCCCATTCACGAAATCACAAAAGCACAACTGGACGGATATACTTCACTTTTCATTTGCAAAGGATCCCGTCCTTATCTCCACACCTTGAGCAAGGCCCCTTGAACTTGCTTCTTGATTGACGGGTGAATAATCCGATGCCAGGAAGATGCCTGTGTTTTGGGACCACCCCCCTCGCCTGCCCTCCCCCCACCCCACCCCCACCGTGGCTCTTCTTGTATGAGAATGGCTCTCCATCCTTCCCACTCCCCCTCTTGCAGGCCATGCTTGCTGAAGGGGGGATGGGGGTCATGGGGTGGCCCATCTGGTGGGGAGAAGGTTAGGAAAAGGCGGCCCTGTGAAGCATCTGAAAAGCAGCAAGGACCAAGGGCTGGTTTGGCAGATGCCACGGTCTGAGGGGCTTCTATAAAGAGAGGCACATTTTCACGCAGCATTTCTCTCCCCACATCACTAAATTAGGCCCTGAGCAACGGACAAAGGGAAGGTGGTGGAGCAGGCTGGAAAAGCACCTGATCCCCAACTCACAATTGTCTTAGCCACCCTCTGACCAGCAGCTGGCAAAGAAGAAGACCCCAACCCAGAGCTGGCCATCTGAAATTCTGCTTTCCCCATTGTCACCTTCATCGCCTCTCGCTCTTGGAAAGCTAGTTAAACTTCCTGCGAAACAGAAGCTTGGGGTGGCTTTGGAAAAACCTGCTCCCTCAAGGACTGAATGGATGGAAAATAGCCTGGGATCATGACAGAAAGAGGAAAAGCTGAATATGAGGAAGGAGGGAGGGAAGGAGGAAGGAAGGCGAAAAGAAAGAGACAGAGAAAGAGGAAGGAAGGAAGAAAGAAGGTGAGAGAAAAATGAGAGAGAGAGAAATCAAGAAAGGAAGAAAGGAAGGAGAGAGAGTGAAAAAAGAAAAAAGAAGAGAAAGAAAAAAGGAAGAAGGAAGGAGAGAAAAGACAGAGAAAGAGGGGGAGAGAGAGAAAGAAAACCAGGAAGGAAGGAAGGAAGGAAGAGGAAGGAAAGAGAGAATGGAAAGAAAGAGAAAAGAGGAAGGAAGGAAGGAAGGAAGGAAGGGGGAAGGAGGAATGAAGGAAAGAAAAGAGGAAAGAGGAAGGAAGGAAGGAAGGAAGGAAGGAAAGGAAGGAAGAAAGGAATGGCAGGTAAGAAGGAAGAGAAAGGAAGGAAGGAAGGAAGGAAGGAAGGAAGGAAGGAAGGCAGGCAGGCAGGCAGAATATGGATAACAGATAACAGATGATCAGAATTGGAAGGGACCTTATAGGTCATCTAGTCCACCCCCTCTGCCCAAGCAGGAGACCCTACACCATTTCTGACAGATGGCAGTCCAATCTCTTCTTGAAGGTCTCAACTGATGGCGCTCCCACAACTTCTGAAGGCAATTTCTGTTCCATGGGTTGATTGTTCTCACTGTCGATCTCCTTGGGAGCCAACCAAATCCATCTATGAGTCTTTCTCACCATTGGCTGCTTGAAGATACGTGGACTTCAATTCCCAGAATTCCCCAGCTAGCGTTGCTGGCTGGAGAATTCTGGGATTTGAAGTCCACGCATCTTCAAGCCACCAACAGTGAGAAAGAGCAATTTATAAGGTCGCCCAGGCCATCTTAGATCTAGCAGCGGATTCTTAGCTGAGATCCAAAGATGGGCCTATGATAAGAGAACCTGCTTCCTTAACCTCACTCACAGAGCGACCCACATTGTTCACTGTTGGGAATGCAGAATCCAAAAGACTTACAGGTAGTCCTTGACTTAGTGACCACTCAAAGTTACCACGGCACCGAGAACAGTAATCTTATGACCGTTTTTTTCACCCATACGACCCTGGCAGCAGAATTGGAAGGGGCCATGGAGGTTGTCTAGTCCAGCCCCCTGCTTAGGGAACCGGTTCCTATTTTAGGATGGTCCTGCAGTGTCCCCAGGGGTCCCTTGAGTCCCCCCGAGGATTACCTGTAATTGAGGTGTTCTGCCTCCACCCCCAGCAGG
>CM019165.1:5090504-5106906 GCA_009733165.1 Naja naja
GAAGGAAGGAAGGAAGGAAGGAAGGAAGGAAAGAAGGAAGGGACTTGAGATATTCAGTCCCCCAAAATGAAGACTAAGATGAGACAAAGTCACTTTCAGTCAGATAGGTGGCTCTATAAATTTGATTAATAAATAAATAAACGACATTTCTGTCATTGGGTATTTATTAATTGTTTAACTGGTTTTCTTAAACCCGCAGAAAATTAGGCTACATGTTCCTCTGGACCATTTTAATTCTATACTTCTATGACTTTCACTATGTCCCCAGAAATGGATATGCAGAGGTTGGCTTCAGCCACCAAGGCTAATCATAATACTAGATTGTCCACTTCCCACTGGTAATCTATCCACCCTACTCCTAACCAATGCAGGATTTCCTTCCTCCTCAGCGTGTGTGATTGAGTGGTTAGAAATACACAACAGTTTCTTTACTTTGATTGAGTAAATGTTGGTTGATACTGGAAACATTTCTGGGAATGCATCTCCTCCAAGATTGAGAAAACTGCATCCTCTGGTAGACCTTTTCCAAATCTGATTCAAGATTCCTCCCTCTTGTTTACATCAGGGGTGCCCAATCTTGGCAACTTTAAGACTTGTGGACTTCAACTCCCAGAATTCCCCAGCCAGCGGATAATAAAATGAAGAGAGAAAGCAGAATCTTCTGATGATACTCCATGAGGGGAAGAGGGAAGGGACTCTTGAATGAATAGATATAACCCAACCACGGTACTATATAAATATTGGCTTTCTATGACTTTATCTGCAAACACTTCCCAGCTGTTTGCATCTGCTGTCACCGTTGGAAGCCTGGCTGATGTGCTTCAGCAACATCTGGTTGGTTGAAGATAGCCAAGCTTGGCTCAAGTCATTTTGTGACCTAGTAACTGTATGCAAAGCTTGCAGGTAAATTAACACAAAGACAGAATTGGAGATTTGACGAATCGTTGAAGTGAACTGTTCCAATATTTGAGGGCTCTTACAAAGATGTGTGTGTGTGTGTGTGTGTGTTCTCCAAAGCCCCAACAGTCAAGACAAGAAACGATGGATGGAAACTAACCAAGAAGAGAAGCAATCTAGAACTAAGGAGAAATGGCAAAGAGTGATTAACCAATGGAATTAACTGGCCTTCCGAAGTTGTTGGTGCAGAGGGCTATCAAAACAAGCTCAAAATGAGAAACGTTTCCCCTTTTGCATTCGAGCATGCAAGAAAGGACAGGAAAGGAGAAAGGGGAAGAGGGAAGACAAAGGAAAAGGAAGGGAAGATGGGAAGGGAGCAAGGAAGGAAGGAAGAAGGAAAGAGGGGAAGGAAGAAGAAAGGAGAAGGAAGAGGGAAGGAAAAAGAAGGAGGGAAGGAAGGAGATTGCAATGAAAGGGAGGGAGGGTCTCAGGGAAGCCCTGCCTTAGCAATTGGCCACCACATGGGCCCCCAACATGAATCCCATGTCACGCCCACCACCGGCCCTCCGAGGTCAAAGCCAACCCTCAGGTGGCCCTCAATAAAATCAAGTTTGACCCCCCTGTTTGAAGGGACGTTCCTCCAGTCCCCGAACCCGAAGCCACCCTTGTCTGTCAAAATAGCAGGCATCTCCTACAAGGGGTTGGGGTGGGGGCAGTGGTGGGATTCAGCCGGTTCGTGCCGGTTCGCACCGGTTCAAGAGAACCGGTTGTTAAGTTTCGGAGCGGTTTGGCGAACTGGTTGTTGGAAGAAATCATCAGGGCAGAGAACTGGTGGTTAAATTATTTGAATCCCACCACTGGGTGGGGTTCTCTAAATCAGTTCTGCTTCCCAGCCTTCTCCATTTGCTATGGGGATCCATGCTCTCTGCTTCGTGACACCGGTGAAGTTATTAGGCCTCATTATGGATTGGAGTTTAATCTGCTGCAAATAGGACGGCCATTAGAGTATCATAAGAAGCAATTATCCCGTCTTTCCCCCCTCCTCTTCTCTGCCCTTCCCCCACTGGGTTTCCATGTAGAGAACTGGAATTGCTTGGGAATGCAAAGGAATCCGGCTCTTTCTGCCCTAATCTCGTAAAACACTTCTTGGAGAAGTTGATCCTTGCCGGATGTTTGTGGCTTCGTCTTCAAAAAGTGGATTTGCCCATCTGGCTCCACCGTGAAATAATCCCGAAGAGTTTCCCCCCCCTCCTGCCCAGAGGTGGTATTCAGCCAGTTCTGACCAGTTCTGGAGAACCAGTAGCGGAAATTTTGAGTAGTTCGGAGAACCGGCAAATACCACTTCTGACTGGCTCCTCCCACATCTATTCTCCGCCTCCTGAGTCCCAGCTGATCGGCTGGGTCTTCTTTAGTTGCCCTGCCCAGGAGAACGGAGCTGGAAAGCAGGTTAGTGGGGTGGGGAGGGAATGGGGATTTCACAGTATGTCCTTCCCCTGCCACGCCCACCAAGCCATGCCACACCCACCAAGCCACGGCCATAGAACCAGTAGTAAAAAATTTTTTGAATCCCACCGCTGCTCCTGTCCCAAATTAAAATGGAGGCAAAATGGAAGGAGCCACTTGGTTTTTTAGCCTTGGCAGAAGGAAGGGAACTTTGGAATGTGAGATCCCAGTGTATCTCCCACTCTTCTGTCGTTGTTGTTGTTCAGTCGCTGAGTTGTGTCTGAGTCTTCCCAACCCCATGGACCTTCCTGACTCTCCAGCCCCCAACCCCCCCGCGCCGTTGAAGGAGATGATCAGGCTAAGCTCAAGAAATCCTCCCTAGTTACTTAGACTCTGAAGGTGGGAAACAGATGTGCTTTCAGATTTCCAACAATCGGTTGATGCAAAACTTGCCAATAAAATCAGAGGTAAACTTCGATAAATAAAATAATAAAAAAATAAATAAAATAAAGTAATAAATAAAAATAATAATAAATATAAAATAAATATAAAATAAAAGATGTAAACTTGAATAAATAATAAATAACATAAAAATCTAAACATAAAATAAATATAAAATAAACAATATAAATATATAATAAACAGTAACAATGTGTAAAATAAATACATATAAAAATAAATCACATATACATAAAATAAAAAAATATAAAATAAATATAAAATAAACAATATAAATATATAATAAACTGTTAATATAATAAGAGCCTTGGTGGTGCAGGCTGTTAAGCGCCTAGCACTTAGTTCCATCTGCCTGCAATTAGTGCAGGCTTGAATCCCACCAGGCTCAAGGTTGACTCAGCCTTCCATCCTCTCGGGTAGGTAAATTGAGGACCCAAGATTGTTGGACGCAATAAGCTGACTTTGTAAAAATGCCACTTAGTAATAAGCAGGCATATACAATGGAATGAAGGCTATTGCTGAGCACATTGGGTTGTGCTCCAAAGATTGTAAGCCGCCCTGAGTCTCCGGAGAAGGGCGACATATAAATGTGAATAAAAAAATAGATGAAATCAGATGCAAACTTGCAAATGAAATTAGACCTAGTTCTACTGGGTGTACTTGTCATCTGGACTACCTTGCAAGACTGACACCAGCATCCCTATTGCTACAGTACTTCTTTTTTTTAAAAATTCATATTTATATCCCGCCCTTCTCCGGAGACTCAGGGCAGCTTACAATTTTTGGGATACAACCCAATGCGCTCAGCAATAGCCTTCCTTCCATTCTTCCCCTCCTGGAATACCAGATTCTCTTTTATGGCATGGAATGGAAAAGAGAAGAAAAAAGAATAGCATTTTTTTCTGCCTGGCTCCAGTTTTGTATCTTCCTAACAACCAGGCTGCCATGACTGGGAACTCATTGGGTTTGGGTGTGTGTGTTGTGTGTGTGTGTGTGATCTCGAAGTGATTCCACTCAGAAAGACAGCCAAGGGATTCTGTGTGGGAGCCAGGAATTCCCGTGTGGGTAGGGGCGGAGGGACAGAGGGAGAGGAAATCAGAAGGAATATTAAAAAAAGGGGGAAGCTTAGTAATTACTGAGTAAGAGGCGGCCCTACGTGCTAATGGAAGAGCCCGACCGAGGTGAGGCAGTTGTGCAGAACTGCAAAATTCACTGAGCGTGTGGAAAAGGGGCAGGGGGCTCTGCGCCTGGGTTACCCTGAAATGCTGGTTTCACAAACAAGAAGAAAATTGGATGCAAACATCTAATTAACCTTCTCACTTATTTTCATATGGATGCCAAGAGGCAGCAGCAGCAGCAACAACGGCAGAATCATACACAAGGATTTGCCACTGGGAGTAGCGTCAGCTGGTGCCGGGAAGAAGGTATATACATATACATACAGTAGATAGATAGATAGATAGATAGATAGATAGATACCTTAGATAGATATAGATAGATAGATAGGTAGGTAGGTAGGTAGGTGGTAGGTAGGTAGGTAGGTAGATACCATAGATAGATAGATAGATAGATAGATAGATAGATAGATAGATACCTTAGATTGATAGATAGATAGATAGATACCTTAGATAGATAGATAGATAGATATAGATATAGATAGATAGATAGATACCTAGATGATGGAAGAGATAGATACCTTAGATAATGAATGGAATGAAATACCTAGATATGATATAGATAGATGAGATAGATACCTTAGATAGAATAGACAATATAGATGAGATGAATAGATAGATAGACAGATACCTTAGATAATGAAATGAAATAGACAGATAGATAGATAGATAGATAGATAGATACCTTAAATTGATAGATAGATAGAATAGACATTAGATTGATGGAATAGATAGATAGATAGATAGATACCTTAGATTGATGACATAGATAGATAGATACCTTAGATAGATAGATAGATAGAATAGATAGAAAATACCTTAGATGAATGAATATAGATAGATAAGTAGGTAGGTAGGTAGTAGGTAGAAGCCAGGTAGATACTTTAGATGAAACAGATTAATGAATAGATAGATAGAATAGATACCTTAGAACAGATGGAAACAAATATAGAATAGATAGATACCACAGACAGACAATAGATAGATAGACAGATAGATAGATATGATAGATAGGTCATAGGTAGGTAGGTAGGTAGATACCTTAGATAGATAGATAGATACCATAGATAGATAGGTAGGTAGGTAGGTAGGTAGTAGGTAGGTAGCTAGATAAATAGATACTTGATAGAGGTAGGTAGATGATAGATAGCTAGATAGCTAGCTAAATAGATAGATACCGTAGAGAGATAGCTAAATAGATAGATACTGTAGATAGATATAGATGATAGATAGATGATAGAGGGAGGGAGGTAGAATACACATAATGCAAATATATACATATACATATACACATCACATACACATACACACACACACGTATGTATGTATGTATGTATGTATGTATGAATATGTATATATTTGAATTATGTGTATTCCATCCTCATCATCATTCTATCCACTACAGGATGAAGGCCTCTTCTGCATGTTTCCAACCAACATACATTGTATATAAATATATATTGCTTATATATACATATACACATATATATGTATGTAGGTCTTGGTGTATTCGGGTCTTGTTCCATGTAAGATTGAGAATACCTATACCTATACCTATATATATATATATGTACATGTATATATATATGTGTATATATGCACACACAAACACACACACACACAGACACACATAAACAGTAGTCCTCAATGTACAACCACAATCAAAGCCAAAGTGTCCATTGATAAGCGAGGCAGTTGATAAGTGAGTTTTGCCCCATTTTACGACCTCCCTTGCCCCCATTGTGAAGTGACCCACTGCAATTGTTAAGCGAGTTAACACGGGTGTTAAGTGAATCTGGATTCCCCTGTTGAATTGGCTTGTGAGAAGGCCACAAAAGGGGAATCACGTGATGCTGTGACCATCGCCATAAAGATGAGTCAGTCCCCAAGTGTCCGGATTTTGATCTCGTGATCGTGGGGATGCTGCAATGGTCATAAATGTGAAAACTGGTCCTAAGTCACTTTTTTCCCAAGTCCCTTCCAATCCTAGGATCTTCCATCTTCCATATTCTACACCAGAGGTGGTATTCAGCTGGTTTGGACCAGTTCTCAAGAACTGGTAGCGGAAACTTTGAGTAGTTTGGAGAACCGGCAAACGCCGCCTCTGAATGGCCCCGCCAACCCCATGTGTTCTCTGCCTCCCGAGTCCCAGCTGATCAGCTGGGTCTCCTTTGGTTGCCCTGCACAGGAGAATGGAGCTGGAAAGCAGGCTAGTGGGGTGGGGAGGGAATGGGGACTTTGCAGTATCCTTCCCCTGCCACGCCCACCAAGCCATGCCCACCAAGCCACACCCACCAAGCCACGCCCACAGCTGATCGGCTGGTGCTTCTTTGGTTGCCCTGCCCAGGAGAACGGAGCTGGAAAGCAGGTTAGTGGGGTGGGGAGGGAAGGGGGATTTTGCAGTATCCTTCCCCTGCCATCCCCACCAAGCAACACCACACCCACCAAGCCACACCCACAGAACTGGTACTAAAATTTTTTTGAATCCCACCGCTGTTCTACGCGCATAAAATTCTTAGCAGAATTTCACCCAAATCCTCTTCAAAATTCCCTTTGGAAACCAACTTGAAAAACAACCTTTCCTTTTCCCAATTGAGTAATAGATTGGGGTTTTTTTGTTAGAGAAATAGAGGACTATTTCTCACCCCCCCAGGATGATTATGGGGGGTGCTGGAAACGGGGGTCCCTCCCAGTCTCCCAATTTTTTTTTACCAGCTCCTGGGCAAGTGAAGATCTCAAATTGCTTCGACGGCAGCAGCCATGCCAAGACTTGCCCCATCTTGCTATCATCGTCCTGCCCCCGTTGCAACTCCCCCTCCCCACATTTTCTCACCCCAGTTTCCCCCGTGGGGCATTCAGCCAGCCTGAACGGTCCCCAGGCAGGGATGATGAAGACGGATGAGTGATTGATTTTCTCCCCGTGGCCCGCCCTACACTCTATGTCCTTCTGGCAGAAAATTAAAAGCTTATTTGTTAAAGGGTGAAAGCCCTCAGGTGCAGTTCCTAGCTGGACAATTTGTTTCCATGAAAAGGATGCTATTAGGAAAGAGGCTGGAAGCAGGCAGAGGGGCTGGGGGCTAGGGGGTGGGGAGAGTGCAGAGGGTGTGTGTGGGGGTGTTATATATATATATATATATATATATATATATATATATATATATATTGCCAGGAGTGAGGAAGAGAAAGGAGTGTGTTTGGGTGTGGGAGGGGCAAGACAATGGGGGGGGCGCTTGGCAAGCTGGACTTGCATGGGGCCATTCGGTCTCTTGGAGAGCAGGTGTGCAATCACTCTGGATGAGGGTTTGGCCTGGAGCAGAAGGGGAGTCTGGAGACGACCTGGTCTTTTGCCAGGACTGGATGACCACCGTCCTGGATTGGAGGAACGTAGAAGGATTTATCTTCTACGCATGGATGACATTTTCCCCTCACCCCTCCCAAAAAACCTTCCCTTTAGGTCCTTGGCATAAAGGTACAGGAAGATTTCTTCCTGTAAAGGAGAATATTTGGGTTTAATTTGAGGGGTGCTTGGTGTTCTCTAATAAATATTGTTTCTTCCTCCTCCTCCTCCTCCTCCTCCTCCTCCTCCTCCTCCTCTCCTCTTCTTCTTCTCCTTCTTCTGCTTCTTCCTCTGCTTTTTCTGCTTCTGTTTTTTCTGCTTCTGCTTCTCTTCTTCTCTCCCTCTCCTTCACCTTCTCCTTTTCCTTCCTTCCAAAAACCAAAAACCAGCCAGTCCCCACACCCCAAACCTTTCCCAAAACAATTAGTAAAGATTGAACTGAAATAGGAGAGGCTGAAAAAATGGGATAATTTTGCTTTGCTTTTAGAATAAGAATACTTTGGTTTTTTTAAAATTCTTTGAGATTATTCTTTATGATTATTTTTTTCCCTTTCTCCAGCCACAGAGATAAAATGATGTTAGAGAACTTCACTAAATCCCCTCTTTTGCTCTGATCTGATCTAAGGGAATGGAAGGAATTGCACCCCCAATTTAAATAAAGTAAAATAAAATCTAAGGGCCTTAGGAGCAGTTAAAACGTCCTGCAACCTGAACCCAGCATTAATTTGAGTTCTCTGTGCCCCGCATCCCCTCTCTGCTCGCCCTCCCTTCTCCCTCCATCGCCTCCATTATCGGCCAAGATTAATTACTCGCTTCACAGCTTTTTGGGGGGCTTTCCCCATCTGATAAGATGTGAAGGAGACTGACAGAGCCTGCCAAGGATTTCCACAGCTCCACTCTTTCTGCCTTGGCAGGAACAAATGGGCTGTGAATGGCACCCGTGGCAGCCTTTTGCATAAGGCATGAGCACCCACTCCGATGTGTCCTCTCCTCAACCGGAGGCCTAGTGCTGGTTGTCATGGCAACCAAGCCATTGCTAGAGTTCTGCACAGAGTGCCTCTCCTTGCTTAGCTCTGGTGTCTCCTGTTTGGTTACCTGCAGCTGCCAGGAGAAAGCAGGGCATGGCTGAAAAAGCAACTTTTGACTCCTCCCATGCATGCCATTTTTTTGTCTGAAAGCACAGATCTCACCAACGTTTTTCAGTTGGAAACTGAACAAGGAGAGATTCAATCTGGAAATAAGGAGGGATTTTCTGACAGTGAGAACCATCAACCCATGGAACAGAAGTTGTGTTCGGAAGTTGTGGGAGCTTCATCACTGGAGGCTTTCAAGAAGAGATTGGACTGCCATCTGCCAGAAATGGTGTAGGGTCTCCTGCTTGGGTGGTGGGTTGGACTAGATGACCTACAAGGCCCCTTCCAACTCTGGTATTCTATATTCAGTGGGACAGCTTGCCTTCAGAAGTTGTGAAGAGCTTCATCCCTGGAGGCTTTCAAAAAGAGACTGGACTGCCATCTGTCAGAAATGGTGTAGGGTCTCTTGCTTGGCCGGGGGGGCGGTTGGACTAGATGACCTACAAGGTCCCTTCTCACTCTGTTAATCTGTTAAACACCTGGTGATGAGTGGTCCAATTTCAGCCCATTTCTTCCTGCAGGGATGCCTTCTGCCAAGACTTGGGCTCTTGGTTGAAATACCAGATAATGAAGTCATGGAACATAGAATATCAGAGTTGGAACGGGCCTTGTAGGTCATCTAGGACAACTCCCTACTCAAGCCCTAAAAAAAATTGAACTCAAATGTTTAAACTTGGTCCAATGGGACCAATGAGAAAGAGATATGTTCACTAATTCCCTCAACACTGTTCAACTATTTAAAAAGGCAGCACTACTATTACTATTAATCTTCTCATCACTCCTTATCACCCCTCCCCTCCCACTTGTGACTCTATGACTGTAACTTTGTCGCTTGTATCCTTATGATTTATATGGACTGTTTCCTAGTAGGATTTGATTGCTTATTTGTACCCTATGACTATCATTAAGTGTTGTCCCTGATGATACTTGATGAATGAATCTTTTCTTTTATGTACACTGAGAGTATTTGCACCAAGACAAAGTCCTTGTGTGTCCAACCACACTTGGCCAATAAAGAATTCTATTCTATTCAGTTAATTGCAAAAGGCAAGCTTAACGCAGAATTTACATCAGGCGACGAGAGGTAACACTATGAAACATGAACATCTGCCTATTTCAGGCATAAACATGCCAAAATTCATTCCGAACATCTTGCTAACTGTGCCATGAAATAATAATGGCCACATGATACCAAAAAGATGTTGAGACTCTGGAAACAGTGCAGAGAAGAGCAACGAAGAAGATTAGGGGACTGGAGGCTAAAATATATGGTGAACAGTTGTGGGAACTAAGTCCATCTAGTCTAATGAAGGGAAAGATGTGGGGGACATGAGAACGGTGTTCCAATACTTGAGGGGGTGTCACAGAGAAGAGGAGATCTATTCTCCAAAGGATCTGAGGGAAGAACAAGAAGTAATGGACGGAAGATTATCAAGGAGAGATCCAACTTAGAAATATAAGCCATTTCTTGACACTGAGAACAATTAATTAGTGGAAAAGTTAGCCTCCAGAAGTTGTAGGTGCTCCATCACTGGAGGTTTTTAAGAAGAGACTTTTGTCTGAAATGGGATAGGATCTCCTGCTCTAGCAGTGGGTTGGACTAGAAGACCTCCAAGGTCCCTTCCAACTCTGTTATTCAGTTAATTCAGTATTCTATTCTATTAATTCATGATGTGGCTCCTTAGATTTATATCTTGCTGTTCCAGGCAAAATGGACACTGGAGAACCTTGATCTTCTAACTAATATCATTGAATAAAAATGAGTCAATTCACTGCCCACGTTCTGTCTTCTTTGGTGTTACAGTTACTTTGTATTGGGATCATTGTATTTGATTATATATTTAGCGTTGGTATTATCAGCTCCTGCTGCCTTGGGCACTCCATATTTGAAAGGAAAGACCAGATTAAACAAGCAATTCACTATGGGGAAAGTGTTTGTTTTAAAATCCAACCTACTTGTTTTTTTTTTTTAATTTTGCAAACACTAGCTTGTCCTTTAGGGTATGATTCAAGAATAATGGAATAAAGTTGTCCTGTTTTTCAAACCGATACTGGCTGAGTCACACATGGCTTATCACCTGCTTTCCAAACTACATCAGATGATGTTCAGTTGGGGCAACGGTACAATGAATCAATCATTCTTGAAAGGTTGTGGTGAGAAAAGAAAGGCACACAAACCAAAATTTTCTCCCAGAATTATATTTAGTCTTGGGACCACAAGCCTCAAATTAGTGATGGGAACTTGAGTGCTAATTACCTTTGATTGGATTTCATAGGGTGTCCAACCTTGACAACTTGAAGATTTGTTGACTTCAACTTCCAGAATTGGGGAATCCTGGGAGTTGGAGTCTATAATATGTCTAGTTGTTGTGGTTAGCCAGCAGCACAATGGCTGAGGAGAGCGAGGACTCAGATGAGGGGCCAGGACCATTAGGGAGTGGACTGCTGCCTTCAGAGATTGTGGGGGCTGGTAGCAGCGATGAGGAGGTTCCTGAGGAGCCTGTGCCAAGTGCGTGTGTGTGCAGGGCTGCTCACAGGAAAGAGCAGCTGCAGCAGCATGGGCGACTCAGGAGTAAGGCTGCAAGGTAATGGCCCCTCCTTCAAGAAGATAAAAGGCAGCTGTGCAGAGAACGTTCTTTGCAGGAAGCAAAGACGTTTTGAAACTCAGCCTCGTGGACATTCCAGTTGGTATTTGAAGACTGTTGTGTTATAAACTATTTCGTATCTGTTGTTTTTTGGCAGCCTTGCAAAAACTTGGCAAGGCTCTTTGTTGTCGGAGCTAATTAGTTGGAAGCAGCCTTTTATCTGTGAAGAAACAGAATTCATAGATGAAACATTAAAAGGTTGTGTCTTTGACTTCCCACATTTCTTTTAGTGACTGTTCAAAGTTACAGCATCCAGGGGGAAAAAAGTGACTTATGACCATTTTTCACACTTACAACCATTGCAGCGTCCTTTACAAAAATAAATAAATAAAAAAGTAAATACATAAAAAAGATTTACGCATGCATGACACTAAAATAAAATTGCATATTTCATCCATGGAAAAAAAAAATTCAGACACTTGGCAACCGGCTCGTAGTTATGAAAGTCGCAGGGTCCCAGGATTAGGTGATCCCACTTTTGCGACCTTCTGACAAGGCAGGTCGATGGGGAAGCCCGAGTTGCTTAACAACCATGTGACTCACTTAACAGCTGAAGTGATTTGCATAACGGCTGTGGCCAGAAAGGTCGTAAAATGGGCCAAAGCTCACTTCACATGCATCTGGCTTAGCGACAGAGATTTTGGGGCTCAACTGTCATTGTAAGTCGATGACTATCTGTATTCTCGACCCCCCAAAACAAGAGGAAGAAGGGAAGGGTGCAAAGCATAAAGGAGGGGAGAGATCCCCGCTGCTCCTGTTTCTCCTCCTCTCCTTGTTCCAGCTGCTGTGTCTTCCCAACGTCCTTGACCCTTTTGTGAGTGAGGTCAGTGTCTCATCTGTATTGCTCACTACAGAAAGGCACTGACGGCTCTCCATGTATCACAGTGGCAGTCATGCTGAAGCGCACGTGTCATTTCAATTCATCTTTCTCCAAACGCTGCTTGTCAAAGCCTGAGACTCTGACTAGGGAAAGAGGGAAGGAGGGAGGGAGGGAGAGAGACAGAGACAGAGAGACAGACAGAGAGAGACAGACAGAGAGAGACAGAGAGAGAGACACACACAGAGAGATGGAGACAGAGAGAGACGGAGGGATGGGGAAAGAGAGGGAAAGGGAGAGAGAGACAGAGGCAGAGACAGACACGCAGAGAGAGAGAGAAAGGAAGGGATGGGGAAAGAAAGAAAGAGGGAGTGAGGGAGAGAGGGAGAGACAGAGAGAGAGAAAGAGAGAGAGACAGACAGACACACACACAGAAAGAGAGACAGAGACAGACAGAGAGACAGAGAGAGAGACAGACAAAAGGGAGCCAGAGAGAGACAGAGACAGAGATGGGTGATGGGGAAAGGCAGAGAAAGGGGATGAAGAGAGAGAGAGAGAGGAAAGGTTGAGAGGGAAAAACAGGAATGCTCTCCAGAACCCGGGCATAAACAGGAGACAGATGGGTTGCTAATTCAGGTTACAGATTAACAGAGTTGGAAGGGACCTTGTAGGTCATCTAATCCAACCCCCTTCCCAAGCAGGAGACCCTACACTATTTCTGATAATATGGCAGTCCAATCTCTTCTTGAAAGCTCCCACAACTTCCAAAATCGGTACAAGAATCTTTTAGATAAGTACAAATTTCTCCGCTAATCTACCTCAGCAATGTAGGCCCTGCTGAATCTGTTGGGATTGTTAGAAAGACTTTAAGGCTGGTGGATAAGTCCAGACAAACACAAGCTGGCAGTCAAGAATTAGAATGTCTGCTTCTCTTTGCTAATTTCTACTGGTTGTAGCATAAGCATCACAGGCTTAATCTGGAGCAGCTAGGGAGTAGTAGACCCACTGCAACTACAATATATTATACAGGGGTGGGCTGCTGGGGGTTCGGCAGGGGTTCCATGGCTGCTGTCATTTATGCTAGCTACAGAAGAACAGTAGCAACCTAGAATAGGACAACCATTTGTCTGAAGTGGTGTGTAGGGTTCCCTGCCTAAGCAGGGGTTGGACTAGAAGACCTCCAAGGTCCCTTCCAACTCTGTTGTTCCATTCCATTCCATTCCATTCCATTCTAATATTCATTCTGTTCTATTCTATTCTGTTCTATTCTATTTCTTTCTGCTTCTTTCTTTCTTTCACTTCCTCTTCTTCTTTCCTCTTTCATTTTCCTTTCTTTTCCATTTTTTCTCTTTCGTTCTCTTTCTCTTCCCCCCCGTCCTCTCCTTCTTTTCCCTTGTTTTCTCTCTCTGATCGTCATTCTATGGCACATCTCTTTTCCCATCCTCAAAAACCAAGCAAGTGAGGAGCTGCCTTTGAAATCTGCTGAGCTGTTTCCCCTTTGATGCCACGCTCCGGAGGACTTGCTATAAAGAGAGGCCCAGTGATGTTCAAGGCAAGGGGTTCAGCCAGCTGGCTGAGTCCCACCTCCGTGGCTGAGAGCAGCCAGTTGGCAGGAGTCTCTTGGGTGTCTTTGTGCCCTGAGAGGCCTGCTGAGAAACTTGAAGCCTTCCATCATTGGGCCCTTTCTTTTGGTTTCCCCTAGCAAGATGTGTTTGTTTGTTCTGTTTCCCTATAGAGGCAGTCTTGGAGAGAGAACGAGAGAGAGAGAGAGAGAGAGAACACAAGAGAGAGAACAAGAGAGGGAGAGAGAATGAGAGAGAGTGAGTGAGAGAGAGAACAAGAGAGAGAGAAGAAAGAATGAACAAGAAAGAAGAGAGAGAGAACAAATGAGAGAACAAGAGAGAGAGAGAGAGAATGAGAGGGAGAGAGAAAATGAACAAGAGAGAGAGAACAAACTAGAAAGAACACATGTGTGTGTGTGTATGTGTGTGTGTGTGTGAGAGAGAGAGAGAGAAAGGAAGAAAGAGAATGAACAAGAGAGAACAAGAGAGAGAGAATGAACTAGAGAACAGAATAGAATAGAATAGAATAACAGAGTTGGAAGGGACCTTGGAGGTCTTCTAGACCAACCCCAGGCTCAAGCAGGAGGCCCTACACCACTTCAGACAAATGGCTGTCCAATCTCTGCTTAAAAATTTCCAGTGTTGGAGCATTCACGAGGCAACAAGAGAGAGAGAGAATGAACAAGCTTTGGTGGCTCAGGCTGTTAAATGCCTGCTCTTAAGATCCAGCTGTCTACAATTACCGTAGGCTCGAATCCCACCAGGCTCAAGGTTGACTCAGCCTTCCATCCTCTCGGGGTAGGTAAACTGAGGACCCAAGATTGTTGGGGGCAATTAGCTGACCTTGTAAAAATGCCGCTTAGTAATAAGCAGGCATATACAATGGAATGAAGGCTATTGCTGAGCACACTGGGTTGTATCCCAGAAATTGTAAGCCTCCTGAGTCTTCGGAGAAGGGCTGCATATAAATGTAATTTAAAAAAACAAGAGAGAACAAGACACAGAGAGAAAGAGACTGAGAGAGAAAATGAACAAGAGAGAGAGAGAGAGAATGAACCAGAAAGAAAGAAAGAAAGAAAGAAAGAAAGAAAGAAAGAAAGAAAGAAAGAGAGAAGGGAAGGGTGGGAATTGTAACAGAACAAGAATAAAGGAACAACAACATCAGCTGGAACACAAATGAGACTGACCAAAAGCCACTTCAGAGGGAGAATGGAATGCCCTCTGCTTTTTGAGAGGGACAACAGTTGTTGGCAGCCTGTTTTGGCATCACAAAAGCCTCAAGTCCTTCTGGGCTACCAATCCTCCTGGCTCAGTAAAGCTTCTCTTAGAAAACACAAGTTGTGGCCAAAAGAGACACAGTTCGAGAAGACGGAAAACAGATTTGAACCCTCAGAAAACTGCCAAGTGTTCCAAATCATTGGTGGGTTTATTTTGAGGTGTTTCCACCACTTTCCCGCACACTTTTGAGCAGTTTTCAAACACAAATGTGGTGAAGAAGATTGCACAAAATATTACTAACTATATAATAAGAGAGAAGGCACGTTAAGATACTAAAAACTCCAAAGTGTGAAACTGTAGTAATCCGATCACCGTAAGGTGGCTAAGTTTTGATTTATTTTTCATAAAATGAGTCTCCCTTTGATCACTCTAGTATAATGGGGTTTTATTGTGGATTTTATTTGCTATCTCACAAACAAAATGGTGGGTTTATTTTTCCTTTATTTTTTTTCAGATGGCCAATTACCATATTAACGCCCTTCTCTCTCTCTTGGTAACTAGGTTTATCTCTCCAGCTAAGCCCTAGTTTCTTAACCATACATTCTTGCATCTATAGACAACAACTTTTCCTGCTTGTGTGTAACATTAAACTGGGCAAAAGGAAAGGAGAGGAAGAAAAATGAGAGGAAAGACATAGGGAAGAGAGGGGAGGGAAGGAAAGGGAAGGAAAGGGAAGGAAAGGGAAGGAAGAAAGGTGTGGGGGGAAGAAAGCATAGGGAAGAGAGGAGAGGAGAGGGAAGGGAAGGAAAGAAAAGGAAGAAAGATCGAGAGAGGGAAGGAGAGAAGGGAAGGGAAGAGAAGAAGGAAAGTGAGAATAATGATAGGAAGGGAGGAAAGGAGGACGGGAGGAAGGGTTGCAGTGCTCCTTTCTCCCCCTCCGCTCTCCTCCCGGGTCTGGACACCTCCAGCCCCCAATATTTCTGCCGTCCGTCCGTCCTTCCCACCCGCCCGCCGGCCGGCCGGCGGCCGGCCGCTCCGGTCCCCTTCTCCCTGCGCAGCTGAAAGTCAAGAGGGCCGGGAGGGACCGCTCGCCGCTTCCTGCGGCTCATGAATATGGAAGAGCATCTGCTCGGGAGGCGATAAGCTCGCCAAGCCTTGACAAATATGGCCTAATCTTTCCATTTCGGGGTGCAAATATTCCTTCGGAGTCCTGTTTGTCACCGAGATTAATGGCCGCGGGTCTCCTGATCCGTCGGCGCGCATTCAAGGTGCGCCTACCGGGGACGCGGCCAGCGCGCGGGACGCTTGGAGTCATAGCAAGGGGAGATTACGCCGAGCTGCGTGGGGGGGGGAGCTTCCCGGGGACGGTGGGGCTCTCGGCGCCCCCTTCCTTCTCTTCGCCCCCCCCCAAAGCTCCTGCCAGGAAGGACTGAGCCGAGGGGCCGGCCTTCGCCAATTCCCACCGGCTCGCCGAGCGCGCGTAAAGGCGGCAGGCTGCGTTCCCCACACAACACCCGGTGGATGTGGTTAGGTTTGCGCCTGGTGGGGTGGGGGAGGTTCTTGTAGGGGGCGCGGGAGTCCAAAGGCTAGGCAGACCCATCCCGTCTGGTTACACCATGGTGCATTGTGTTGTGTAGTGATGAAGGCCTTGGCTAGTAACTAGGAGACTGTGAGTTCTAGTTCTCTCTTAGGCATGAAAACCAGTTGGGTGACCTT
>CM019165.1:5107906-5123376 GCA_009733165.1 Naja naja
TTGACAAACAACAGGTGATTTTTGTTAATGAGGAATAAATGAGATTTAGAGGAGAAGGGGAGGGAACAGCAGCTGACGTGAGGCCCGGACCTACAGGTTTTATTTTAAAAAAAAAACAGCTGGCCGCACGGCTGAGATTAAAAGGGCTCCATCGGAGAGCTCCCATCTCCCCAGGACTCCCACGCCTTTCAGATCCCCCCTCCCCACCTATCCCTGATCACACAATCCCTCCTTCTCCCGGGTTTGCTTTTCCACCCCACCCCCCACCCCGCTTTCCATCCCTTTGCTTTGCCTGCACATTTCCCAATCAGCAAATTACCGACTGGAAAGTCTGTAGAGAACTCAGGCTATGCATGCGCAATGTAGATCCCCTCAGTTCAACTTTGTGTGCCTGTGTGCCCCTGTGTGCACGCGATGCTTCATGGCAGATGCAAAAAAAAATATGGAGGCTTGGGCTGTGCATAGGTGTGTGCATTTTATGCCTTCAATTCTTGCTAAAAGGATGCAAATGACCAGCTTGTCTGCAAGGAGTATCAATCCTTCCCTTCCCCACCATCCAGTCAGAAGACTCCATTTGCACCACGCAGGTGACCCTGAGGACACAGATAAACCTCTCCAAGAGGCCTCAACGACCCTCTAAAAGGATGCAAATGACCAGCTGTCTGCAAGGAGTATCAATCCTTCCCTTCTCCACCATCCAGTCAGAAGACTCCATTTGCACCACCCAGGTGACCCTGAGGATACAGACAAACCTCCAAGAGGCCTCAACGACCCTCTAAAAGGATGCAAATGACCAGCTGTCTGCAAGGAGTATCAATCCTTCCCTTCTCCACCATCCAGTCAGAAGACTCATTTGCACCACTCAGGTGACCCTGAGGATACAGATAAACCTCTCCAAGAGGCCTCAATGACCCTCTCAAAGGATGCAAATGACCAGCTGTCTTCAAGGAGTATCAATCCTTCCCTTCTCCACCATCCAGTCAGAAGACTCCATTTGCACCACTCAGGTGACCCTGAGGACACAGATAAACCTCTCCAAGAGGCCTCAATGACTCTCTCAAAGGATGCAAATGACCAGCTGTCTTCAAGGAGTATCAATCTTCCTTCTCCACCATCCAGTCAGAAGACTCCATTTGCACCACTCAGGTGACCCTGAGGATACAGATAAACCTCTCCAAGAGGCCTCAATGACCCTCTCAAAGGATGCAAATGACCAGCTGTCTTCAAGGAGTATCAATCCTTCCCTTCTCCACCATCCAGTCAGAAGACTCCATTTGCACCACTCAGGTGACCCTGAGGATACAGATAAACCTCTCCAAGAGGCCTCAATGACCCTCTCAAAGGATGCAAATGACCAGCTGTCTGCAAGGAGTATCAATCCTTCCCTTCCCCACCATCCAGTCAGAAGACTCCATTTGCACCACGCAGGTGACCCTGAGGACACAGATAAACCTCTCCAAGAGGCCTCAATGACCCTCTAAAAGGATGCAAATGACCAGCTGTCTGCAAGGAGTATCAATCCTTCCCTTCTCCACCATCCAGTCAGAAGACTCCATTTGCACCACTCAGGTGACCCTGAGGATACAGATAAAACCTCCAAGAGGCCTCAACGACCCTCTAAAAGGATGCAAATGACCAGCTGTCTTCAAGGAGTATCAATCCTTCCATTCCTTACCATCCAGTCAGAGCTGAAGAAGGTTCTTGGATGAGAAGTGAAACGTCTTCAAAAGAGAAACCAGAAAGTCTAGTTGTCTCCTGAAAAACAAAGGAAAGAAAAGAAAGGACTTTTGGGATAACTGTGACCGGAGGATGGAGAATCTCTATAGACATGTATGCCTTCAAGCAACACCAGGGACTTCAATAATAAAGTGCTTCAAAAAAAAGAACGTTTAAAACGTAACCATAACTTTGTCATCCTACAGTATGTTTAATATTTGGGGCTTTTGTTTTTAATATGGTTTTGCTATGTTTTGTCTCTGCCTTGGCAGGCCATGCCTGGATGAGCTCTTACGTCTCGCACAAGGCTCTTTCCAGAAAAGAGAACGCAGTTAAATAGAGCGATTGGAGTATTTATTTCCTTTGCTGAGGCGAGAGGCGGTGTTAAAAGCTGGCGTGCTGCCAGCCGCCAAAGACGTCGAGCGGTCAGCTTCTCCTTGAGAGGACAAAAGCTGGGGGTTTTTTCGCGCCCCCCCCCAGCAAATGGATGTGATGGTGTCGTACATGCATGCACCCTTCTGGGACCCCGAGTTCAAATCTTGCAGGATTTTCCCCCTACAAAACTGGGGGTTGCTGCCGAGCTTTGAACTGTTGCACACGGCAGGCTCTGGATTCAAATGGTGCGAGTGCTCTTAGATAGACAGACAGACAGACAGAATCACACACAAGCAAATTCCAAGCCCTGAGAGAATTAGTGTGGCAGGGAACGGAAGAGGCTAAAATGTGTCTTCCTTAACAGTACATTGGTGCAAAGATAGAGAAGCATCGTTTGTGCTGAGGAATAATCCTGATTTTTTTTCTCCCCAGAAGTCTCAACCATCCCAGAAGAACATCATCATCGTTATCATCATCATTGAAAAACAGAAAGATCTCATTCTCTCCTTGGCCTTAAGACCTTGCCTTAAGTGGACCACTCTTTTTCTAATCTCTTGAAGGGGCTGGAGGACAACTTTCTATTCCCTGTGCAAGGTGAAATGTTGGGCCCAGAATTTTACTCCTACCAAATGAATGAAGGTGGTGGGAAGGTAATTAGAATTCACAAAACAGCCCCAGGTTTCCTGCTGGGAGAGTGATCTCATCTTCACATCTCTTTCAGATAAGTGTGAACATTTCTCTTCTCTTCTCTTCTCTTCCCTTCCCTTCCTCTCTCTCCCCTTCTCTTCTCTTCTCTTCCCTTCCTTTCTCTCCTCTCCTCTTCCCTTCCTTTCCCCTCCTCTTCCCCTGCTAAGAGTTAAATAGTTATAGTTTACTTTATTGTCACTGCACCTCGTACAATGAAATTAAATGCCATCTTCAGTGTACATCATATATAAGAATACAAATAAAACAAAAACACACATCCTTCGCATTCTGTGCAACTGAATTGAAAATCCCTGCTATTGCATTAGTATTACACTATACTGTAGAATTCAATATAGTTACTGTTCTGGGATAAAAGTTGTTTTTCAGCCTATTTGTCCTTGTTTTTATTGTCCTGTAATGTCTGCCAGATGGTAATAGTTCAAAAAAAAATGAGATGGATCTTTGAGGATGTTTTGAACTTTCTTAAGGCAGCGGAAGCTATAAAGCTCTTCCAAAGAGGGGAGAGGGCAACCCATGATCCTCTGGACAATGACATTCACCCTCTGGAGTGCTTTCATATCTGCCACTGTGCAATTGGCAAATAAGCGTCAACAGCACTCAATTGACATAGTTCACTTATGGCTATAGCAATAGCACTTATATACCACTTTAAAGCCCCCTCTAAGCAGTTTGCAGAGTCAGCATCTTGCCCCCAACAATCTGGGTCCTCATTTTACCCACCTCGGAAGGATGGAAGTTTGAGTCAACCTTGAGCCTGGTGAGATTCGAACTGCCAAATTTCAGGCAGCCGGCAGTCAGCAGAAGTAACCACTGCGCCACCACAGCTCTTATCTATGTATGGATATGCAACTATGTTAGGATTCTAGGCTAACCCCTTTCACCCTACCTCTAGATTCTGCCTATTCTTCTCCTATATGTAATGGTTATAAGTTGAGGACTATCTGCAATGTCCTAAATTTGAGTCCTCCTAACATGTAAAGTTGATGATCAGTTACATAATAAGATCGTCCGCCATCCAACTTTACCTCCTGCCAAAGCCCACATGGCCAAGGATGTGAATTTTCATAATGAAATATTTTATTCCATGTCCAGCAGAAGGAAAGGGAGATATCTAATGATTTCTGGAAAGAATAGGCTGTGGGCATTCTCAGTCATCCAGGCCACGGTTATCCTAAAAGTGCTTTGCAAAAGGTAAATGGACTTTCTGGGTTTTTTTTTTCTCCCCTTGAAAACATTTTATTTATTTATTTATTCAAAGTTTCAAAATTCTAAAAAAGAGAAACAAGCTCTCACATTTTACAGCAATATCATAGCAGTGTACATGTCCTTTAATACCAATTAAGTTCGTTTACCATAAGTATAGCTATAAGTATAGCTAATTTACTAATTCCTTACTAGTTATACCGCTGTTAAAATGCAGTACTTATCTATCTACATTACTTTACATATATACACACATAGGTCATATATTTATTTATTTATTTTTATCACATTCTTCTTTGGGATTTCACTGGTCATTTTTTACAGAATATTTTTACTCCATTTCTTTTTTAACCAGTTATACCATACATTCCATATTGTAAAATATTCTTTTTGTTCCCTGTTTTTTTAATAACATAGTTAGTCTAATCATTTCTGTGCACTGATGTATCTTATTAATTACTACTAGATCTGTGGGCGTCGTGGTCAGTTTCCAGTTTTGGGCCAGAGAGATTCTTATAGCGGTTACAATGTGCAGTATTAGGTGTTGGTGTTTCTTATCCCAAGTGAAATATTTTCAAGGGAAACCCACACCCCCTCCAAAAAAGTCCATTTGCCTTTTGAAAAACATCTTTGGGACTTCCTGGAGAAGAATGACAGAAAAAGGTTTGTGTGATATGGGTGGTGTGCTATGTGACTGACGAATGCCAACCCGTCTCAGATCTAAGATTTATAAGACAGGCATCCACCCTGTTGCACTGGATAACACTGAATGCTGGCCAGCAGCAACCAGGGATCGAAAGCTCTCTCCATGCCATGGAAATGTAAAGGCTCTGTTGGATATCGGGCACCTCCCTTCCTGACCACCTCACAAATGACCACCATTCGACAACATTTTGGTGTGGCACCAATTACAGAGAAGATGAGAGAAGGCTGACTCTGATGGTATGGACGTGTCCAGAGAGCAGCACCTTCCACTGTGGCCAAGACAGCCTACCAACTGGAAGTCAATGGCCGGCGACCTCATGGGCATCCAAAACAGAAATGGCAAGACACCATCAACAAAGATAGGCAGGCCACGGGCCTGTGCCCTGGAGATGCAGCTGACCACACAAAGTGGCATTCAAGGATCCAAAAAGTGGACCCTGCACCTGTGGGAATGTGCTAGGAATAGGAAGGAAGAGAAGGAGGAGGAGGAGAAACAATTTCCAAGAACACCAAGCGCCCTTCGAGTTAAACCCAAATACTCTTCTTTATATTGGTAGGAAGAAGTCTTCCTGTACGTGTATGCCAAGTATCTAAAGAGATGGGCTTTTGGAAGGGTGGAAAAATGTCATATCGTAGAAGGAGGAGGAGGAGAAGCAGGAGGAGGAAGGGCGAGGAGGAGTGGGGGAAGAAGAAGAGAAGGGGGAGAGGGAGGAGAAGAAATAAGAAAAAGAGGATGAGGAGGAGAAGAAGAAGAAAAGAAGAGGAGGAGGGGAGGAGGAGGAAGGGGGATGGGGAGGAGGGGGAGGAAGAGGAAGAAGAAGAAGAAGAGGAAGAAGAAGAAGAAAGAAAGAAGAAAGAGAAGAAGAAGAAGAAGAAAGAAGAAGAAGAGGAGAAGGCCCTGTCATGAGAGCCAATGGACGAAACTGTTAATGTTAAAGAAGAAGAAGAGGAAGAGGAAGAGGAAGAGGAAGAAGAAGAAGAAGAAGAAGAAGAAGAAGAAGAAGAAGAAGAAGAAGAAGAAGAAGAAGAAGAAGAAGAAGAAGAATAATTGTGTGATAATGGGGAAGGAGAGCTGGATGGAAATGGCAAGTAGGGATTGGAATTGGGATCCCTGCAGTTGGGAGTCCAAACTTCCGACAGTTGACTCTGTTGGACGTCAAGTTTTAATTCCCCCAAAAGGAAAAAACAAAAAAGGAATGAAACTCGGACTAAAAATAAAATACATTTCTTCTTCTCCCAACGTTTTTGGCAGCAGGGTACGTGTGGCACCCTCCTCCCCTCGCCGTTCCTGCTCAAAAGCCACTCCATTTCATTATCATTGCATAGAGCAATTAAATGTAGTATTATCTTATTTATTTTGGCTTGCCTCCTTGCCAGTCCCCTGCTGTAAATTAAATGATTGCTGAGTTAGATTAACAGAAAGCATATGTGGAAATTACCTTTTAATTTCTTAATTACATTGCATTCACCCGCAGCTCAACCCACCTGTATGGCTGAGTGTGATGCTAATTTCCATTGATATATTATCTTCATTTTACAAATTAGATTTCTGTTAAAGTGAGAACACGTAGGAACAGCTAGCTTCCTATGACTTGGGATCTCGCGGTAGGCAGGGTGCCCACGGAAAGGAAGCTAATCTTATAAAATTGTAGGGTGGGGTGAGGGGAATTTTCAAAATTGTAGGTGTGAAAGATTTTCTACTATTAGACTAAATCCCCTCACAGATCTTTCAAGTATTATTCTTTCTGACAATTTATTTGCATTAAATTAAAAAAAATGGTTGGAGATTGGCGCTGGCCCACAACCCCACAAACATTCTGCATGCAGCTCTTCTAAATATGCAGCGTTTGCTGCCCAGTTCTTTTCTTAAGAGAATTTTTTCCCCCTAATCTTAAAGAAGCCTATACAATTCCCCAAAGTTTTCCTATGTTTAAACAAAATAGTTGAAATAGGTAAATAGGTAGTAGTAGTAGTTAGGGATTGTTGGTTGGTTGAATTTGTATAGCTGCTCATCTCACAAACACAAAAAAAAAAGACTTTGGGCAGCTACAATTGAATAAAACTACAGTTATGAAAACCACAGGTATATAAACACAAAAAAACCCACATAAAAGGTTAAATATTATACAAAAACATATTCAAAAATTATGGCAAGAGAGGATAACAATCGCCACCTCAGAAATGGTGGATAAGTATATGATTTGTAAATGAATGGATGGAGAGATTATCTATCTATCTATCTATCTATCTATCTATCTATCTATCTATCATCTATCTATCTATGTTATATATAATATTATATATTATAATGTACACTGAAGATGGCATTTTATTTCATTGTACAAGGTGCAATGACAATAAAGTAAAGTATCTATCTATCTATCTATCTATCTATCTATCTATCCATCCATCCATCCATCCATCCATCCATCCATCCATCTATTTATCTGTCTGTCTATCTAGCTATATGGATGGAAAGATAGATAGTGCTATCTATTCATATAGCTAAGTAGCTAGATAGCCAGATAGACAAGAAGACAAAATTAGATAAATAGATAGATTATATGTGTATGCGTGTGTGTGTGTGTATCCATCTATCTATCTATCTATCTATCTATCTATCTATCTATCTATCTATCCTGTAGATAGATAGAGAGAGAGAGAGAGAGAGAGAGAGAGGGGGATGATTGATTGATTGATTGTATTAAGTCAAAAACAGCAGGCATCCGATCTCTCCAGAAAACCCAGAAGAAAGATAGCTATCTCTTCTTCTATTTAGCAGCCCTCAAGAACTCATTCACAGATATTTGAAAGTTCCTTAGTTTGGCTACACACGATGCAAACATTTTGTGCAGCATCTTCCCATAATCGGTTTCCAGGGGTATGGAGAGCGAGAGAATCGGTGTGTGCCTGTGTCTCTCTTCCCGCTCTACATACTGGTCATGTGTACCTCCATTGCATCGCCTCGTCTTTTCTTTTGCTTTAAAAACAACTTCTTGGATTCCCTTTGATAAGGTCAGTGTTCAGGGGCGCAGAACAGAAAACTCAGTGGCCAGAAATGATGCTCAGAGGGAGCAGGGGGGTACAAAGATCAGTGTTTTCTTAAAAGTCTGTTTCCACCCTTAAACCCCCATTTCTTCTTTCGACAGTCTAAACTTCTCTCTCTCCTGATTCTCATTCTCTAATTCTCTTTCCCTTTCTTCTCTCGATTCCTGTGATCTCCTCGAGATGACTCCGACGGATGATCTGAAGAATCAAGAAAGAATGATCTTGTACAGCAGACAAGCAGGTTCACCTTCCAAAGCCCTGTCTTGAAAAAACACAAGTCAGAGGTCTATGTAAGGTCTTGAATCAAAGGCACTCTAGTATTCAGCTAGGTTTATATAGCTTCTTGACATGGTTATCTTGCATTATTCCCCTTAAAATTGTGAAAAGAAGGCAGATGTCATTATCTTGCGTAGGAGTCACACTTTTGTGCCTCCAATCAGCTTGGGCCAAACCTTGGAGAAGAAACATTTTATGATGGATCAGGCACTGGAAGGTTCCTCATTTTTTTTCCCTCAGAGGTGAGAAGGGAAGTTGGTTTGACTTTCTACAATTGCATAATGGTAGGGAAGATTCTTCCGCTTTTTTTCTTTAACAGATGGAGAAAAAAAAATAAAAATAAAAGACCCAGCTCATCTTGAGGCTTCTGAAAGCACAAGTTAGACTTTCTGAAACCTTAGGGTCATTTTTCCTGATCAGATTGTCCATGGCAACAATGTCATTTTATGTGCTGGCTTAGTTTCCAAGGCTATTTTATACTTCAGGAAATATAGTCAACAGGTAAAAGAGAAGTTGTTTCTTTTGTGAGTGGCCCTGAGACTGTTGTTAGAAAGAGGAAGGAAGGAAAGATGGAAGGCAGGAAGGAGAGGAAGGATGGAAGGAAGGAGAGGAAAGGAAGGAAGAAAGGAAGGAGAGGAAGAGAAAGGAAAGGAAAGAAGGAAGGAAGGGAAGGGAAAGGAAAGAAGGAAGGGAGGGAGGAAAAGAAGGAAGGAAGAAGGGAGGAGAGGAAGGGAGGGAAGGAAGGAGAGGAAGGGAAGGAAGGAAGGAGAGGAAGGAAGGAAGGAAGGAAGGGAAGGAAGGAAGGAGAGGGATGGAGAGAAGGAGGAAGGGAAAGGGATAATAATAAAAGGAAATTGGATCTTGGCCAGGCTGAAAACTATAAGGAATAGAGATCTGAGACCGGTGGCTGCTGTCCATGGTATTGAAAGAATTTTAAAATATTGATATCAGAGCACAAAACAGTTTCTTTTAGTTTGATTTACTGTTTCTTACTCTAAGGTAACTCCAGAGTGGGTAAGTTATTTGTGAAATAACATGTTTGTGCCTGGGATTTAATTATGCCAAGAAGACAAGGCTCTGTAAGGTACAAGGGAGGTTCACCCAAGTATTTAAAAGAGAGGTATTTCAATGGGGAAGCCAGATTCACTTAAGAATCACTTTATTAAGTTAACAACATAAACAACTGCAGGGATTCACTTACCATAATATTTCAATTTCAGGTTCTATTGTGGTCATCAGACAAGGACTACCAGCATTCTAGGTTCTAAAGGATCCAAACTCTTTTGGTAGGATTGCTTACTTTTTTTTTAATCTTCCCATGTAGCTTTTTGAGGCAGACGGACCTGCTGTTTCTCTGTACTGTGTTTCCCTCTTACAAGAACTGTCCCTCTTGGTGTCTATTCTGTCCTATCAATACAGCTTTAAATGCCGTGAGTAGAGATATCCACACTAGCTTCCCTTCTCCGGCTTTCTCATCTGCAAAGCACATTGACCGGGTATTGATTAGGGTGATAGCTGATGATCCAGTGAATTCTAACCACAATGGTGACATAAAAACTCCTTTTGGAAGAGGCTAACTAGCCTGACAATGAGACCCACAAGCTTGGAGAATGAACCTCCACTGTCGTCCTAGACCAGCGGTGGCTAACCTTTATGGGCTCCTGTGCCAGAAATTGTGCGTGTTAAAATGGGGTTAAAAGGCAGTATTGCAGGCTGACTTTGCCCACTGCCAGGAATTCGATTCCGACCAGCTCAAGGTTGACTCAGCCTTCCCTCCTTCCGAGGTCAGCAAAATGAGGACCCAGATAGTTATGGGCAAGAGGCTGACTCTGTAAAACTGCTTAGAGGGGCTGGAAAGCACTGGGAAGTGGTATATAGCTAGTGCTATCCCCTCAACTCTGCTGAAGATGTTACTTAGCCTGGCATTATGGGTTTGGAAACCAACCCAACACAGATATTCACCACTATCACAAACTCCCTTTTCAGAAGGGTGCCTCCTGCCAAGTTTAGCAAGCCCCCAAAATGGGAAAAGATCAGTAGGCAATCCAGAATTTGCCTCCTACTGAAATGCTCCGAATTTGCAACCCAATCCAGCAGATCTAGGAAGCATTTCCCGATGGTAAGAATTGCTCAGCTGCAAAAACAATGATTTTGCTTAGACAAGTGAAGGATCCTGTCAACAAACCTCTCATCAACAAACAATTCTATTGTTATGAGCTCATTAAAAAATATCATGTTTTTTTTAATAAAAAGAAACCTTCTCATTTCTGTTGACTCCCCTGATTTATAGACCCTCTTCAACTGAGATATTTTTTTTTCCTTTTCCTTGCTTCTCCTGTGGGGCAGCTTTCATTTCTTCACCCTGCCCGTTCATCCCCATTTCAGAATGGAAATATGGGTTAGGATTGGAGCTGACTCCTCTCCAGAAAGAGAGGACAAGCAAGAAACCAACCCTACCACCAGCAGCCGTGAGTGCAAATGCACCATAATTAGGTAGCTTTCCGATTGCAATTTTTTAGCGCCATGACCGAAATATCGAGTCTCGCTGGTTTGCAGCAGGGAGTTAAATTTTATTTTAATTGCCTGTGCTTGAATCAATTTGGGCTTAATTATCACTTTTCCGGAGGTGTTACGAGGAGGCTACACCCTGGCTTCAGGCAGAATATATCATATATATTAGAATGGAGCTGGAAGGGACCTTGGAGGTCTTCTAGTCCAGCCCCCGGCGCAAGCAGGAGACCTTGCACCATTTTAGACATAACTTCTGGTGGCAAGCTGTTCCGCTGGTTAATTGTCCTCACTGTTAGGAAGTTTCTCCTTAATTCCAGGTTGTGCAATGAATTGTTCAATGGGTCTGCAGTGATTCACTTAACAACTGTGGCCATAAAGGTTGTAAGATGGGGCAAAACTCACTTGAGAACTGCCTCGCTTAGCAACAGAGACTTTGGACTCCATTCTGGTCGTTATGTTGAGGACTAAAATCTTGCTGGCTCATTCCCAGCATTACATCACTGTAGCAATTGGTCAGCTCCTAAATCATTACCCTGACAGAATCGTTACAGTTGTTAAATTGGTCACATGGTTGTTAAGTGAATCTGGCTTCCCCATTGGCTTGGCTTGTCAGAAGGTCACAAAAGGTGTCATGCCCCTGTGGGAATCTAAATCCAAGGTGGAAGACAAACAGCTGACAGAGAGTGGGAGTGTGGCTCCGTTGGTTGTGGAGGAAACTGGGGAAGGGCAAAGTCCGGCTGGGCAGAGCTGGGGAGAGGTAGAACAAGGGAGAGGGAGTTCAGTGGAAGACCCAGGCCCACCCCCTCTTCATCCTAGGGTACACAGGGAGGAATGGAGAAGGGAGCAACGTGGGTTGAGTGGCTTATGGGGGAGGAAAGGGCCCTGATTCCCTTCATTATCCACAGCTGGGAAGAGAGTTTAAAAGAATGCATGCTGAGTGCAGCGTCTGCTGGGAGCAAACATGAGTTTATCTTGTATTGATTCTGGTTATCTGCATTCCTGGCAGTTGAATTACTACTGTTCCTTCACGTCTGGAATTCCTTCTCCTGCCCTGCCGGATTCATTACCTCATTTTGCCTTGATTGGACTTATAGTTACAGTTTTTGTTGACCACGTTTTGGACTTGATTCTCTGCAGCGAAAGGCTGTTCCTGGGGAGTTTTTCTGCAGCCAGAAGGTAACCAGGACATTGGGGGCAACGTGGCAGCTAACAAAGGGACTCCTATTGATTATCTGGCTGTGTTGCCTTTGTGCCACACCCCTTTGGGACATCACAAAAGGAGACCACATGACTCCAGGACACTGTGACCATCGTAAATATGAAGCAGCTGCTAAGCATCCTGATCCCATGACCATGAACATGCTATAGTGGCCGTAAGTGTGAAAAATGGTTGTAAGTCCCTATTTTCAGTGCCGTTGTAACTTTGAATGGTCACTAAATGAACCATTGTAAGTCCAGGATGACCTGTATGCATGGAAAGGTGTACATCATCCTGTATAGACTTCTTTGCAGAAAATGTTTATTTTTTTTTTAAATGCAGCCTTTGGCTTGAGGGATGAGTTGGTTTGCAATTTTCTTCAGCCAAACGCATTTTGGACGTTATTTTCACCAACGAGCAAATGGGCAGGTTATCTGCATTCTTCCCTATTACATTTGTCCTGCATGCTTTTTTTTTTCCTTGTGAGACTGGAATATATAATTGATGGGCACAACAAAAGCTGTGATCTAGTCACGCTTTCGGCTGTATGAATTAGGCGGAAATGCGAAATGGAGAAAAAGAAAGAAACATTCTTGCCTATCTCTTAATGAGAAAAACGTTCTCTTTTGGGTGCGATGGAAAGTTTACCAGTTGGATTCACACAACATGCTGAAACTTGGTGAGAGGGTTCCTTGCTGCTCTCTGAGCTTGGCTGCTTTGTTTTGCAGATATTTCCTTACCCAACTCCAGAGGTGGGTATTCAGCTGGTTCTGACCGGTTCTAGAGAACCCGTAGTGAAAATCTTGAGTAGTTCGGAGAACTGGCAAATGCCGTCTCTGACTGGCCCCACCCCCATCTCTTCTCCACCTCCCGAGTCCCAGCTGATCAGCTGGGTCTTCTTTGGTTGCCCTGCACAGGAGAACGGAGCTGGAAAGCAGGTTAGTGGGGTGGGGAGGGAATGGGGATTTTGCAGTAACCTTTCCCCAGGAGTGAGGAGGGAATGGAGATTTTTTTTAAAAAAAAATTCACATTTATATGCCGCCCTTCTCCGGAGACTCAGGGCGGCTTACAATCTTTGGAGCACAACCTAATGCGCTCAGCAATCACCTTCATTCCATTGTATATGCCTGCTTATTACTAAGTGGCATTTTTACAAAGTCAGCTTATTGCCCCCAACAAACTTGGGTCCTCAATTTACCTACCCCGAGAGGATGGAAGGCTGAGTCAACCTTGAGCCTGGTGGGATTCGAGCCTGCACTAATTGCAGGCAGCTGGAGCTAAGTGCTAGGTGTTTAACAGCCTGCATCACCAAGGCTCTTACTTTTGCAGTATCTTTCCCCTGCCACGCCCACCAAACCACACCCACAAAACCAGCAGTAATTTTTTTTTAATCCCACACTGCCCAACTTGGTAACATCATTAATGCTAGAAGGGAGTGGGATGAGGACTATGGGGCCCTTGGTGTTCTCTGAGCTTGCTTTTCTTGCAGACATTTTCATTACCAAACTAGATAACATCATCAGTAGGGAGTGGGGTTTGCTGTCATTTTATACACTAGTTTACAGTATATAAAACAGAGCAAACTCCACCCTCTACTAGAGCGATGAGGGTGTTATCCAATTTGGCAATGAAACATTTGCAAGAAAATAGGTTTGCTGAAAGTAAATTGCCAATTAATCCTTTGAAGTGAAGGCAGGACAAGAAGTAATGGATGGAAACTTATCAATGAGAGATGCAAGCTAGAATGAAGGAGAAATTCCCTGACAGTGAGAACAATCAATCAGTGGAACGCTGACTTCCAGAAGTCGTGGGTGCTCCACCACTGGAGGTTTTCAAGAAAAAACTGAACAGCCATTTGTCCTGAATGGCATAGGCTCTTCTGGTTGAGCAGGGGGTTGGGCTAGAAGACCTTGAATGTCCCTTCCAACTCTGTTGTTCTGTAAGCGGACAAACACATTAGGATCCTTGGTGCTCTCTGAGCTTGGTTGTTTTCTTGCAGATGTTTCATTACCCAAATGAAAGTTCCATTATCGGTGTTAGTTGCTTTAGCGCTGATGATGTTATCTAGTTTGGTAATGAAATGTCTGCAAGAAATCAACCAACCTCAGAGAGCACCAAGGACCCCACAATCCTTCTCCTCCTCCTCCCCACAAACCTCTCTCTCTTCTACCACTAATGATATTACCTAATTTGGTAATGAAACATCTGCAAGAAGACAACCAAGCTCAGAGAATATGGACTCCCCATTTCAACCCTGAGTTACAAATATTCTCTTTTATTGGTACAAACCAATGAGGCAAGGGGGCTAATGGATTGCATCCTGATGGGCACATTGGTGCTGATGGCATCACATTGGGGAACCATAAATTATGGGTCAGCAAGACCTCTGACTAGAGATCTAGAGATAAGGGAGAATATGGTTGGAGATGATCAACTATCTAGAGATGAGGGAGATTGTGGTTGGAGATTATCAACAACCTAGATAAGATAGAGAATGTGGCTAGAGATGATCAACTATCTAGAGATGAGAGAGATTGTGGTTGGAGATGATCAACTATGTAGAGATGAGAAAGAATGTGGTTGGAGATGATCAACTATCTAGAGATGAGAAAGAATGTGGTTGGAGATGATCAACTATCTAGAGATGAGGGAGAATGTGGTTGGAGATGATCAACTATCTAGAGATGAGAGAGATTGTGGTTGGAGATGATCAACTATCTAGAGATGAGAGAGAATGTGGTTGGAGATGATCAACTATCTAGAGATGAGAAAGAATGTGGTTGGAGATGATCAACTATCTAGAGATGAGAATGAGAATGTGTTGGATGATCAACTATCTAGGAGGAGGGAGGAGATGTGGTTGGAGATGATCAACTACCTCAGAGATGAGAGAATTGTGGTTGGAATGATCCAACTACCTAGAGATGAGGGAATGTGGTTGGAGATGATCAACCATCTAGAGATGAGAGAATGTGGTTGGAGATGATCAACTATCAGAGATGAGATATATTTGGCTGGGGGATGACAACCATCTAGAGATGAGAGATTGTTGTTGGAGATGATCAACAATTAGCGATGAAGAGAATGTGGTTGGAGTTTATTTATCAAACCACCTAGAGATGAGAGAGAATGTGGTTGGAGATGATCAACTACCTAGAGATGAGAGAGAATGTGGTTGGAGATGATCAACTACCTAGAGATGAGGGAGAATGTGGTTGGAGATGATCAACTATCTAGAGATGAGAGAGAATGTGGTTGGAGACCCGTGGGGACTATGGAGAAGACATCACACGTGTCCTTCAGACACCTATCCAGACACAAACACCTACATTCCCAGGAGGCCTTGCTCCATCTTCTCCTGTCCTCCTGCAGGGCCATAGCACCTCCTGGTTCCTCCCGGCTTCTGCACCCACCGCTGATTAGATCACTGTCGCCGGGGACCCCGAAGGTTAATTGCCCTCCTCTTTGTGCGCCGCTTGGCAAGGAGCCCCGGCGCGGTTTGTGGGGTTGGATTATCCCTTGGGCTTTTGAGTGTGCAAGCCGTGTCTTGTCTCGCCCAGCCAAAGAGGAGTGCTTAACAAGTATTAAGAGACAGAAATAATTCTCCCATTCTCTGCGGCCTTTTCTTTCCCTCCTTTCTCTTGCCTTGTAAATCCTGCTTAGTGCAGCTGAATAGGGCAACGGCTTCACACCGCACCTTTCTTCGGGGGCCAAACTGGTGGAGGATTAA